>OX381704.1:9940384-10422701 GCA_947462335.1 Harmothoe impar | reverse complement strand
AAGAGGTAGGATGAATGGGAGGAGGGACACACTTAATTGACGCACACACGCATGTGTGTTCTGATTGGGGGAGAGGGAACTGAGGTGGGGATCGAAGACAGTAGATAGGCGATGGGGGAAATTCCCGGAATTCAGCTAGAGCGAAGGAGGCAGGCAAACACACAGGCAAATTGGTATAGAGTGAGGGTAGGTAGGTAGGTAGGGAGGGAGAGGAAGCCAAGTAGACAGTAAGCAGGCAGGTAGGCATGGGAGGCAGGAAGAGAGCTCTAGACACGGATGGGAGGCAGACAGTGGGAGGCAGGTAGACAGGGGGAGGCAGGAAGGCAGGAAGGGAATTCTAGACAGGGAAGGCAGGCAGGAAGGAAGGAGGAGGCACACTGACAAGGGAAGGTATGCATAAATACAGTTAAAGGCAGGCAGGCGAGGCAGGCAGTCAGACAGAGAGTGGGAGGCAGGCAGGCAGGCAGGTAGAGCAGGCAGGCAGGTAGGAGAGGCCAGCAGGTAGGCAGGCATGGGGAGGCAATCGGGCAGGCACAGGAGGCAGGAAGGGAGCGATAGACTGGGAAGGCAGGCAGGCAGACAGGTAGGAGGGACAGGCAGGCAGGTAGGGAATTCTAGACAGAGTAGGCAGGAAGGGGGAGGCAGGCAGACAGGGAAGGCAGGTAGGCAGGAAGGGGGGCAGGCAGGCAGGCAGGAAGGGGGAAGCAGGCGGGTAGGAAAGGAATTCTAGACAGGGAAGGCAGGCAGGCAGGTAGGGGAGGCAGGCAAGTAGGCAGGAAGGGAGCAAAAGACTGGGAAGGCAGGCAGGCAGACAGGGGAGGCAGGCAGGTAGGAGGGACAGGCAGGCAGACGGGAGGCAGCAGATAGGGGGAGGATGGCAGGGATGGGAGACAGGCAGGCAGGGAGGGGGGCCAGGCAGACAGGGGAGGCAGGCAGACAGGGGAGACAGGCAGACAGTGAGGGGAGGCAGGCAGGCAGGTAGGGGAGGCTGGCAGGTAGGCAGGCAGGGGAGGCAATCAGGCAGGCACAGGAGGCAGGAAGGGAGCGCAGGCAGGCAGACAGGGGGGAAGGACAGGCAGGCAGGAAGGCAGGCAGGCAGGAAAGGGAGGCAGGCAGACATGGGAAGACAGGCAGACAGGGGAGGCAGGCAGGCAGAAAGGGGGAAGGCATACAGGGGAGGCAGGCAGACAGGGAAGGCAGGCAGGCAGGAAAGGGGAGGCAGGCAGACAGGGGGAGACACACAGGGAAGACAGGCAGACAGGGGATAGGGGGCAGGCAGTGAGGGGCAGACAGGTAGGGGCAGGGAGGCAAGTAGGGGAGGCTGGCAGGCAGGCAGGAAGGGAGCGATAGACTGGGAAGGCAGGCAGGCAGACAGGTAGGAGGGACAGGCAGGCAGGAAGGGAATTCTAGACAGGGTAGGCAGGAAGGGGGAGGCAGGCAGACAGGGAAGGCAGGTAGGCAGGCAGGCAGGAAAGGGGAGGCAGGCAGACAGGGGGAGGCAGACAGGCAGAGGGAGGCAGGCAGAGATAGCCACTGCACGTGTGCATTGATCAGGCCTGTTTATATCAGTTTCTGCCTCTTTACCCCCCCCCCCCGCCAACTGCCCCCTACCTCCTATAGCCTACACCTACACAGTACACAGACCCAGACACCTGGTAACTTAACCAACTTCCACGCACTCACAGGCACATTCGGAAACACGGTGTGCATTGTCTACTGTAGCAGTGTATGGCTTAGTGGTAGACAGCTAAACTTGTATGCAGGTAGGTTTGGTAGGGGACCAGAACAATTGCACCCCTTTTTTAGCGAAAAAGCCTACGCATTACTATAGATCAAAGGGGTTGGCCGCGCTCAAAAATTTTCGACCTGCTCGCGCGAAAATCCACAACCCCCCCCCCCCCCGTTATCAAAAATGACCACTCCCTTCGAGGGTTTACCCCCTGAGCTTTGCCACCCGTTCCTCGGCCTGTGCATGCTCCTTGTGGCTGCATTTTACCTGTTGTCACACACAGACCAGTTTAATGATTACCCGATATGTCCACAGCCCACCTGCAGCTTCCGGTACCTGCTGCACCTTAGTTACCCGCCATGCCCGGCCTTAGTTACCTGTGACCTTGGACAAGTGTGCCGATGAGAGGCATCTCAAGGTCAAACATCAGAAGTCATGTTTTAGTCATCTCTATATTATCAGCTACTTTTTCCTACCTCATCAGACTGCTATCTCGGTATGTTAACTCATGTATCATGTAGAATTTCCTCTACTCTTCCTAAATATTTGGTATCCATCTTTTTCTTATTTAAGCAGAATATTGAATCATTTCAAACACGTTATATCAAGCTGGCGAGCAGTTAACAGCTACGCTTGGACCAAGGTAAGGAAAGGAAAGTTTATGAACAGTCCCATTACCATCCTGCAGGTGTTCCCCAATAGATGTTCCCCATAGACAAATACCGGTCGAACAGTGCGATCCCGGATCACAGACACCGGGTAGGACGGTACCTTTTGGTGACCACAAATCAAACCCGGCACCGATCTGCACGTGCATCCAAGATGGCCGCTATTGGACAGGCGCGGGACATCAAACCACCCACGTGTTCAATATGACACCCACAGAGAGGATGAAGGGGATGAGGGAGAACTATTAACCCGTTAACCCTTTTAGGACGGATGTCGTTAAAAGATGACATTTGTTGTCATGATGCATAAATGCAGCCCTGCCCACGGTGAATAACTCGCCGGTGCTGCATTGGTCCATCATGCCAACCCTCCGGGAGTGTCTCGTCCCCATAAGGTCGGCATGATGCTTGAATGCAGCACTGGCGAGTTACTCACCAGGGCATCATGACAACATGCATCATGATAAAAAAGGGCACAGCACGTTAACTAAAGTACTACTCTGCCCTTGACGGACTAACCAGGTGGTGGGAGGACTAAGGGGAACGCTGCCTGCCTGTGTGGTGTGGTGTGTGGTGTGGGGGGGGGGGGGGTGGTGTGGTGTGGTTGGGGGGGGGGGGGGGGGTAGGGGTGTGGGTGGAGGGAAGCACCTATGGCAGAAGGCATAGTAAGAGAGGGGCCTGAGGGCTTAAAGGCAGGCTTGGTACCAGCAGAGGTAGGTGGTAACTAATATTACCTATATTCAGCATGTTGTGGTACTAGGCTTAGCTCTGTTAACTTAACCCATTAACCCATAGGGAGTGATCATCTTTTAACAACGGGGGGGGGGGGGGGGGGGATGCTGGGTTTCTGCGCGGAGTGGGTGAAATTTTTTTCACCTCCCCGGTCAAGGGGTCAAATTTTTTTACCCCACCCCCTTAGGGTAGAAAATTGGCTCGCACACGGGCCCTTTGAAGCATAGTAACCTGTGGGCTTTTTGGCTCAAAAAAGGTTAAAGTTTTTGGACCCCCCCCCCAAGAGGGGTCCAAATTCTTTTGCCTTCCCCCCGTCAAGGGGTCCAAATTCTTTTGCCTCCCCCCAGTCAAGGGGTCTAAAAAATGTTGCCCCCCCCCCCCCCATATGGGCCGGTCTCAATCGGTTAATGCCATAATGTATCATGCCCTTGATCGTCATGACGCATGAATGCAGCCCTGGCGAGTAACTCTCCAGTGCTGCATTGGTGCATCATGCCGATCCGTTGAGAGTGTTTCAACCCCATGAGGTCGGCTTGATGCTTGAATGCAGCACTGGCAAATTATTCTCCAGGGCTGCATTATGTATCTTCACGACCAAAGGCATGATGCATTAATGCATTATGCCATCCTTAAAGAGTTAGGGGCCGCATACTGATTTAACAGGTTATGTCCTGTGTAGAAGGCAAATGCCCTGCGTAATATTTCATTATACAGCCCACTTTGTGTGGGTAAAAGGTTTTCGACACTGCCTACAGCCACATGTCATGTATCCTGGCGCTGTGCAAGTGTAACCTGAAACGCATTTTATTTCATGGTGAATACGGACTGTCAAGGTTAAAGCAATGGGAGGGCCGTTCCCGTGGGGAGCGTGCAATAACCATGGGCTGTATTGCACGCTGTAGCTGTATTACACGCTGCTAGGGGTCGCTATGGTGCCGACGGGCACGTGACCTGCGCGAAATTCAAAATGGCGGCCGACGGACGTAAACAAACACCGCGGAAGTAAGCAAACATCGTGGAAGTAATCAAACATGGACTGGAGATCTATTTTGGATAGAAAAAACATGAAATAAATACAGAGCGTCACTTAAAAGTGACCTCGTCTGTGGTTATGTCACGAGTGGTGCTTGGGTCGTATTGCACTAGGCCTACGGCCAGCGTGCAATACGACCCAAGCACCACTCGTGACATAACCACAGACGAGGTCACTTTAGCGTGCAGCTCTGTCTATATATTTTTTTAGGCCTTAATAAATAGACAGAGCTGCACGGCCTAGTGCAATACGGCCCAAGCACTGCAAGTGCACTAACCACTGACGAGGTCACTTTTAAGTGACGCTCTGTGTTTATTTCAGGGTATATCGATGTAAAATAGATATGTAGTGTATGTTTCTTTACTTCCACGATGTTTCTTTACTTCCGCAGCGTTTGTTTACCTCTGTCGGCCGCCATTTTGAATTCCGTACATGTCGCGTGACCTTCGGTAGCCTAGAAACGCCATGGCGACCCATGGCGACCCTCGGGAGCGTGCAATACGACCCCAGCATGCAATATGACCTAGGGTTATTGCACGCTGCCCTGGGGAACGGCCCACCCATTGCTTTAACCGTGACTGGCCGTATTCACCATGAAATGATAGTATAAATCTGTACTCACCGAGATGTGTCTTAGCGATGTAGACATTGGGCACCGTACGCTGTCCGCTGATCTCCTTCAACGCATCCTGGTACGTAGCCATGTCATCTGGGAAAATAAAGACAAATTTAGATTTTTTTCAAACATCTTTTAAGTTTGTATCCCTTTAAGGACGGCAGGTCGCCAAAAGTTGACGAGTACCACTCGCCAGTGCTGCATTGGTGCATCATGCAGATTCTTTGAGAGTGTATCAACCCCGTAGGGCCGGCATGATGCTTAGATTCACTCGCCAAGGCTGCATTCATGCATGATGCCGACCAAGGGCATGATGCATTAAGGCATCATGCCGCCCTTAATGTGTTAACATACCCAAGATGTCACAGCTTTAGATTTCTGATGTCTAATGTGTTTAAAATGCAAATTAGAAATACACGCACAGTTTTAGCATCCGACTACTTTCTACTGCTTCTAACCGATATCCCCCCCCCTCTATACCCCCCCCCCTCCATTATAATATTATATGTATTTAAAAAAATCTGACACCACTCCCTATGAGGGATTCAATGTGAGGTAAAGTTTTCATGTTTTAATGTTACTCACCTAATGTGTCCAGTTCTAAGACCTTGTACTCCACTTTCAACTCATTGAATAGATTCTTGATCTAGAAATAAAAACACATGTTATTCAACATGATATCACCTGGCATTTACCTACAACCCGCACTAGGGGTCTGTTTGGGTCTAATAGTAACAGACAGATTTAATATATGCAGGCATCTAATGGTATATAGAATTTCAACTGGTATACGAAAAGCGGCATTCTGTTTAAGGCCACTTAAAATCGATTATCAGCTTTGAAGACACTTTTTGGAAAAAATCGGTGAGGGAGGGAGGCTTTCTTTTTTTATTTACTTTTTCCTGGAGGTGCGGGAGGGCCTTTTTCTTTTTTTTCATAAATTGATGGTCTGCACATATAAATAAGGACTAAAATGCCCTTTTAATAAACTTCGTTTCTACCCCTTTTAACAGCTGAGATATTGATATTTTTGCAACTTGGCATCTGAATTCTTTTAGATGCGGCTTTTTTTGGCCATTTTTTTTTCTCAAAATGTGAAAAAAAAGACCAATGCGGCTCTTTTTAGAGGATGAGTGCGGTGTCCGCAAAGCTGATAATCAATTTTAAGTGGCCTAAGGAGTTTAAGGAGTTCTCCCCTTTTAAACGTCAATATGATTAAACTGTCGTATTGCCGCGCCTAAGTGGCAGGTTTGAATAAGTGCCAAATCTAGGTTCCAAATATAAAATCTGCTTCCTCAGGACGGTACGATAGGTGCCTAATGTAAAACTTTGGTTATTTGCCTACCTTAGTTATAAGCCGAATGTGAGTTCAAGAGAAAAAAATCGACTTACATAAAACTTCGTTGACAAATAGGAAAACCTTCCTTATAGGCCGAATGTGAGTTTGGAAGTCTTGGGGAAGGCCCTAACACCCGTCTTAACCAATTTTAGACAGATTTATATTTATACCTTTTTTCTTTGAACAATTTCAATTAAACATGTATACTCCACATGAGAATGATTTGTAAGGGCCTTATAATGAGTTTATAATTCACTAATGTTGATTAAAAAGTTCTCAGAGATTTCAGTATTATTTTACCGTTTAAAATTAACCTTGCTTAAAAACCAAATATGAGTTTGGGGGAGAAAATTCGGCTTATAGTGAAACAGATGGTAAAATACCAGCAAATAACATTGGGCTTCTAACTGAGGTTTTACGGTACAATGTACATACCTTGGTGCAGAAGGGGCACGTGGTTTTGGAGAAGACCATGACATTGTTCATGTCGATGTGGTTCTGTATGACGGACTTAACGTCCGCACCACCCACCGGCGGCATGGTTACGGCTGTGTCGGAACTCCCGTACGTTAAAAGTTCACTCTGTGGGGACAAACAAATGAACATAGTAAATAAGTGACAAACAAATTGATAAGATCTACCTTCATCCAAAGCAGGATTATAGACGAGGGGTAAGGTTAGACAGGGATGAAAGTCGACTATGTCAAAAAAAACTTAAAGATATAAGATACCTATTAACTACATTAGAACACCAAGAATGTTTATGTGTCTATAGACACTTATCTTGTGCTGTACAGCAGGATTTGTCATGTCTATACCTTCCTGGACGTCATCTCCTGCTGAGAAGAAGGATTTGTCTGTCCATGTAGTCATGGACGTTATCTCCTGCTGAGGAGATTGAGAAATCTGTCCATACACTCTCCAAGCATATCACCTAATTTCAGTGACTAAGCCTCATGTGAAGAGTGTAAATACATAGGACTACAGAGGAGAGAGAGGGCTTCAAGCTTTCTCAAGTTACCTTGAGATTGCCTGAGAAAAACTTGACACTGGGACCAGTGTGGTGTAGCCTGTCTGTGTATGTGTAGGACCACTGGGGGTGAATCAGTGATGATTCTGGTGTCTTATCATATGATTATACACACAAAATAAGTTTTGATTGAATTCATATTCAGAAAATATCAAACATATCCTAAAAGGGCCTCAATTAACTATCCTGATTATATTTTTAGTGAATGAAAAAAAACTTGATTTCAGGGAAAAACTTGAAGACTTTCATCCCTGGTTAGAAAGGAGATAATAGCAGAGATGCCACGCAACCATCGACAAAAATGAGTATATCCGACAATTTTGGTCAATTTTGGTCAGAGGAGGGGCAGGGCAGAGGAGGGGCAGAGAGGGAGGGTATGGGGGACAGAGATGCAGAGATGGGGAAGGGGTAGAGGGAGTCTAGAGAGGAAGGGGAAGAGTTCAAACCTTATTCTCATTTATAGTGAATACGTGTGACTATATATATGTATATGAACTGTGGAATCCAGTCCCCTGAGGGCTGAAGGACAGATACCAAAATGGAACTGAAACTGAAACTAAGTTGTAAATACAAAACACAGCTCCATGTCTCTATTAAAACTCCATTAAACATTGCAACTACCGGGTACCATTAAGTATTATTCATCAACGTCGTTAGACCTGCTGTCAGTCACTATACCAACATAACTATCAGTATCTGCTTCTAAATGTAACAATGTTACATTTACAGATACTGCGATAGACCACTGTGTTGGATTACGAGTATAGTAGGCCTATAAAAGGTAGTGTACTACATCTCCTAGGCCCCCTATATATATTATTGACTCACAATCGACAAGAGATTATATCTTTAAAGATTACACATTTAGCCAGTACCAGTGCACCCATTGACCCACTTACACATCCGTCCAGAGTACAAGTTCAACTAGATGTCAAGTCTAAAATGTAAAGCCATAGATTTGATACTAGTGCCCACTGGGCTAGATGCATGAATAATATCTGCTCATAACTGACAAGCGATCTAATTGTTGGGTTACACACATTCAGTCTCTATTCGTCTGCTCTAGAATAACAATCATAACCCTAGAGGCTAGAATAGATGAATGTCATCAGTCAACACTATTATAAATTCACTCAAGTCAGAGAAGTCAGTCAGTGATTGATGTCAATAAAATGCTATGTCATGGTTCACAATCACTTGTAATAGGTGCCAACTACTATCTAGAACATGTAGACATGCTCATCCTCTCTTACACAACATCCACCCACTGACAATGTACCTGGACTGTGTGATCCTACAGAACATTTTGTCAGTCAAACATCGAGTTATGCAATACACAACCAGAAATGCAAAGACCGGCAACAAGTCGAGCCCTTCGGCTTCGACTTCGTCGAGGAATTTTTCGCGGCCTTTTACTCAAACAATGATTGAATAAACGCCACTGTGTTTTGGACAAATTATGAGTTAACAAGGTCTTCTAAACTTGTTGATGTTGTCAACAAATATTCCCTGTTACATATATAGTTTTTGGTTATCAAGATCAATCGCTAAATACCCAGAATAGACGTGATCCTTACCTGTCAAAGTGCTCTTGACGATCTGACATGTGGACTCGACCGTCGGTACAAACTGATCACATGATCATTTCCCACGCTCTCCTCCCCGATACAGCGGTACTTTGAAGTCGTCAAAGAGACAAAACATCTGATGAAGAGTGATCAATTTTAGCAGAAATGTTAGCCTCCTCAAGAAATTGTTATTTTAGCTTCTGTTGGTAAAGCAACACAATAATATGCAAATACTTTATAATACTTCTATATAAAATAGATTTCTAAGGATTTTAACATCACCAAAAGTAACTTATAACAGACTTATTTTCCTGATTCTGATGGACTTGCATTTCCCAGACACAGGAAAACAATCGACCAACCAAGATGGCGGTCCTTACAGCAGATCGCGGTAAATATTTTCATATTTATCTCAAATCCTAAATTGTCCGGCAACAATGTTGCTGAATATTCTGGGTAAATGTGCAGGAACATGTACCCTTCGATTTCCACTCTGAATTATAACTTTTCGATGTAATCTGCGTCTGTAAACATGAGTTGAACGCGGGTCAGGATGCAGCAGCCAGACCAAGTCAGGCGCAGTTGAGTCAGCTGAGGCCTGAGATTCTAACCCTTTGCTGACCAAAGTTGGCTATATTATTACTGACTCTAACTTCTAAATGTCTCACTGAACCCTGTCTTATAACAATGCAAGTAATTGCTCACATAGTTAGTCATTGAGTCTATTACAGTAAGAACAATTCAGAGGTTAAGTGAATGTATATGAACACAGGAAGAGTCTCCCGACAATTTACATGTTTAACACGCTGTTGTGGTTAAAGGGTTAATATGTATTGACCAAGGAAGAAGGAGCCCGGTCCCTGGACCTGGTGGGCGTACAGAGTCGATTCCTTTGTCTTACATCTAGCCCAGGGCTATACTGAGGTTAAATCTCCCTGGCCTAGGTCTAGCCTAGGGCTAAGCCTTTGTTTTATTCACCAAGCCGGCCACAAAATCATTTAACATAAATTCTAATCAATGCTTACCGGTATATATATGAAAAGTTTAACATGACATAATTGATTTATTGGTCAGTATATGTTCTGAAGATAGAACCCTGAGGCCTGACTGATAAAAGGAATAGAGCTTGGCATTTGGGAAGTTGAAAAATGAACATGACACTTTTAAACTTAAAGTGGCATAACCACCAAACGTATCCCACTCACAATTCTAGTACTGTTCTAGTCTACTATGTGGTCAAGTGCGAGTGGTGAGAATGCCCCTTTAAAGAGGATTGATCTGCCTATGAAAGGGAGAGGGGGGGGGGCAGTGGTTGGTGTATTGGGGGTGCAGAGGGGTCCCCCCTGAGGTCGGAAAGTCGCCGAAATTAAAGGGTGCAGGTCACAAAGTCGCTTTTTTTGGACCCCCTTAAGTATTGTAAATTTTGTCTAAAAGTCGCCAGGTCACTTACATTATTGCATTAGGTCGAAAGTCGCCTCCAAAACGGCCCAGGTCGCCAGGTCGCTTTTGACCCCTCTGGAGCCACTGTATTTGCTGGGGGGGGGGGGGTGGACTATTTGCACCCCTCTTGAGAGGGGACCAAATGAACGCCACCCCAGCACAGTGGCATTATCATAATGGCCCTAGACCCCTAAATTCGACATGGCGACATGGACATTTCTTAAATTCGACATGCGACATGAGGCCTAGTGACATGCGACATGAGGCTTAAAAAGATAGTGACATGGGACATGGACAGTTCTTAAAATCGACATGCGACATGGGGACCCCCCCATCAAGGGCCCCATCATAGCTCAAACTCAACGGAGTCACCGCAGTAAATTTGGCCCCTGCTGGAGGTGGGACTGAAAAATATTTGGACTCCTCTTTTCAGGAGGGGGGGGGGTTGATAAACATTATTTTAGCACGCTTTCCTGAAAAATACACCAACTTGACCCAATCCTCCCTTTTGTTACAACTCCTTCCTTAACCAGGTATATAGGACCAGGTAGACAAAAAAACACTTGCTATCCTTCGAGAGGTGTAGGGGACGTGTCCCGGTAGCGGTTTTCTCCCTCGCCCCATAGATTCAATCACTCATTTCATAGATGCAATCATCCATAGATGCGGTTATTACTGTATTGGGCAAGCAGCATTAAAATGTGTTTCCGACCGTGAGGCAGACTAGCACTATTTCTGGATGACTCGTCCACAACTTGTTAAAAGAAGCCTGGTTGGGTACTATGACTATGTACACCTGGACATTAGACAAATCAATCAATCAATCAACCACCTCCTTAACTTTGATATCTTCACTATCTATACCAAGTACAAAAAGACAATTTAACCCTTTACGGCATGTTGCGAACAGAGGACATTTGTCGTCATGATGCTCAATGCAACCCCGGTATTGTAACTTGCTGGTGCTGCACTGATGCATCGTGCTGACCCTTCGAGAGTATCTCAACCCCTTAGCGTCGGCAAGTTACTTGCCAGGGCTCCATTCATGCATCATGACGACCAAGGTAATGATACAGTACCGGTACCGGTAATGCATTATGCCATCCTTATAGGGTTTAAGATTTCCTAATTAACGGCTAACCCCTACCCCTGTTACAGCGTATTACCGCTTCCTGGTGCTCTTCTTCAACTGCCTCCTCACCTTCGGCTCCTACTTCTGCTTCGACATGCCCAGCGTGCTGCAGTCAGAGTTCCAAGGGGTAAGTAACAGTAAAAGGGAAATGTTACTTGTTGGGAGATTAGGCCAAAAAAATAGTTGTGTTCAAGTAACATAGCCCAAAATAATAGGGTTGGTTGGTCGATTTTTCTTTTTAGGATTATGAGACAAATTCCTCCTTTTTTTCGCATGATTTCAGTAAATAAATATTTCTGTGAAAAAATGTTGTTTTTTTTGGTAAAAAAGACCCACAAAAATGCCTTCCAAAAAAAAAAACACTTTTGAGTAGGGCCAAAAAAATAGGTCGCTAGGGATACCTGAACACAACTTTTTTGGCCTTACTGAAATTCCATTGCTTTTTGCATATCATTCAGAATTATATTAGTTCTGTAGTTGGTCTCTTACTACGTATGTAACACTTGAGTACAAAAACCAGACAAGGTAAATTAGACTTTAATATACGGCGACTTTATTGTAAAGGTAACTCTTGTGTATTATAGTACAAGTATAACCAGCGGATATACAAGATCAGAACAGATATATAATACAGTGGGGCAACCCTATAGCATAGAGTTAAGCCCGTGAGCACAGGGTGGTCATGTCACGACAGTCCCAAACCTGACTGACTTCCAACGGAGAAGTAGCCGTCTTATATACAGCGCTGCATAGCCACGTGACCGTACTAGCAGCGCCACCTGTTAGATTTAGTTATGTAAAATGCTTATGTAACAACTACCGACGGTAACCGAAGGTGGTACCGGTACACTACCGTATAGATAACCGAACTAGAGGAGTCGGTGTATGTAACGAACCGACGACACTAGTTAGATGAATAAAACAGTTATTAAACACAATAGAACCGTGTTGTCTTACATCATACAACATACAATAGATATACAACAATAACAGTTAGACTTTATAGTCAACCCGTTACACTACCCCCCTTTAGAATGTAGGAAGGGTTGGTTTTATAATAATAATACCTCTTGGATACATTATATACCACGTATATCTATTTATCAACAAGTAACATTTCTACTCATAGTAACAACAGGCATACATACATGAACAACCAGGTTAACATGTATATAACAGTTTATATCAACAATATAGTCTTTGGTATCAAACCATAGTCCCGTAGGCACATGATATAAAAACTGTCCAACTGATAGTCCTAGACTAGTATCAGTTAAAAGTAAAGGCACCAAATAACCACCTTGGAAACTCAACACATCACCTACTACATTCAGCAATGGTGCGAATCCGTGTGGAGTTAGTGTCCTTATATATAAATAATAGAACTATAATAGCTCTCACTTCCTTTGGCGAAGAAAAGTTTTATAATTGGAACTATAGCAGTTCCCACTTCCTTTGGCGTAGAAAAGTTTATATATAAAAATCCATATTAGCGTATCCTAAATAAGGTGGGATAGATCGTCATCCTTATTAGGGGCGGTACTCCAGTACCTAGCAGTTTATGGTGGTAGAGATGGATAGAGTCCAGTACCGGTATAGTACTTCCATCTCTTGTGAAATATAAATATAAAAAGGTAGGTCCGTGCCTCCCTATAAATAATTATCACAGGAGGATGATCCATATAATAGTTCATAGGTCACAATAGTAGAATGTGACCACAGGATCAGGAGCCCTGGACAGTAGTAGAGCACCGACGGTTGTGGCTTAGTAGTAAACCACGGTTGAAGACATCAGGCTGCTTCCAGTGTGGTGGCAGTAGAGACTCGGTTAAGTCACGACAGCACCGTCGGTCTGCTTTGGTTGTCCAGGGGCGTGTAGCTGCGTCGATGGTTTAGTTTTACCTCCGAGGGGCGGAACAGTGCACCCCAGAGGGCCTGACGGGGGACCAACCTTAGGTGTCCATAGGGACACCGCCGGATGGCTTTCCTTCCCCATCAGGACTTCCTCCAGGAGGGGCCTCCGTGGTGTAAACCACAGCAGCCTCCACCTGGAGAGGAAGGGCTCCACCTGGGGCTACCGAGAGGGTACTCGGCGCCGCAGTAGGCTCCCCGCCACTGACCACCCGGGTAGATTGTGCCATGAAAGAAAATGGCATCTCATACCTAGGTGGGTGTACTGACAGTACCGGGGTCACAGGAGGAGCAGGCCTTGCGGCAAGCCCCAACCTGGACTGGAGATCTGGAAAACCAGTTCTCTCCCACTCTGTCAGCTTTAGCCCGAACTGCCGGAAGAACTTGGCGTCACAAGTTGTCAACCTTGATTCAAGCTGTTCGATCGTAGCCCTCCAGAGGGCATGATCTTGCTCCAGACTCGCCTCACGCTCGGCAAGGACTCTGGTGCGTTCAGCAACCCAAGCTTTCCCTTCCCGGATAGCCTGTTCTCTGAGCAACTTGTACTGCTCAAAGTAGGACTTCTCCAAGAAAGAAACCTGAAACTGGAGTAGCTTACTTGCGTTTTCAGCCATCTTAGCTCTGTAGCACTCAAATCCGGGGACTAGAGTGTCAGAGAATCCAGTGTCATAAGCAGGACCGTCTCCAGGCAACACAGGTAACCCTGCTAGCCCTTCGTCAACAGCCCTGTGCTCAGGTACTGGAGTCACCTCGTCATCCCTTGCGGGGTCAGAGGTTGCTCCGTGCTGGGGTGGAGCAGTCGGCTGGGCTGACGCCCCATCCGGCTGTTGTACCTCTACCTGTTCAGCGTCACTGATAGGTGAGATACTCTCCTGTGGAGCTGAAGCTTTCTTTTGCTTCTGGCTCCACTTGTACTGCTTGACATAGTCAGCAGCAACCTGACCCGCCTGCTCGTCACCCAAAGAGTTCTGAACAATAGCCAGTGCATCACCCAGTTTCTGTCTCTCCTGCCTGGGCAGTTGATCAGCAACCGGGGGCAATGCAACCGAAGATACCGTGACGGTACCGACGGTTTGGCTACGGTCGACCTCAGATGTTACCGTGGCGGTGGCGACACGTTTCTTCGCAGGTTCACTGCGGGAACGGTCACGTCCACCTTTGGTATCATCTTTGGATGACTGGCGGCCCCTTTTCAGATCTTTCTTCTTAGGAGGGGTATCCTTTCTGACAGTGGGCATCGGAGTTTCTGTATCTGGCCCGAGATCGGTTTGTTCGCACTTGGCGCCCTTACACAATCTCTCCCAGTCAGCCTCCGTGAGGTAATTCCACTGTTTAAGTTTGTTGGTTCGCCACTTATACTGTAGATTCCCTACACGTTTGTGGCACCCCCAAACCTTCAGTGCAGCCTCAACTCCACGACTAATAGTGCGCTTGTGAACGCCCTTATTGTCGCAAAGATGCCTTACCAAACCAGCCCTCCGTTGGCAACGGAATAGCTCCCCGTCACTGTACTCAGGGCAGGAAGTACTAGTACTCCCACTCACACAGTACAAGTAGGGACGCACATTCATGTGCTTCTCTACTAAATGACGGGCGAACTTGAACAGGTTCGGCCACCGTTTTGCAGCTGTCGAAGCCCCCTTCAGGCGCTGACAGCGAACATACGGGCAGGGATCCCCTGGCATGTAGTTCTTCCAAGCATATTTCAGCTTGGGACGGCATGACCTGTGGATGTTAGGTTTATTCCCTTCCAACACTGCCCTGAGGTACACGAGGTACCAGTCAATGGGGTGGGAATCACCTGTCAACCAGTCTTCGTCGTCTGAACCCTCGGTCGTGTGAGGTGCAGGAAGAGCCATTTTGCCATTTTCCTGAACTAAGTCAGAAAGGCTCAGGTTCTTCCGGTCATCATCACGGAGACACAGGTTTAGACGAACATGCGCTGCCTTGGCGCGGAGGCGGCGATTGGCTCTGCTCTCTGCGACAGACCATCCCTCGGCTTCCGCCTTGGACAGTCTATCAGCAACAGCTTTGAGCCTATCTGCCTCAGTCGGTGCGACCTCTTCGGTAGCAGGAGTTTCAGGGGAAGATGCAATCCTCCTCTTACGCTTCCGCTTCCGTTTGGTCTTAGCACGAACCGTGGACCCGTCTGATGAATCACCATCAGGGACCGTCGGTTCTTGTGCCAATACACCGGCGGGTTTCGGAGAAGATCCCCCTGCAGGGTTCTCCTCCTGGTTGGTATTACTACCACCCAGACCAGGTTCTGTTTTCGGAACAACATCACCCGACCCCTCAGGGTTAGGTTCAGCTGGTACCGAAGCCGAGCCTTGACCGACGGTTGGAGCACCGGTAGTGTCCATTTCCGTGTCAGACTCGAGAACTCGGTCATCCCCGTCGGAGGCCTCAGCCTTCTCCGGGGCCGTGCATGTGCCATCTACACGGGCTGCCATACTGTTAGCTCAGGCGTAGGTGAACCTCACGGTTCACTCACCCGAGCCTTTAGTAGCACAGCAAGTAAACAACAGTGTAGGTACTGCCGGGCAGACCTAGGCACCACTGATCAACACGCTACCCTACGGGCAAACGTGTTGATCTGAAGAAGCCTGGCCGCCTGTGGGGCTTATATACCCCACCCGTCCCCCGTGACCCCGCCCCTTGACCGGCTTCTCAGCCAATCAGGGGTCGCGTCTCGAAGACGCGCCGAGGTGACCCAATTTCTCACGGCTCATTTGGCGGGAGAAATCGATCAGGTGACGCGGGCAGCGCCCTTCCCACGTCTGGCATATCCGACGGTGGGAACTCTCACTGTTGTTTACAATTTTCGTGGCGTAGCCACCGGAAAACCCGGGAATGATATACCGGCATTAGAGGATATACACAGCAGCGTGTTACTAAGCAATATGTGGTCAAAACTAATCCCATACTTAGAACTAATCGGCAAAGCCAGCCACCCGCCCTGAACACGTGCTTTTCTACCTCCAACGGATAACCACACCGGATAACCCGTCTCTTCTCGTTGTGTTTTGGTGATCGAGTACCGGGCCAATGACCACCGGCCCAGTACGGAACTGTCCATGGAAATTTAATCAAGCCAGCAGCAAAATGTCGTCAACAAGGTAAGAAAAAAATGTTTACACAATTTTATCTCGCTCTCTGACACGTGTGCTCCTCCGTAGACTTTGTACCGGTATGTCCAGCAATGATGACACCGGAGGTATCACCTTGCTTTGTTTACCGGTGCCTACGGTTAGTCCTTTACGCACAGCTGACCCTTTTTTACGAGGCCTACCGCGCTTGGGCTTGGTAACACACGACTGTGGTTCAATCGGTAATTTCCTAGGACGACCCCTTCGGCGCGCTACCGTCGGTACCGACGGTATGACCGTTGGTCCTGCCTTCGGTATCTTCGGTAGCGCAGGGTCGGTTGGTGCTGGTACTCGACCAGCACCGAGGGAATCTTCACCGTCATCTATATATGGAACTCCATACCAAGGTCGGAGTCTAGCCACATGTGATTTAGTGAGAGTCCCTTTTTGCAACCGTATTACTACAGTAGTTTCACTCACCACCATAGTAACCGTATGCGGACCATCCCAGGAGTACAGGGTCTTGACTTTGGAATTTGGTGTGCTAAATCTCGCGACCTTATCCCCCACCTTGAATTGGCGGAGTTTAAGGCCCGTGTCATAGCCCACCTTCTGCAAACTAGCAGATTTTTCCAAGTTGTCCCTTACTACTCCATAGGACTCGCGTAATGATTGTCGAAGTGATTCAACAAACATCACTGTGCAGGGTTGCTCGAGCTGGTGCCCCTGCACTCCATAGACCATGTCACTCGGCATGACTATGTCTTCACCCATTACGAGCATATTAGGCGTACAGCCCGTCGACGCATGTTCGGTAGCATTGTAAGCATGGGAGATATAGCGAGCGTGCTCATCCCAATCATCCCGGTGCTCATTAACCATTGTCGTGAGACATTGGATCAACGTCCGATTGAAACGTTCCACCATACCATCCGATTGAGGTCGGTAGGGGTTCGTATGCGTCTTGCAGATGTGTATTTTACTACACAGTTCTGCCCACAGTCGAGATTCAAACTCACGACCCTGGTCGGAGTGAAGCATTAAAGGACCTCCCCACGTGAGGATCCAATTCTCGAAAAGTGCTTCTGCGCAGGTAACAGCTGTATGATTTACCAACGGATATACTTGGACATACTTGGTATAGTAGTCCTGTACCACCATCATACAGGTATTCCCACGGGGGGTCGTGTTGAAACCACTAATGATATCAACAGCGATCCGGGCAAATCGAACACCGAATAGCTCTTGACTTAGAGGTAGTTTACCAATACCAGGTCCAGGCTTTGATAAACAGCATTGGGGACATTGTTTCACCCAACGCCGTATGTCCAAAGTCATACCAGGCCAGTAATATCTACTCTTAATCTTTGCCTCAGTCCGTTGTCTGCCAAAGTGTGCTGAAGTTCGGTGGCCATGACAGTAATTGAGCAACTGTAGTCTGAGTGACAAAGGCACTACAGACTGAGCTGTTCTCTTCCTGCCAGGTTGCACCCTCCAGCGGCACAATACACTGTTCCGTATAAAAAGATTATCCCACTGAGCTAACAGTTGTCTAACTTCTTTACATTCCAGCGAAAGTGCGGGGCGAACAGGCTTGGACAGGCCCAACAACTTCAAGGAGTACACCCTCGAAATAGCTGGATCTGCAAGCTGCTCATCCTTCAAGTGATTTAACGTCCAGTTAGGAACTTTCGCACCCACAGACGCAATCACTGCATTGTGAGACCCACAGTCTCGGCAGTCTACACGGTGACAGTTCCGGATAGGATAGCGGGACAAGCTGTCCGCATTCACATGATCTACTCCACTCCTGTGTATGATATGCTCATTCGTCATGCCAAACTCAGAGAGGTGGTTCAACCATCTACCCATCATCCCCTCAGCGTCCTTGAAGTTAAGGAGCCACTGCAGAGATGAATGATCCGTCCGTACGAGATAATTCCCACCATATAGGAAATGTCTGTACTTTTTTGTGTAAACCACCACTGCCAAGAGTTCACGCTTGGTTGTGCAGTAGTTACGTTGTGTTTTGCTTAGACTGTTGGACGAAAATGCCAGCGGCACTTCTCGCCCATCCTGGATCTGCGACAAGGCAGCACCAATACTTGTATTAGAAGCATCAGTGTCCAAGATGAACTTACCAACAGGTGCAGGGTAGTGCAAAACAGGTGTTTCTAAGAAGAGTCTCTTTAACTCACTGAAAGACTGTTCTGCGGCTGGAGACCAGACTATTTTAGCCTTAGCCTTCTTCTCTCCAATCATCAGCTCTTGTAAGGGAGCTGCGACTCTCGAGAATCCAGGTATAAAATCTCTGTAGTATGAACAAAACCCGATGAAAGAGCGTATCTCCTTCGTGTCCATCGGACGAGGCCAGTTCTGTACCACTTCGATCTTATGAGGATCAGCCATGATGCCATGTTCAGAAACAATTCTACCTAGGTATTCAACTGACTTCCTAAAAAGCTTGCACTTTGAAGGTTTCAATTTCAGACCATATGATAAGATGCGTTTCAGCACAGCTTGGAGGTTCTGTAGAGTTTCCTCCACAGAACCACCGAAGACGATGATGTCGTCCAAGTATACTAGGCACTTTTTCCAAAGTAAACCCCGTAACATGGTTTCCATCATTGCCTCGAAGGTTGCCGGGGCATTGCATAGCCCAAATGGCATGACGTTGAACTCAAATAGTCCCATATGGGTAGAAAATGCAGTTTTTTCTCGGTCCCGGGGGTCCATGCCGATCTGCCAATAACCAGATTGTAAATCTAGTGTACAGAACCATTTCGCCCCACCCAGAGATTCCACACATTCATCTATCCGAGGTAGAGGATATGCATTCTTCCTAGTGAGTCCGTTCAACTTCCTATAGTCGATGCAAAATCGACAGGAACCATCCTTTTTGGTGACCATCACCACAGGACTTGACCATGGACTCTCACTAGGTTGAATCACATCTTCATCCAACATCTTTTCTACCTCAGCCTCCATAGCACTTTTTTTAGCCATGGGTAACCGACGGTAGGGGATTCTACTGGGAAGCGCGTCCCCAGTGTCAACCCGGTGTTGTACCGTATTGGTACGCCCTAGAGGATCTCCTGGCTGCGCAAAGGCGTCAGATAACTCCGACAGCTCATTTGCCACCATTTCGCTCTCTAGGGTTGTGAGGTGTGACTCACACAACAGGGACCTTAAATGTTTCGGTAGGTTGGATTTAGCTAGAGTCTCTTCGTGGGAAGAGTCTCCCGCCACCACACCTACTTCCACAAAGTCCGTAGTTAGTGAGTCTACCCCATATGCTCGCGTGGTGTTACCAATAGGCGTCCCCTTTCGTAGAGTGATTTCTCTACTACTCGAGTTACAAATCGGTATCACCCCCCAACGAGCGTTGGCCAGGTAAGTATGATAGCCAGCAAGACCTAACTCAGAGAGCTTTTGATCTTCTGGTTCAAACATTCCCGGCCGTTTGGCCTGCACTCCCATGCAGCTGACTAGGACATCAGATACATGTCCTGCTGCCAACTTTGTGTCTTGTGCCACTGACGCCACAGAAGAACCATTCCTTAAAACGCACTGTACAGATTGTTTATAAGGATGTTTAATCTGAAGTCGGCCCGTTGCGGTGTTCATTGTTACCCCGTAAAGAGCAGCAAAGTCCATCCCCAGTATGCCATCATCAGTGATGTCGGTGATGGTTGGACATATCCAGTATGTCTTGCCATCAACCAACATAGGTTTTACAGTTCTGCCATAAGTCTGCATACTATCTCCCGTAGCAGTCCGAGCCTTTACTCCTAGTAGCGGAGCTTCGGGCTGGTTGCAAAGACGGGCCATGAATTTACGATCGACCAAGGTGTGGGATGCACCCGTGTCGACCAAAAATTCACCACGCGTCCCGGAAATAACCAGACTCAGGTACCAACGCTGTCCCCGTAAAGGGACACACTCAGAGGTCAGCATCGGGCTTCCCCCTCCATCCATAGCAACCCCTTTTGTCAGGAGATAATCCCAACACGGGTCGCTCGGGGAGTCTTGAATCACACTGCTCTGGGCAATTGATTCTAACCAAGACTCCTCTAAGCCAGCGACTACAGAATCCTCCGGATTCCGTTCGTCCGTGCCAGCCCCGCCTTGCCAGACGCTTACAGGTTGTACAGACCCTTCTGCCTCTGCGCGGCCTTGGTTCATGGAAGAGTTAACACCGTCTACTAATCCCTTACAGGCATGGCTAACTGTGGGGGCGCCATCCTTGCCAAGAGGATGGGCCCCATTCAGTTTTCCGTCTCCTTTTCGGTTTTAGCAGCGACGGGTGCAGGGGCTTTGCATTCGCTAGCCCAATGACCCATCTTTTGACAGCGTCTACATGGCTGAGGTTTCGTGTCCTTTTTCTTCTTTTTCCTTCTCTTTCCAGATCCAGAATCAGAAGTGGACGCAGAGCTCTTTTCTAAGTGCTTCCGCAACAAACCCTCAATCATCTTTTCCATGTCCCTGTCAGGCATTACTGCCGCCACCTCCTCGGAGGCGGGCTGTTTTTTCTTAGGTGGTTTTGTGGCGGCCTCTACCACCTGAGCTCCTTTCAGGGCTACAGATGGAGCTGCCGACACTCCTCCACTAGGAAAAACAGCCTGTTTGGTGTCATACACATCTGCATGGTCAAAAAGGTCAGCTAGAGATAAGTCCGGCTGCCATTTCTCCCGCAGATATGCCTGGAGATTGGTGTCTCTGACTCCATTGACAAACCTGGAGGTTAACTCCTGGATGACAGTGGGGGTGTCAGGTCTACATCCCTGATAACACTCGGATATCAGTTCTTGTAGAGCAAATCCGTAGGATCTCAGATGCTCGTCCTTGCGTTGGACACGTTTGAGTAGCTGAGTCCTTGGGTCATGCTCACCAATCTTCCCAATCGCCCATTCAGCTGTTTCTTCAAGTGAGCTCAATGTCTTGATCTTCACTCTCTCGAACGCCAAAAGGGCTGGTTCACCTGGCCCGTTGCAGAGTGCCTGCTTCAGAGCAACCAGCGCTTGCTGATTGTTCCAGCGATTGCTCTCCACAATAGCCTTGAACCGAACTTTGTACTTTCTCCAGGGTGGCGACCCTGTGAAAGGCGGAATATCGATGGCCTTTTGACGGGCTGCATCAGGATGTTTGATCTCCCCAAAGTTGAAAGGAGCATACCGTTCATCCAGTTCATCGATGTCCCGCGGGACGATGTCTGTCCCCAGCTTCTCAATAGCCGGGTTCCGGTCATACTTAGCCCGCTGGACAGGAGTTAAGCCCTGTCTAGCTCTGGGTTTTGGTACCGGAACTGAGACCATGGTCTGCTGCTGATTCAACATCGTTGAACCAGTAGATGGGTGGGTGTACCCTGGAGGTGTTGCCGTGCCTCCAAAGGCGCCACCACAGACCGGAGTCTGTAGATAGCTAGCCCCCATCTGAGGTGTCATACCTGTTACCGTGGTGTGTACTAGCGGCGGGACACTTGAAGGTGTCACTGTCGTGTACACACTGGGTGCGGGTATGACTGGAGGTACCACCGTGGTAGGTGGTGGTACTTGCTCCGACTTCGTCTTCAGGTCCTGATTGACTTGCCTTAAGCTTGCGAGGTCTTGTCTGGCTAAGTGGAGCTGCGTGCTCAAATCCTTTCCCAAGGAAGTTAAGCTTGCAACCTCACATTCGCCAGACACCCTCTGGTGCAAAAGTTTGTCAACCTCCACCTTGTGGGAAGCCATCTCGTTCTGGAGTTCCAGTAGGAACTTTTTCTTCTCATCAACCTCCCTTAGGAATAACTTCCTAGTTTGATTGATGGAAGCAAGTTCCCTCCGGGCTTCCGCGAGCTCATGCAACTCAGTTTTCCTGGTGGGGATACCCATGGCAGCTAGTAGGTCCCCATCCAGTGGTAAACTGGATGGCTCATCTACTGCTGGCGGGTACCCCTTACCAGGAGCTTCTGTTGCCACATTAGTCTTCTTTGATAGCCCGCCACCCCCCATACCGTTCGGTGTAGGAGTGGCACCATCAGTGAAAACCGACGTGTCTGGATCCAATGAAGGATCTGCTACCGTCGGTGTAGAACCGAAGGCAGCTGGGCCGAGAGTTTTAGGCTCTCTACCCGGTATTTTCTGACCCTCAGGACAGAAAAGATTCGTGGAAAGGGAGTCCAACGATCTCCTGGAGCTTATATCAAAGGGTCCCGGGATTGGAGATTGCTCCCCATCCTCTCCTTTGGTAAAGGCTTCCACAATAGGATCACCTATTGCTTCTTGGGAGAGGTCGTCACCGGGCACCTCCAAGGCTGCCCGGCTCTCCCGCCCATTGGATTTGCCTGTGAAGAAGCGTACATTCTGTACGGCTTCTTCACGTTCCTCAGCAGGGGTTTTAGTCCTGCCGCTGAACGAGCTGACAAAATCGTATAGGTAATCCATATACTGTAAGTCTATTTAATACCCTATCAATGGTCGGTTCGATCAAGTGGTCACGGCACCAATGTAGTTGGTCTCTTACTACGTATGTAACACTTGAGTACAAAAACCAGACAAGGTAAATTAGACTTTAATATACGGCGACTTTATTGTAAAGGTAACTCTTGTGTATTATAGTACAAGTATAACCAGCGGATATACAAGATCAGAACAGATATATAATACAGTGGGGCAACCCTATAGCATAGAGTTAAGCCCGTGAGCACAGGGTGGTCATGTCACGACAGTCCCAAACCTGACTGACTTCCAACGGAGAAGTAGCCGTCTTATATACAGCGCTGCATAGCCACGTGACCGTACTAGCAGCGCCACCTGTTAGATTTAGTTATGTAAAATGCTTATGTAACAACTACCGACGGTAACCGAAGGTGGTACCGGTACACTACCGTATAGATAACCGAACTAGAGGAGTCGGTGTATGTAACGAACCGACGACACTAGTTAGATGAATAAAACAGTTATTAAACACAATAGAACCGTGTTGTCTTACATCATACAACATACAATAGATATACAACAATAACAGTTAGACTTTATAGTCAACCCGTTACAGTTCGAATAATTATCAAATAGATGACATTTACCTTATTAGAAACAAATGGGACACAATTTTTTTTCACATTATTGGTCATGGATAATCCCCTTCTCATGATGTATCAACCAAACCGTAGGGATGTGTTAAGGACATCTATACAAACATTTTAGAAGCAAAAGACTGGGGTGTCACCAATGAAATGAGAAAATTATGAATTTTCAAAAATATTGATTTTGTCTTAACTGTAGGATCTTATGGATGTCCCAGTGGCTAATAAATGCCATACATATAGGTATAACCTGCAGATGGAAAATAAGATGGTTGATTAATTTAAGGGAAAGTACTATATATTGGGATATAAGTTTACCTAAACTTAAAGGAAGGATTTTCATGACTTTTGATTTT
Source organism: Harmothoe impar (assembly GCA_947462335.1). Classification (NCBI taxonomy): domain Eukaryota; kingdom Metazoa; phylum Annelida; class Polychaeta; order Phyllodocida; family Polynoidae; genus Harmothoe; species Harmothoe impar. The sequence continues at coordinate 10,398,995 of OX381704.1, read as the reverse complement.
TGCTTCTGCAGAACTCGACGTGTGTACCAAGTAATGAGACGTCGTCTAACTCGTCGTGTTGCGCTGATTGTCTCGGCATGTCACCTGACGACTATAACCTGCTCTATGCTATCTATGCCTGGACGTAAGTTGACGTTCCATTTAATAGTGATGTAAATGAGATTTAATATTTACATTTAATTGCTAAATGTCACCGAATAAAATGTCATGCCTTGATATGAACGAAATATTGATTTTGTGCTGGAAAAGATAATAGAAAATAAACTTGGAATTGTTCTTGTTGTTTTGTATTCATTATTATGAAAATAATCATATTTTGTCAAAAATTATTCATCAAAGATCAATTGTTTTCCTATTTCAGGAATGCAGTGGTGGTTATCGTTGCTGGATACTTGATTGACAAACTGGGAAACAGATGTGAGTACAGGGTCTAATGTTGCCTTTACAACAACAAAAAGTGTTTTTTTTAAAAGACCACTATGCTGGAAACTGATTGCTTTCTAACAGTTCAAGGATGACATGTCGCTAAAAGATGATATTTCTCGTCTTTTTTCTTCTTTTTTTTTGTTATGTACCTCATAACGGTTTATTGCCATGATATTTCAGTACAATTTTTGGGTTGTTTAATAACATTTTATTCATCTTCATGATATTCGATAAAATTTGTTCACGTGATTACTTCCGTATACATTTTGGCAATTCTGTTATTATCATTAAATATAATAATGTAATTTATAAATATTTTACCTAAACGATCAATTTTCTACAAGGTCCATTTGTAAATATGCATCAATGCAGCCCCTGGTGAGTAACTTGTCGGTGCTGTATTGGTACATAATGCCAACCCTTGTATGATGCTTGAATGCAGCACTGAGGAATGATTCACCAGGGCTGCATTCATGCATCATGACGACCAAGGATATGATGCATTAAGGCATCATACCGTTCTTAATGGGTTAGGCGGCCAGTGATATACAATAAGATTTAAAGTTACCCGGTATTTGGTTTTATTCATTTCATGTTTTCCCCCAGTTGGCGCGTTCCTCTTCTCCGCGCTGTGTCTGATTGGGTCGTCGCTGTTTGCGGGCGGAGCGCTGCTCAGAAACACGGCCGCCATGTTACCCGTCATGCTCATCGCGCGGCTCATATTCGGCTCCGGGAACGGATCTCTTACAAGTAAGTGGCATCTATTGTTAGACAATCAATCACAATGTGAATAACGGCATATTATGAGTAGATTCAACTAACTAGATATTGCTAGATAGGCGGTGCATCCACAACCAATGGAGAGTAGTGATAGAAAGTGTATAGTAATTGTACAGATATACAATTATTAGTTGTCTCTAAAATAGAACCCACAGTTGACAACTTTTGAACTCTCATTGCTTTAAAAAAAAAAAGGAATTTACACTTTGATGTAAGATTAGTACATTAGTACATTAGTTTAAATAGATTCTTCTTAGTAAAACACAATGACTTCTTTTAAGTGCGAGAAAATCAATCTTTTAAAGTTTAACCGATGCACATTTTTTTCAAGTTTCACATGATACATGTTGTTTTGCCACAAATATCAACTAAACTGTCGTAAATCACTCATAACATATGGAGTGGGTAACATAAGTTTCTCGATTTTCCACTTATGTGATTTCTCATTGACTCAGGGTTACCACCCAGAGTCTTATGCAACGCCTCATGAGGGGTTGCATCAAGATAGTGAAAGTTCAATTTCACATGTCAATTATAACATGAAATACTACTTCAATCAATCCAAAAATGTAACAATAGATAGATTGGACACCCATCTACTTATAACAATGACAAACATTACCGAAATCCTACTTTAACCATGTGAGAAAGTGAAAATAAAAAAAGTCACAAAATAACACAAAAAAGTTCACTTGCAAAATTAAACTCTTAAGTACTGGGGACCATTTTCGTCTACATTACAGTCCACACAATTTTAGTGCTAAGTGAATGGGAGATATCTTGGATTACAGGGTGAGACGTTTTTTGTAAGACCTTTTTGAATATTTCTCTTCCAAGTATCTTGAATTATCTTAACTATATTAATGTGTGGACGTGTGCCTGTTATCTCCCTCTTTGTTAGCAGAGATGAAAGCGAGGCTAGCGCATGCCACACGTCAAACAAAGAGTGGGGCCACTGGTACTTCTCGTACTGCACTAGATCTCAACGTGTGCAGAGCGAAATTGTACCACCCATATCTTCGCCGTTTATCGTCCGATCAACTCACTTTTTGATAGGGACAGAAGGCGGTACACGCCCACAGCCTGCAACTGTCGCCTACACCCACCTGCACACCCACACCCACCTGCTCTCCCACACCCACCTGCTCACCCACACCCACCTGCTCACCCACACCCACCTGCTGGCCTGAAATGGAATAATATACATGTATGACACATGACTTGAGGGTACTTTTTAACAAGGAATTCATTTCTCATACCAGAATTGACCAATGAATGATTATAAGGGAGTACTTTATCTAAGTACATGATAAGTTACAAATCCAGCTTACCCTGAGTCATCTGTGAGGTCACTCACACGCTCAATCTTTTTTTTCCTCCTCGCCCAGTTGTCCAGAACCGGATCACCACCTTCTGGTTTAAAGACAAGGAGCTGGCTCTAGCGTTTGGCATCACACTCGCCTTCTCCCGTCTCGGCAGCGTCCTCAACTTCTTTGTCACGCCGACATTCACCGCTAACTTCGGCCTCTCATGGACCTTGTGGGCGGGTAAGTAAAATATAACCCGTAACCCTGCCTGGCTTGAATCAGATTAGTCTTCATGGTGCAGAGTCACCAACGCAGCAGCAGTGATCAGTGACTGGCCAGTGCTGCATTGGTGCAGCATTCTGGCGTTTTGGGAGGGTATCCAACCCTGTAGGTTGGACTTGGTGCATAAATGCAGCACGGGTGAGCTACTCATTAATTTACATCTATAGTAGTGTATATGGTGCATTTGAGTATCTATGGTATTACTCATGATAGTTATGTGTCTTATCCAATGATATTACCACCATACTTTATTTTAATATCTGATCAATTCTCGAGATATTTCCTTTAGGTGCAATAAAACGATGTGTTCATGAAATGTGGAACATGTCCAAGGTTCTCCGCAGAAAGAAAAACGACACTCCAAGTGCTTGAGTTTTAGGACATTGAAGCGGTAGACAAATGTTTCCCAGGGGGATCAGTTTCTAAATTGGACATTGGAATGTCAACATTACTTTAAAAATACAGGTTTTGAAGAGAGAAAAAATTAAAATTCCTTAAATCATCCTAATTTCTGTTCTAATTGGTGTATTTGCACAATTCAAACATCTATGGAGAGCTAAATACACACCGGCGGTGATTTTGATGCCATCTTACACCGGTGGCAGCAAAAAGTACGCCGGCGGCAGGTAAAAATACCCCGGGGCAGTGTGGGGAGAACGCTGAATGTGTCTGTTGTCTGTTGCAGGTGCGTGTCTGTGCGCGCTCGGCTTCTTCTCGGCGCTCATCGTGAGTTACCTGGACCTGGCCGGCATGAAGGAGCTCGGGCTCGACGCCAACATGAAGGTCGAGTCCAAGAAAGTGGTAAGGAATCAGTCTCAGTCTGCCTTGGAACCCACGTGCTTTAGGCCAGACCAAAAAAATGTTGGTCAATGGATTTCGCGCACCTTATTTTCGGAAATGAAATTCTTTTTTTTTTGAAAAAAAGATTGTCAACAGATTTCCCTCGCCTCATTTTTTTCAAAATTGAGAATTTTTTTTTCTAATTTTTCTTCCAGTAATTCCCCCAGATCAACCAAGAAATTTTTATGTTAGGGGTCTACTAAGAACTTTTGTCGGAGGCTGGTTTTTAAAAAAAATCGCTCGCTCGCACCATTTTTTGAAAAGTGAAATCCATTGACCAACTTTTTTTTTTGGTGTGGGCTTACAAAAGATATTACCATGTTTAAGAAAATAAATAATCAGTCTCAGTCTCCCCATGAATTCCATAAGATTTGCAGATATGACTTTGACTAGGGAATTATTTTCATTATTTTTACTTCCAGAAAAATCTGTTTGCTTGTTATATTCTGACACACATCCTGTAGTAGATTTGAGACCTTCTTCACCTGTAATATTCCATTTTGAAATAAATTATAATTAAATTACATTAGATTTATTATTAGAAGACCTGTGAATAGAGTACACACAAAGTGAAAAAAAGAAAATTACTGGAAATTTTAATTAAAAGGTTAAGTCAGCATTGTAGTATAATATCCTGAGTTGCTGCCGTATGTGATGTATTGTACTCAGAAGCTATTAAACATTGTGTCTTGTATTTAACAGAAATTCACCGACATCCGTTTTTTCTCGCTGCGGTACTGGCTGTTAGCGCTAACCATCATGTTCTTCTACAATGGCATCTTCCCATTTGTCGCTGACGCCAGGTAAAATATTCTCTACTAAATCTAACCTTCTTAACCCTTTAAGCAGGCTGCTTTAAGGATCAATATACTTTAAGTTTAATGCACTTTACCATTTGTCTTCATGATGCAGAAATGCAGTCTTGGTGAGTCTACTCGCCAGGATGCATTCATGGCTCATGCAGGCCCTTTGAGAATGTATCAAATCCAAAGAGTCAGCATGAAGCATGAATGGATTACTCACAGTTGTTCACCAGTACTATTATTTGTTTTTTCATGAAACTACAAAGCTGCAATGATAAGAAGTGTTTGTATAATTGACTCAGGGTGTACCCCTGAGTCTAGGTAGACGACCTAAAACGTTGGTTAAGAGATTTTCCCAATTTCAAGTTCAATCTATCATATATCAGAAAGTATCCATTTCAATGATATACTTTTTGGTTCCATTGTTGCTTTAAGATCTAATCCATCTCATCCAATTGAGTGCCCACACAATTGTGCATTTTTTCCATGAATAAAAGGTGCTCAACAATTTTGCATTTTCTTGAATCAACAAACCACCGAACACGCTCTCCCATTGAATCCTATGCTGAAGCTGTGTGCACCATTCTAGACAACCCTGCGCCATGCTATGTTTTGAATTCAATAAAAGTTCTATATACCAATGTGTGCTTGTCTTGCTATAGGCTTAGTGCACAAGAAAGTGTTTTAGACTAGACAACCCGTGTGTGCACTGTCATTGCTCTTTGACCCAGGGCACCCTGGTTCTTAGGGAGACGGTTTCTGTCGAAATGGAGTGGGTTTGTTCTCCAACTTCAACCATCCTGATTTTGCTTTCTGTTTGATATTGAAAATTGGGAAATGGCCTATAATCCTGAGGGAGATGTTGACCATGTTGCCACTTGGGACGTTGCTAATGTTGCCACATGTTCTTGGGAGGTGGGGGGGATGTTGACCATGTTGCCACTTGGGATGATCATCATGGTCTGTCACCATCATGGTTCATTGTCATCATGGTTCATGGTTCATGGCCATCATTGTTTACGGTCATCATGGTTCATGGTTCACGGCCATCATGGTTCACTGCCATCATGGTTCCCGGCCACCATGGTTCATGGTCAGCATGGTTCATGGTTCATGGCCATCATGGTTCATGGCCATCATGGTTCATGGCCATCATGGTTCATGGCCATCATGGTTCACGGCCATCATGGTTCACGGCCATCATGGTTCACGGTCATCATGGTTCACGGCCATCATGGTTCACTGCCATCATGGTTCATGGCCATCATGGTTCATGGCCATCATGGTTCATGGCCATCATGGTTCATGGCCATCATGGTTCACGGCCATCATGGTTCACGGCCATCATGGTTCACGGCCACCATGGTTCATGGCCATCATGGTTCATGGCCATCATGGTTCATGGCCATCATGGTTCATGGCCATCATGGTTCATGGCCATCATGGTTCACAGCCATCATGGTTCATGGCCATCATGGCTCATGATTATTATGGTTCAGGGCCATCATGGTTCATGGCCATCATGGCTCATGATTATCATGGTTCTCGGTCATCTTGGTTCACTGCCATCATGGTCCACTGCCATCATGGTCCACCATCATCATGGTCACTATGGTTCAAAGTTATGGTTTACTGCCATCATGATTCATGGTCAGCATGGTGACACCCTGAGTCTCCTGTGATGTAAATCACACGCCTATTGATTTGAAACTAAAGCTACACTCTCACCACTTTAAACTCTTTTAGCTTTGTGAGAATATTTTCCTTCCTAATGTATTTCATCATAAAGGATCCTCATTAGAGGGGCACCATTATTTAACAACTTAGTATGGGGGAAAAAGCTTTGTGAATTTCCTTAAAAGATTTAGGGCAAATTTTTCTAAAACCAAGTACATAGTCAATGATTGGGCTCTTTCTGTTTTCTCAGTAAGTTTATCCAGGACAAGTATGGGTTTGACAAGATGACGTCATCCTACATCGCGGGTGCCGTTTACGACGTCTCCATGGTCGTCTCTCCCTTCCTGGGGTACCTCATTGTAAGTTATAACTTACCGTAAAACCTCGCATATAGGCGTGTAGCTGGTTGAATTATTAACAATTGAGATAACTCCTTTGTCTTTACTGTGGAATTCTTCGGGGGCATTATGTAAAAGCTGGTACCCATGTGACCGCTGTCATCCGTGTTTATCTCGCCGGTACAAGCTTAAGTAAAGGCTCTACCCACAGGACGACCAGCCTGAGCCCTATAGGCCATGGCTAGTACGCAAGTCAGATCGTCAGTGCGCCTTATAGGATCATTACAAATTTACATAGTCAGGGCGCGGCTTATATGCGAGTTTTTGCTATCATAGTACAGGATAAAAGTCACCGTATTTGCATTGCTAGTGTGGCTTATAGGATCAGCCCAAAGTCGGGGTGCGGTTTATACGCGAGTTAGGGATATGTACACGAGTTTTTACGATATTTGTACCTGAAGCAAATTATTGATTATTTATCTATACCGTAAAGGCTCAAATATTAGCCGGATTTCCTCTTTCATTTACCCCCATTTAAGACGAATTTCCGCCACTCAAACTCATATTGGCTTCTAGATGAGGATTCAATATGTTTTAGAGAAAAAGATAACGACTACTAAGTATGTTTTTTTCACATCAGGTGAATTCTTTTCTCTCAAACTCAGAATTGGTGATGTCGGCTTAAACTTGGGTCTGTGATAACTTCACTGAATATTCCTTAATGATTTAACTTTTTAAGGGTCGCGATATGCCGTCAAGATCAAGATGCACCAATGCAGTGGTGGCGAGGGGAGTAACTCGCTGGACCTGCATTGGTGCAAATATCTGCTAGTCTTACATGATGTTACATTTATACTTGGTTCTAACAGGATGTATTTGGTAAGCGGGGCTACTTGGCAGTGTCCTGTGCCGTCCTGACGCTGCCGGTGTTCGGGCTGCTAGCCTTCACACACGTCTACCCCGTCATACTCACACTGTGGCTCGGCTTCACCTACTCATTCGCTGCGGTAAGTCTCATTTACTAAGTTCTACTAAGGGAGAGGTCATTTTTTAACAACAGGGGGGGGGGGGGGGTCGGTGGATTTTCGTGCGAATAGGTTGACATTTTTTTGTTCCCCCCACGGGAGGGGTCGAAAGAACGGTCCAAATTTTTTTGATCCCCCCCTTCAAGGGGTCCAACTTTTAATGTTTCAAACCACACACTCAAAGTTCCACCACCCCCACCCCCTGCGGTTAAAATATTACCATCCCTGAGGCCGTTTTATTTAGATAACTTGGATTACAGACCCGCCGCCGAGATTTTAGGCATTTTGCAAAAAAAAAAAAAGTTTTTTGTTTTTTTTTAGCCTTTCCCCTCCGAGATTTTTTAAAGAATTTTTCTTAAAAAAAAAAAAAAGACATGTTGACCAGCAAAAGGTAAATTGAGACCTTTCAGATTGGGGATATTTCTCAACATATCTTCTTTAGATTACCCAATAACAGAGAATATACAGGTTTTCCATGCTTTTTTTTTTTTTTTTTTTTTTGCCTCTACCCTTCGAAATATTTTGTGGTCTGGCTCCCCCCGTAGGGCAGCTTTTTTTTTTTTTTTTTTTTCCTCCGCACTTCCAAAAAGTTGGAGCCAAAAGCCTGTAATCCAAGTTATCAAAATAAGGTGGCCTGACCAAAAAAAAATCCTCCTCCGGTAATGAAAAGATAATTAATCCAGTAATATAGAGAAAGGCTTTCATTATAACAAAATTAACATTTGTATTCCAGTCGAGTATGTGGCCGTCCATCCCCTTAGTGGTGAACCAGGCGACTATTGGGACGGCCATGGGACTGACCACGTCCATACAGATGATCGGTATCGGCATCTCCAACCTGGTGGTCGGACAGATACTCGGGGACGAGAAAGCCGCAGAAAAGTAAGTACCATAAAACCTCTCTGATCAACTGATCTTTTAAGGAAAGTCGCCGAAATTAAAGACATAAGGTCGCAAAGTCGCTTTTCCAGACCATTTTTACTATAACCAAATTTGTCCAAAAGTCGCCAGGTCGCTTAAATGCTTGTGCCAGGTCGCTTTTGACACCTCTGGAGCCATCAAAATGTTCAGAGTGGTGGTGGTGGTGGGTGTTTTATATTAAGAGAGGGGTTTTATGCAGTTATTATAGCTTAAAGCTGTTTAAATTACAAAAGATTAGGCTCAAAAATGTCTCTAATAGGAGGGGGGATAGGCTTAAAGAGGAGGTAGGCTTAGCAGAGAGGTTTTACGGTAACTTCCTCATTAGGCTGCATACTTAACACTTTAAAAAGATCTCGAACTTTTCCTATGTCCCTCCATCCAATTATTATATCACTTCATAACATAAAAAAGAAATTCTCTCTAAAAAATGAACTAACATTTTCTTCGATTGGCAGGATGACAGAGGAGGAGCGGCTGCAGCGCTGGAAGTACGTCATGGTGTACTTGTTGTTCAACACGATAGCCTGCGTCATTACGTCATCCCTACTCAACATCATAGACCGCAGACAGGTAAGGACTACAACCCCCTGTACTATGGGAAAGCCTCACGTATAAGCCGCGGCTTGTACGCAAATCAGAATGCGCTTTAATTTGATACCAAACATGCCTATATAGTGGGGCGGCTTATATTTGGGGTTTTAGAAGTATATTTCACTACTACAATCGCCGTATTCAGACCCCCAGTGTGGCTTATAGGATTTGTCGAACTTGGGGGTGCAACTTATACGTGGGTCTGGTATAAACATGAGAATTTACAATAACCGAAAGCTGCATAATACTTTGATATATTCTGCCCATGGTTGTGATGATTCATGGATGTGTGTCAAGCCTGTAGGCGCGGCATGATGCTTGATTGCAGCACTACCGTATTACTCGCCAGGTTGCATTCATGCATCATAACGATAAAGGGAATATCACATAATGCCGTCCTGAAAGTATCCCTCCAAACAACACCCTGGAAATCTATGTTCGCAACATCTGGGAGATTCACCAGAACACCAGAAGAGGCAGAGATATTCTCAAGAACATCTCGGCTTTTTCCGGGTGCTTTTTGGAGGCATACCAACATCAGTGACCTTATATAAGTACAAGTAGCACTATTATTAACGGCCCCTTTCTCTCCCCCTCAGGGCGGCTGGTTGAACATGAGTCGGCGAGACAAGCGTCTGGCCGTGCAGCTCTCGGTGACTCCCGATGAGCCGTCCATCTCCGAGACACACACCTACGCCGACGAGGACGAGGTCACCGAGACGGACCGACTTATAAACCCCGCCGCACGCAGAACCGGCTACGTCAATACTTAAAGGATTGTGTAAGATAGAACAATGATGTCTGTATTGTAGCTCTGGGATCTACCTATTAAAGAGTAAATGAGGTTACTGGTATATCCTGTATCAATAAGTAAGGTTACCCGTCTATCCTCTATTGATTATATATATGATTATAGCAGTACATTTCATTTCAAAAAGTATGATTACCATACCATCGCGATAATGCAAAAATGGGGCGCTCTTCAGTTCATCGGGCTGTTACCCCCCAGTGTTTACAGTTACAAAACAGGCGCTCATTCGAGTACCTGTTTTGTGTTTGATAAGAAATACTGAAGACCCAAATCAATTACCCAATCATAGGTCTCAATGACTCAGTATTCTAATCTTGATCTCTGATTGGATAAGTAAAGTATGAACAAATGACCAATGTTGTTGCCCACTTAATCTGGCAATGTTACGTATGAATTGTGCACCGATTATTTTACAAGTTATTTCAGTTTGACAGGTTCATAAATATACAATTAGGCTTGCCGTATTCGACCTAGCACTAAAAAAACAAGTTTAACGATGTTTTATTAGTTAAGACTTCAATGCCTCAAAATTTACTGCAATGGCACTTATTCGGTTGAATACGGTATACAATCTGGCGCTTAAAGGGTATTTTAGTGGCGTTGGAGTTCAAATTTGATTATTTTCCAGTATATGGGAAAGAAAGGGACCCATATAAGATATAATGGTTTACAGAACCGATGTAATCATTCACCCACGTTTCACCAGTATTCACACAACAATGTCCATGTAAATAGTCCATCTTTGTTAGTTTTATATGCTCATGCTGGTACATGTATTAAATAGTCAAGGCCACACAAAAAAAAAGTTGGTCAACGGATTTCACTTTTGAAAAAGTGGTGCAAGTGAGCGAATTATTTTTTTTATTTTTTTTAAGGATTTTTTTTTGATTTTGGTCATGGAAATGTGAAGCCGGCGAAAATTTTAGTTTTTTACCAAGTCTCTGACAAAAGCTCTAAGTGAACCCATGGTAACAAATATATAATTGGTTGATCTACAGGAATGAACAGAAAATTAAGTTAAAAAATTAGGTGCGCGAAATCCATTGACCAACTTTTTTTTTGGTCTAGCCCAAGCATCCACTGGTTTAGCATCAGAACGGTAAGACGTTATCAGAGTCAGTGCCAAGAGCGAAAACGTTACAAAAGATAACTATCAGGAAAATTGCCCAAAAAAGGGTAAAAATACGGAAATTTCTTCAAAATTGCATAAAAAAACGTAGGGTCGGCCCTGTTTTGATAGGGTCGGTCGGGTTACCTGAAACAAACCTTTTTTTTGGGGCCTAACTGTATAACTGGTAATGAGGAGAGGGAAAAAAGATGTTGCTCCTCTACGACAGTAATTGAAAATAACTGTAGGAATTAGAAAAAATCCAACCGTCAAAAAATGGTTTAAAATCATTTAAAAGATTACCAATGATAAAATGTGCCATATCATAACACAGCTGCAACTCACAACTAAAATATATTTATATTAAAAGTAAATGATGGGTTGGTCTGTTCTCACCATTTTACTATTTTTCTACACATGTATATTTTTATGGGCAGACTTGATTGGTTTAATAAAATGGGATCGTATAAAACGGTCCTATTTATGGTATGTACATATTTATCCCTTGCACTGTACTTTATGCAGGGTTCCCATACGTTCAGGAATAAAAAATAGTCATGGAAAGTCAGGGAATCCTATCGTTGGTCAGGAAAGTGAGAAATTTGGAATTTGTTACCAGGTTATCACAAAAGCCACTCGGCGGTATCATTTATCTTTAGGATTTATGAGATTTTCCGAGGACCAACGTCCCTGGACCCCACCTGGTACTGAAATTTCCAACATGGTCATGGGAAATGACCATTTTGGCCAGGGGATATCTGGGAATTTTAATCTTCAATTTTCATGGGAACCCTGTTATGTCAAGATGGAGGTATGCGACTCTAGTAATAAGAAGCACAAAACTTGATGATGTATATAATAGACCTTACTGGTCTGATGTCATGTAAGATGCAAGTAATAAAAGTGTGATAAATATCTTCCTGGTTTGGTTGACTTATTTGTGGAACGTTCAAGTCACTGATATAGTCCCCAACAGAGGGAAAATGTGGCTTCTCTAACCCTCAGGGTTGTCAAATGAGAAAAGGTAAAATCTGAGGGTTTCCGCAGAAGAGGGATTGCGAGATGAAAAGACTATTCATCAATGCTATGGAATTTTATCATGGGAAAAAAGCAGTACTACATGTAGTAACCTATAGGGAGATTTGGGGGGCATCAAATGGGAATTTGGTGTAATTTGATGTATTTTGGTGTTCTGGTCTGTTGAGATTTCAAGCGCCCCCCCCCCCCCCCCCTACATGAAGTGAAACGGATTTCTCATTGGATCTGGACGAATCACAAGAATGGCCAATTGAAGACCCTATGATCAGAATTCAAATTTTAATCTGAGCTTTCACAGCCCTAAGCCCTTTAAGGCCGCATAAAGCCTCAAGGTGTAATGCTCATTTGTCATCATGATGTAATAATGCAGCTCTGGTAAGCTACTCGCAGGCCCCGCATTAGTGATTCATACAGACCATATCATGGGAGTGTATCAGCCCCATAGGGTCGGCATGACACATGCATGCAGCATTGGTGAGTTACTCACCAGGGCTGCACTGGTGGGTATACTATGCGGCCTTTAAATGGTTGTTTGTTATGTATTTGTCCTTCATATTTGCATACTAGTAGAGTTTAATATGCGACAGAATATAACATACATATTTTTCAATATTATACAATGAATAGTATAAAAGAGTAACACTTTTTTTTCTCTTTTTTTTAAAATAAAATAAAAGAGTAACACCAGGACTAGTTCATACATTTTCACAAAATGTACTTTATTCATCATCGACCCCACCACATTAGATAAAATAAAATAGCACGATACAAGAGTGTAGCTTGCTCGTTCAGTACCAGACCCTTACCACCCCGACCTGTCAAGGAAATCTTACATCAACACTATGTACACGGTCACCACCTGCCTCACTCAGTACTGGTAGGGCGCAGCTACATACCAGCTACTACATATAGCATTAAACTCAGGCTTTAACCACTTAACCCTTTAAAGGATGGCATGTCGCAAATTTGTTGGCATGATGTATCAATGCAGTCCAAGCAAGTAACTCACCAGTGCTGCATTCAAGCATCATGCCGACCCTATGCGGTCGAGGCACTCCCAAAGGGTCGGCATTATGCACAAATGCAGCACCAGCGAGTTACTCGCCAGGGCTGCATTGGTGCATCATAAAATGCTTCCATAAAGAGTTAAGGGCCGCATGGTGCTTTTATGTGCGGTGCGCTTTTTGTCACAATGCATGAATGCAGCCCTTGCAAGTGGATTCGCCAGGTTTGCATTCAGGCATCATACCGACCCTTCAGGAGTAAATCAACCGCATAGGATCAACTTGATGCTTGAATGCGGTACTAGCAAGGTACTCGCCACCGCTGCATTCATACATAATAATGGCAAATGCATTAAACCATGCCAGCCCTTAAAAGGTTTAGATGACCTCCTACTTTGAAAAATATACAGCAGTCCAACATTATAGCACTCCAATGCACTATATGGATATATATCTAAAACTGGACATCGACATCCATGTAACAGAAAGCTATATTTATTAGAAGTAGAAATCCATGAATATCTATATGAAGGAGAACACCATGTTCATGCCTATATGTCTGTGTGTATGTTCATTTCGAAATTCAAGATTGCAACCATTGATTGAATGCCACCATGCTTTCAATGTAATCTCGAATTGCAGTTGCAGTAGTTTGATACTAATAAAAAAAAATCTATTCTATTTTTCTTTCATGAACAGTTGGCATCCCATAGATTCAAGATGGCTATCACTTATTGAATGTCCCGATGCTTGAAATGCAATCTTGACTTGTAGTTGCATTAATTTGATACTATAAAAAAAACAAATCCTATTTGATTTTTCCTTCATTCAACCCATTCAAGATGGCTACCATTTACTAAATGCCACAATGCTTTCAGTGCAATGAAGAATTGTAGTTGCATTAATTTGATATCTATATAAGAACATTTCTATTTGATACCTTTTTCAAACACAGTTGGCACCCCATAGGTTTAGGATGGCCACCATTCATTGAATGCCACAATGCTTTAAATGCAATCTTGAAATGTAGTTGCATTAATTTTAAACTGTTAAAAACATCCAATTTAGTTGTTTTTTTCATGAAGAGTTGGCACCCCATAGGTTCAAGATGGCCACCAATCATTGAATGCCATAATGCTTAAATGCAATCTTGAGTTGCTGTTGCATTAATTTGATTCTTAAAAAAAAAACTTTCTTTTTTTTCTTTCATGAACAGTTGGCACCCCATACATTCAAGGTGGCTACCAGTCATTGCATGCCACAATGCTTTAAGTGCAATCACAAATTGTAGTTGCATTAATCTGATACTAATAAAAAAACTAATTCTATTCTTTTTTTTATTTATGAACAGTTGGCACCCCATATATTTAAGATGACTACCATTCATTGAATGCCCCGATGCTTGAAATGCAATCTCGAATTGTAGTTGCATCAATTTAATGCTAATAAAAAACAAATTCTTATCAATTTTTCTTTCATGAATATTTGGCACCCCATAAGGTGGCCACCATTCATATTAATGCAAATAGAATGCTTTAAGTGCTATCACGACTTGTAGTTGCATTAATCTGATACTAAAAAAAAAAAAATCTATTTGAATTTTCTTTCATGAACAGTTGGCACCCCATAAATTAAAAATGCACCCAGCACCCAGGTCAACAGCTATATACAGACACGTGTACCTCCCCTGCCTGTTCTCCCTCAATGCACAGTGAAGAGGGTGGGAGGGGGTGACCATCAACAGTGCATAAACACTTTGATTGGATGACAATGCAGTTTTTATATTACAACCTAAATTTGTGCAACGAAAATCATCAAGAAATACTAAGTATTTTTTCCAAAGAATAGCTTTTCTAGAATGGCTCGGTATTCAGGAATCCTACTGCGAATAAAATAATGTCAAATTCTAATTCTAAATACCTGAAAATTGAGAAATGCTGACGTTCACGGGTTATGTAGGAAATGTACTAAAAACAGCAAAAAAGGGCAACAAAACCCTAATTTTCTCAAAAACTGTTCAGTAGGATTTTTTCTAACTGAGGTTCCACTGTTTTCTACCCTCATATTACACATTGGCATAGAGAATATATTGACACCTAGTCAGGATTTTGCGCTAGGAGCAATCTGTGAGGCGAAAAACAGCCAAAATGAGCCACTGGTCTGAAGTATAAAACTGGGCATCGATCACTATAGAGCTACAAAGAGACAGAGAATCGATGTCCAGTAAAAAGAAATTGTCTCATATGAAAAGAATTTAACTTCGCTTTCTCTTTAATGGATTATGAGGCTGCTTCCAAATTTGGGATTTTCCCGGGGTTTTATGGAACAAACAGCCGACAATTTGTGAGTGATTTTCTGTAGACAAAATACAATGAATGGCTTCACACTCACTGTTTAACAGTATATTTACCGATACATCACACAAGTCTATGATAAGCGAATCAGCGCCCTTTTGACCTAGCTTTATTTCTACCAGCCCTTTTTTTATTTACAAGTATATGTAATTCATTTTGTCCACCTTTGATACATAGTAGGCTGGTGACTTCATAATCTCTTCCTACCATAGATTTATACTGAATAAGTAGTTTTTGGCTTCAGTGAAATGGATCAATACTAAATTCTATTTTGATATATTAACCCTTTAAGGACGGCGCTTTGTCGTCATGATGCATATATATATGCAACCCTGGTGCATAACTCACCAGTTCTGCATTCATGCCAACACTAAGGGGGTTTATGCAATCCCTAGGGGTCAGCTTGATGGACCAATGCAGCACTGGCAAGTTACTTGCCAATGCTGCATTGGTGCATCATGACTAACAAATATGCATATTAGTGCATCATGTCGTTCTTTAAGGGGTTAAAGTATACATTTTGTACATATTGCCTTGTATTGCTTAAGACAGCAACTTGTGAGTGGCTGTCTCTGTCTCTGTGGCATCCCATAATGATAACAGCAACCATCCCATAATAAGAGCGGCCATCTTTGTACCATCCCATAATGATAACAATCTCTATATAACCTGATATAATAATTCATATATTACAATTCATGGATGTAAATGTACCAGATCGCGGCTTTAATAGCGGACAACTCCGTAACACACTTCACGATAATGTAGAAAGACACACTTAGTATAATATATTCCTGACACCTATATCACCATAACCCTTTAACTTAGGGCTGCATAGCGCTTCAATGTAATATGCCCTTTTGTCGGCATGATGCGGTCTTAGTGCTTTAAAGCGAGTAACTCGCCAGCGCTGCATTCAATTGCATTGTCGACCGTACAGGGTTGAAACACTCCCTGGATGAATGCAGCCCTGATGAGTAGACTCGCCAAGGCTGCATTCATGCCTCATGACGACAAAGGGCATAAGACATTAAAGGGGCATTCTCACTACTCGCACTTAACCACATAGTAGATGAGAACAGTACTAGAATTGTGAGTAGGATACGCTTGGTGATTATGCCACTTTAAAGCACTATGCGGTCCTACAGGGTTTTAACACCAGCATTATATTGACACCGCTAACCGGCGAGCTGTAGTTCACTCCAGACTCTTTCACATAAAGTATGACAATACGATGAGAACCGGCTTTACGACTCTGATAGAGAAAGTAGAATCTCATTTGTCAATATATAAACACAGACATCTCCATTAATATCACCACGTACAAACATATCTACACATACACACACAGTAGGGAACTTCAGTTACATGGCTATCAAAGGAATGGTGAATGACTCAGCTATAACTGAAAACTGTTTCAAAATAGGTCATCTTACATTTTGGTGATTTCAAATAACCAGACATCTAGGTTACTCAGTGCACTTAAAGCGGCCCTCTCACTGTCCTATCAAATAGTGAGGGCCTCCTTCGTTAAAGCTCTACTATTGTAGAATTCTTCTATAGTTTTGTTCTTAAGAGATTTGGCTTTAATTTGATCGAGTCAAAATATTGCTTTGCTATACTAAAGAAGACATTCTATTCAAGTATAACTAATAATCTGAAGTCAATCATTGACTAAATGTGTTTCCAACTGTCATTATCTGAAAATACCTTCATGATTTCTCAAGCACACATCATGATACAATTTATGTATTTCAACTAAGCTAACATTGCGTCATTTATGGCTCATTTTTTATTTGTTTTATTAATATTCATTAATAAGTAAATATAAAATTTAAAACACGATAATTCATCACACTGTCAAGCACTCCATATGATAACTCTGGTGTAGAGATGTGCATGTTACAAATATCCAGTATCTGCTGACGGGGCGGAGACCGATAAAGCGTGTATTTACAGAAATAAGACGTCTACAGATCTGTGCACTTACTTCATGAGAAGTGTGGTTTCCTAATTTGTGAGACTTAGATAATACTACAGACAGGTGGCGTTGTAAATTTATGTATTGCCTACTCCCTTTCCTTAAACCTTTGAGGAGAGAATCATGCCGGAAATTCATTAATTGTTACCATTCACCAATGCATCATCGCGAGGTAATTCGCCGGCACTGCGCTGGGGCATCATACCAACTCTATGGAAGTGTATCAGCCCCATAGGGTCGGCATAATGCCTGAATGTAGCACTGGCGAGTTACTCGCCAGGGCTAAATTCATGTATAATAATGGGAAAAAAGGGCATAGGATACCAAACCGTTATGCTGCCTTTAAGGGGTTAACAGTATATTTAGGGGGCGTTTTGTCATTTTCAGTCATCTCCAGTTTCCCCTAGTACCTATATATATATACATCATGTCCTTTCATGGCGACATAATAAAATCCAAGTTAGTTGTACTTAATTCTTCTAGTACTAACGTCCACTGAAAGCCGTTATATATTACTTCATCTACATTCGTCTCACTAGTATCACACTGCACAGAATGGTGAACGCTGCGTTGTGACGTCACGCCGCGTCGTATAAGAGTATTAACATCGATATATACCGTAGTTACCGTAATAACTCAGAAACTTATCTAAGTCAAGCACACGATGTGGGACATAGTTGGTGTTTTGTAGTCTAAAGCACAGCTCGAGCGAGACCTTGAGGAGTGTTCATTTGTGGCAAGTTATTAAGATTCATACCACACACGTTTTTCAGACGGCAGCCTAGGCCACTCGTCAAGATCTGTCCCATTGGAGACGAGACACAAGTTGTCTCTGGCAAATTTATGTCGCGAACAAGAGCTCGCCAGCGCTGCATTCAAGCATCATGCCGACCATACGGGCTGGATACACTCCCGAAGGGTCGGCATGATGCATTAATGTACATGTAGTATGTACTGGCGCTGCGTTTATGCATCTTGACGACAAAACGATCATATAGCTTTGTGGCATTATGCGACTCTTTAAAGGTTCCCAAATCTCCTCCATATGACTCTATATTACAAACTGACGTGGTATTATCTATCAGTAGGTTAACTGGCATTAAGTTTGAGTACGTGGATATGAATTCACAATTTTCTCTGGTGTTTTTAAATGTGGGAATCTAAAACCATGTCTGGGAGAAGTTGAAGTCATGTGCGACGCGTTAGTTTCCTCTCAGTGCCCCTAACCCTTTCACGACAGCATGATGCATTAATGCATCAGCCCCTTGGTGTTCATGATGCATGAATGCAGCCCTGGTGAGTAACTCGCCAGCGCTGCATTCAAGCATCATGTTGACTGTAGAGGGTTAAGACACTCTCTGCGGGGTCGGCATGATGCACCAATGCAGCACTGGTGAGTTACTCACCGGGTCTGCCGTGGTGCATCATGCCCACAAATGTCATCTTTTGGCGACGTGCCGTCCTTAAAGGGCTAGCGGGTAAGGTTCCCGCTGAGTGTCGCTGACTAGGCGCTATGTGTGTTAACTCGCTGATTAACTCGTTATCTCCACGTACGGACCTCATTCATCTCAAACTGCTGTCGCTTGTCGCTGGCGTCGCACGCCCGCAGCACCAGTTTGGTGCCCTCCGTGGTCGCACACTTGTTCTGCTCACGGTGACGGAAACTGCCGTTATCCTGTGGAGAAGCGAAGAGAACAAGGTGTCAACCAATCTGTCATTACCAAAAATGAATAACAGATAACACCGAACAGTGTGGCCAAGTCGGGCAAGACTTACCGGTCATGTTTACATCAAATTTCCTTCTTTTTTTAAAATTTTATTTAATTTTTTTTTTTATTTAACCGATATTTTGCGTTTAGTGTGTGGACATACAATGAGATGATTCTTCTGCCAAATAAGCTCAGCTAGAGTAACAGATCTACAAGGATTTTGACGTTCAGCAAAGCCATATTTTTTACGGTTATTATAAAATACCTTGTCCCACTCCCAGGCCCTACTCTCATTTTTTTTCAAAACATTTTTGGAAGGCATTTTTGGGATTTTTGTTACCAAAAATTTATTTTTTATCGAAATTATGAAGAAAAGGAGAAATTTCCCCTCATAATCTTTAAAAAGTTGGTCAAATTACCAAAAACACACTTTTTTAGGCCTGATCACACTTACCTTGTCCCACTCCCAGGGCCCGGTGGGGCTGGCGGGGCAGTAGACCATGCCTACACCGGTCCCGATACTATCCATACAGCGTTCCCCAACAGCCAACTGTCCCTTCATGTTGAGGCGGTACATCTGGTAGGAAAACAAACATGGCTGCCGTTAGACGTACTGTAAACGTAGATATTTTCGCGTGTTTAAATTTTCACGGATTTCCCAAAACACAATTTCGTAGATTTCCAAAATTTGGCACTTTCTTAACCCTTTATCAAAAAAGGATTCACCTCTGAAGAAATAGCAAATGCAATGTAGCAATATACGCAATTGTGTGAGGATCAAATGGCCTTTCCATATAAATATTAAACCTAAAAGGTTATTTGTGCTCTTAGAAACCACCTTTTAATCACAGGTAGATTGAAATTTAATATACCGTATTCGACGTAATAAGCGCCCCCCCCCCCCTTTTTCAGATTTTTTTAAAGATTTCTTGATGTGTTTGTTTTCTCAGTCAATATAGATGATTCACCGGAAAGGTCCCGTGGAACATGGGCACTGTGAAATTCCACATTTCCACGCAGATGTCACATCCATGGGACTTACATTTTACAAACAATACCACAGTTGTTTGTAAAATTGTTGAGGCGGAGGAAGTACACTTCTTTCTCTATGAAGATGTTAATGGAAACCCAAAGGTGAAAACACTTTCCTTGAAAACCGAAGGTAAAAAATGCGCATTAATTAAATGCACAATTTAAATCATTGGCAAATATTATTTTCTTTTAAATAAGGGAGTGGCCATTTTTTAACAACGGGGGGGGGGGGGGGGGGGGGTCGGTGGATTTTCGCGAGAGCGGGTTGACATTTTTTTGGTCCCCCCCATGGGAGGGGTCGAAATATTTTTGGTCCCCCCCTCAGGCCGGCTGAAATTGAGCGCGGCCGACCCCTTTGAGCTATAGTAACACACAGGCTTTTTCACTAAAAAGGGGTGCAATTTTTTTGGTCCCCCCCCTCAAGAGGGGTCCAAATTTGTTTGGCCCCCCCTTCAAGGGGTCAACATTTTTTTGGTCCCCCCCCCAAATCCACCAACCCCCCCCCCCCCTGTTGTTAAAAAATGACCACTCCCTAAGATAAAATTGATCAACAGAAATTGTGATGAAACCAAATTGTACAAATCAGAAACACACAAAAAAGAAAACCCTACACCCAAACTTGTTTCTACTCCGTACACATAATTCTCTCATGTCTCTCTCATACCTGCCAATCATACTCTTCCTGAGGGGAAAATTATAGTGAAAGAAATGATAGTGTATAAAACATATTTTTTGCATCAAAAATACTCCACCAGAAAAAGAACAAATGATAGTCTTCCTGAGGGAAAAAATGACAGTAGAAAGAAATGATAATTCATAAAACACAACTTTAATTTTTCATTTAAAATACTCCACCACAAAAAAAAGAAAATCAGAAATCCCAGTCCAAACTATGTTTTATAGTTAATATGAGACAAAGTACGTACTCCCTGCACAAGTAACAAAGTGGTAACAAAGTGAGAGAAGTTGTTAACATGCTGGTGTGGTGACATGAAACATTAAATAGTTAAAGCAGATAGAAATCGTTTATATTACAATTACCATATTTGACATATTGTATCCGACGTAATAAGCCCTCTCCCCCTAATAAGCGCCCGCCCCTCCTTTTAGGGGCATTTTGAGGCTAGTACAAAGGCCAAAATTTCACGATTTTGGAAACAATTATATATCAAAACGCCATAAAAAAACAAATTTCCTGTAATTAAGAGTTTAATTCTTTAAAGTTTGAACTTTTGAGAGTTTTCTAGTCTAAAAATGTTTAGGAAGCTTATTACGTCGAATATAGTACCATATATACAAGCGGTGTAAAATAGCAAGAATAAAACGTTGAACAGTGTTTTTTTTAATAAATATTAGCTTGTTATAATCTTGTGATATCGGCTCGGTAGATAGAAGATAGCTGTGATGTGCTCCCGCCAAATGTTAAAACACAACTAAGATGAAGCTGCATTAAAACAATAGTGAATGAAGTTGATCTTACCCCTTTAAGGGCCGCATATTGCTTTAATGTGCTATGCTTTTTGCTGTTATGATACATGAATGTATTCATGCATCATGCCGACCCTTCATGGGTATATCAACCCTGTAGGGTCGGCATGGTGTATATACACTGCCTTCGTGAGTTTCTCGCGATGGCTGCATTCATGCATCATGACGACCAAGGGCATGGTGTATTAAAGCACTTTGCAGCCCTAATCAATTTAAGGACCGTACAACGCATTAATGCATCATCGCCAGTGTTGCATTCAAGCATCATGCCGACCCTACAGGTTTGAGACACTCCCAAAGGGTCGGCATGGTGCACCAATACAGCACCGTCGAGTCTTCACCGGGGCTGCATTAGTGCATCATGCCAAGCCTTCGGGAGTGTCTCAATCCTGTAGGGTCGGCATGATGCTTGAATGGAGCCCTGGCGAGTTGCTCGCCAGGACTGCATTCATGCATCATGACGAACAAGGGCATGATGCATTAATGCATTATGCCGCCCTTAAAGGGTTGCCCCGATGTGAGCGCCACCTACCTGGTTCCCACCGAAGTGATGACACGTGGAGAGTCCGATGGGACCGCCACCCACCGACTGTCCCATCGTATCCCAGCACATGGACCCCTCCTTCTGTTTGATCTGTGGAAGCAACAACAGGGCAGTTAAAGTACTATTCAACAGGGTTAGACACTAACTTGTTCAGCTGTGGGCCACCCAGGCCCATAGCCCCAGAAATCTATGGGCCCGCACTTTCAGGTGTGGGCCCGGGAACAAACTTTACTTTTTTCAAAGAGAAAGTCATAATATTTTCTTGATTTATCTCTGTTAAGATGAAATCAAATTTGCTCATTACCTCTCGTTTTCCTCTTTCAAATGACATATTACATGCCTATACCTGTTAGGTGTATTCCCCTCAAACATCTAGCAAAATTCCCTGTGGGCCACCTGGGCCCATCAGAAGGTATTTCTGTAGAAAACTACAGGCCCGCACCCAAAAATACGGGCCATTGGCTCCCGGGCCAGCGTTAGTGTCTACCCCTGCTATTCATAGCACATTATGACCAGAGTTATGACAAGCGATCTTTCAAGTATCTTTCAAGTAATTCACTAGGGCTCTATACATGCTTCATGCCGACCCTTCAGCGTCATCCAGTTTCATACTGGTGGCGCATCATGACGACAAATGAACGTGATTCATTAATGCATCATGCCCTTGGTTGTCAGCACTAACGTTTGGTAGCATTATGCATATACATATAGTTCTTTCGAGAGGTAATCCTTTGAGGACGGCTCAATGCATTATGGCATCATGTCCTTAGTCGACATGATGCTTGAATACAGACCTGGTGAGTAACGCGCCAGGGCTGCATTTAAGCATCATGAAGCACCTAAGGGTTGATGATGGCATGATGCATCAATGCAGCACCAGCGACTTACTTGCCATCAACATACCGCCCCATAAAGGTTAAATACATGTTATGAAAAGTTCACCTCTCCCCATCCCTTGTTGGGGGGTGGTGCAGGGAACTTCTCCCAGACCTTGTAGGTTGTACTTAAGGTTGATCGCTACTCATTGAATATGGACCACTGCGCAGGTCTCTGCGCATATAACTTATATGTATCAGATTAAGCTAATATTAACAAACTAGAAACATATATATGCTGACTAAGCCATATTAAAAAATCGGACGATTTCGAGCAAGATTGAGCATTTTATTGGACTTTACATATTTGATGTGTTTATTGCCAAAAATATTTGCTATTTTAAATATAAATTAGAACATTGGACCTATTAATCAATAAATCATTGTCTAGATAAATATAGATCTCATCAGGTTCTTTGAAACAACCAAGGGTAGGAAATACAGCCATTTTACATGCCGATTTTTGCCCGTTAACCCACTTTTTTAGGCTCTAAATATGAGATTTAGACCATTTTTGCACCCTTGTTTAACTTCAAAGGACCAAAACCATAAAAATATGCCCGGGACCACCTATCAAAAGTCCTCTAGAATGATAGCTATTGATCTGAAGAAATTTTTGAAAAAATAAAAAAAAAAGTTCATGGATTTTTTTCAGTGATATTACGATTTTGCTGAAGAATTATGTATTAAATTTGAATAATCGTCGTAAAACCATCACGTTTTTTCATACAAAGGTACATTTTTGGACCATAATTAAATTTTTCCCATTAAAGGACATAACCTAGGATTATTTATGAGCAATACAAAAGTAATGTGGGCATTGGTTGACTAAGAAAAAAAATCATAGAAATTTCCCATTTTTTTGTATTTTTTGGCAAAAATAGAGAATACTTTTTTTTTTCAAAAATCTGTATTAAAAAAAGTAGCTCGGGACCCCCCTATTTTTTTTCCATTTCCCATTTCTTAATGATCTAAACTAACCTGAGGCAAAAAATTAGGAAATTCTATGGATGAAAAGTTAAGAGTAGCGATCAACCTTAAAGCACCCCTCTCACCCCCCTTTGTTTTACTTAAAGCACCCCTCTCCCCCTTTATTGTACATAGTTAAAGTTCACCTCTCCCCATCCCTTGTTGGGGGACGGTGCTGGGAACTTCTCCCAGACTTTGTAGGTTGTACTTAAAGCACCCCTCTCCCTTATTGCAGTTAAAGCTTACCTCTCCCCATCCCTTGTTGGGTGGCGGTGCTGGGAACTTCTCCCACACCTCGTATGCGATGTTGTCCATGAACCACTTGAAGCTGTGTTTCTGGTGTTTCTTCTTGAAGTCGAGCTGCGCGGTGATGTTGCCGACGGGGTAGCCGCGCACGGTCGGCTCCCGGGTGTAGAAGTAATCCTGGAACTCCGGGTCCAGCCACACCTCCACCACACGCATGTAGTTCTGGAAAATGTAGTAAGGGGGTGATTAAAGTTAGTACATCGTATGATTGGGGCTGAAAGATAAGCTTTCTTTAAAATGAGTGGATGTTCACACATATACATACTTCCCTCATTATATATTCTATTCCTCCTCAATCTCAAACATTTTGCTAAATACATTATTGCCCAATACATGGTCATTTTGGAATAAAATCGTGCACAATTTCATTCCCAAAGGTAAAATATAATTTCCTTTTTCCAAAGATCACGTTTGATTGACCTCCATCCCCTGAATACTATACTGGTACAGTGTTAAGAACACATTTAAGTAAGATTTTAAATTTGTGGAAAAATCGGATGTAGCTACTTTAAATATACTTACAACTTACACCAATGTAGCCCCACTCCCCTAGTACAGAAACTCTCTCCAATGTGGCTCCACACCCTACAAATTGTAGCCAGACTTCCTCCAATGTAGCCTAACCCCTCCAATCATGTAGTCCCACTCCCTCCTATGGAGCCCTCACTCCCTCCAATGTAGTCCCACTCCCTCCAATGCAGTCCCACTCCCTCCTATGGAGCCCTCACTCCCTCCAATGTAGTCCCACTCCCTCCAATGCAGCCCCACTCCCTCCTATGGAGCCCTCACTCCCTCCAATGTAGTCCCATTCCCTCCAATGTAGTCCCACTCCCTCCAATGCAGTCCCACTCCCTCCAATGCAGCCCCACTCCCTCCTATGGAGCCCTCACTCCCTCCAATGTAGTCCCATTCCCTCCAATGTAGTCCCACTCCCTCCAATGCAGTCCCACTCCCTCCAATGTAGCCCCACTCCCCCAATGCAGCCCCACTCCCTCCTATGGAGCCCTCACTCCCTCCAATGTAGTCCCATTCCCTCCAATGTAGTCCCACTCCCTCCTATGGAGCCCTCACTCCCTCCAATGTAGCCCCACTCCCTCCAATGCAGTCCCACTCCCTCCAATACTGTCCGAATCCCTATAATGTAATACTAGTCTACTCCCTCCAATGTAGCCCCAGTTCCTCAAATGTAGCCCGACCCCTCCAATCATGTAGCCCGCTCCCTCCAATGCAGCGCCCAACCTCTATTCATAGAGGGAGTCAGGCTATATATTCATATACAGTTCTATGAGGAAATGAATTATTACTCACCAAGAGAACGACTGGAATCTTGGATGAGATTTTGCCGAAGCCGTATGGCATGGCGTTCCTGTATACGTGTCCGACCCGCGAGCACGGCACCCACTCAATGCTGCCCCCTGACAGCCAGATCTAGAACCACAAACAGGAGGTACCGGTAAGTATTATATTACTCTAAAGTGTCGCATACAAGTTGCGGTGTATACACAAAGCAGATGCGGCTTATTTTGATACCAAACATACCTACCATAAAAACCTCGCGTATAAGCCTAACTCATGTATAAGCCGCACCTAGAGTTTGGGCCGATCCTATGAGCCACAATTATGGTGACTTTGCTACTGTACCATAGTAGCAAAAACTCGCGTATAAGCATCACCCTGACCATGGGCCGATCCTATAAGCCGCACCGCCGATCTGACTCACGTACTAGCCGCGGCTTATACGTGAGGTTTTACGATATATAGGATGCAGCTAATACGAGGGTTTTTAGAGTATACTACAGGACTTAAGTAGCTGTAATCAAACTCCAGATTCGGCTTAGGCCACTTGAAATTGATTATCAGCTTTGAGGACACTGCACGCATCTTCTAAAAAAGGGCCGCATCAGTCCCTTTTTTCACTTTTTAAGAAAAAAAGGCCAAAAAAGGGCGCATCTAAAAAAAATCAGAAGACATGTTGCAAAAATATCAATATCTCAGCTGACAATAGGGGCAGAAACGAAGTTTAGAGGGCATTTTAGACCTTATTTTATGTGCAGACCATCAATTTATGCGAAAAAAGAAAAAAGGCCCTCCCGCACCTCCAAGAAAAAGTATATATAAAAAATTTAAAAAAGCGCCTCCCTCCCTCACCAATTTTTTCTAAAAAGTGTGCGCAAAGCGGATAATCAATTTTAAGTGGCCTTCAAGTGGATTCACTTTGATTTAAGGGGCGGCTAATATACAAGTTTGGCTTCTACTCGAGGTTTTAAGGTAAGCCGGATGACAGGAAATTTAGGAACCAAGTCAAAGGGCTGTAAATACAATTTGATGGAGAGCATAGTTTTATACTGTGCTATTTCCGTTATCGTCATGATGCATGAATGCAGCATCATGCTGCCACTACAGGTATGATTCGCTCCCTAAGGGTCTGCATGATGCACCAATGCAGTAACAGCAAGTTACTTACCGGAACTGCATTTGTGCATCGTGACGACAAATGTTGCTTTAAGGCAAAGGGCTAAGCCATGTTAAAGATATCGACAAAATAAGCAAATCTGGAATGCCCTACCTCTAAGCATACAGCAAGCAGACAGTAAAGAGAGTTTCAAAGTGAAGACAAAAGTCTGGTTTGAGACTAACATGAAGGGGAAAAGGGCAGCTCTGCTGCAGAAGAGGAAAAGTAGGCAGCCTCCGTGAAGAAGTTCTAAGAAGGGAAGAGGGAAGATGGGGAAACAAGGATGATATTTGGCGCGCTCAGTTGGATGGATACAAAGGGCTGAAACAAGGGACGGAGCTGGAAAGATGTGAAAAACGCGGACACTCTATATAATTTTCAAACTTTATTCTTTCATCACCATCATCATGTATATTCATACTAGGATAAGATGTTGAGACTGTCACGTTAGACCGCGAGATATAGTTCACCCCATCGGCACAGCAGGAAGACCAGCCAAGATACAGGATAGGCACCAGTTACATAGTTATGAAATAGATTATGTGATCTCGTGGAGATAATATCAACTAATTTTTAATATGATAATATAATCCATAAACTTGCCTCGAGGAGGCTATCTACAGAACAAGTAAGAATAAGTATATAATATGCAATGTATTACAATCAAAATGTTTATATATATTACACAATGTATGGGAATATAACTAACAGAATTATGAGCATCTCGTGGAGTTGCACCTATATTCAATTCAAATATGAATCAATAAGGGGGTGAACACCAAAAGATGACCTGAAAAACACGGCAATAAAGCAATGAGGTTTATCTCAAAAAAAAAAAAAAATAATAATAATTATAGATTTACGCACCTTAAATGAGAGTTCAAAGTTCTCGCCTCCCCAGATCTGGAGACCGGGGTCGTAGGCGCCAAGTTCAAAGAAGTACTTCCTGTCGATAGCGAACAGTCCTCCAGCATGGGTGGGAGACCTGCGGGGGGGCGAGGGGAGCGGTTAATACGCAATCTGGTACTTTAACACTTTAAGGACAGCATGTCGCTAAAAGATGACATTTGTCATCATGATGCACCAATGCAGCCCCCGGCGAGTAACTCGCCCGCCAGGGCTGGATTATGCTGACCCTTCGGGTGTCTAAACCCTGTAGGGTCGGCATGATGCTTGAACGCAGCTTTGGCGAGTTACTCGCCAGGGCTGCATTCATGCATCATGACGACAAAGGGCATAACACAAGTGCTATGCGGACATGGAAGGGTTATCAAATGGTCATGTACATATTTTTCCACTATACGACTGACTAGTTACTTGTTATTTAGATTTTGATTGAAACGTATCAAATATCCTATCTGTCAAAATATACATGTATTATTTCATATATCATTTACTGTAGTTGTTTACATATTTAATGCATCATCTTTATTAATTCTATAATTGATAAATAGTCTATGTTAGAACACACGTTATTTTATAGGTGGTTGAAGTCGATTAAAGTCCTTAAAGCTAGAAGGTATGAAAGCGTGTCAATTACATTGAACCTTTGATACATACAGGCAATATTATCCCAGGGTTAATACTGATTTCATTACATATGTAAAGACAAATTCTTCTGTTTGATTTGACATTTCATTTGTGTAAAATAAAAAAGAGGAAAATGTGCCACACATTTTTGTTCAAACTTGCACAAAAAGAAATAAGGCAAGAAAATGACATTATTAATTATTGCTGGCTAATATGATGGGGCCTCAATGAATCACAGATTGTTTAGTCCCTGACACCTCTCCCATTGTAAATCTGCGATTCGTTTTATCCCCATATATCAAACCGAGCATAATTATTACTGTAATCTGGTGACACCATGAGCGACTATCATATTCCATGTTTTGAACAATAATAATTCTAATGGTTTTTTTTTCCATCAGTTACGAATTAAATTCTCTCTAAAATTGTGGCATTTCTTTTCCAGGGTCTTATCATGGAAGGGCGTTTGCAGTGTATACGAAAAGTTTTTCACCGTGCAGGACATTCGGTCCTGCAGATTTGTAAATCTGCAGGCCCGGCTAAATGTTTGCAGGCCCGGCTACCCCGGGGAAATATCTGTATCTAGAAATGTAGTAATAAGCAAAATTGATATATATGGAGAGAGGAAATAATGTTAAATTGAGGTTAATGGTATATCTAAATCATATTAGAAATCATAGTTTATGAACTTTTGTGTGTTTTTTTACATAATATTGAGGCTCTCTAGTTAACTCTCTAGAAACCTTAATAATGGTCCGATTTACAAGCTGTAAAAACTGGCATGTAGTCCAGGATCACAGCCAGTCATTTGGACCGGCAGACACAGACTTTCTGCCAGTCCAGCAGGCTTTTAGCCGGCTATAGCCGGTGTCCGGCACATTTTCGTATAGACTGCCGTTTGTTACATCAAACAAGGTAGCCACAATTTTGAAGAGGAATATATTTCCAGAAAATAATTTAAGACAATTATCCTTGACTGGATTGTTTCTGGTGTTAGTGGTGTAACTACTTCTAACATGCAGATAACCGTTATAGCTAAAGTTCACCGTTATGACAAGAACCGAGCTATCCCGGCACATTTCACAAGTGACAGTTCTCGGCGTGTGGCGTTAAAAACAACCGCGTCAATAACCCAAAGCATTTTGTTTGTGTTATTGCGCTTCACAAATTGTCCATATCCATATGCAAAATTCCAATATCATACTTTCCATGTTACTGTATATATGGTTAAAACTTCTCAGTCTATTTTGGGTTTAAAGCTTGACCATCATGGTTGAAGAGAGGCCAAACACACTTTTGGATATAGTTCAGTTTTCATTCACCAGATGGCTCTTAAGGGCTGGGAGCTCAGCTCTTACAGGCACAAGATAGGGTGAATATGTTGTAGCTGGATAATGCTCATGGTCCCCTGTCCAAACACTGCTGCCCTCTGGTGGAATTGTTATTTTAGTCCATGTATGGAAAATGCTGAACTTATTCCCTGACGGCCCAGCTTTAATTACCACTTACTCCTCCCCCACTGTCCAAAAACTCTGCAGTGGTGTTCATATGATCTTTTTCATTTATTTATTTTCTTCTTCCTTTCTTAACAGTAGAACCAGCGATATAAAGTACTATACCACATGGTAGAACACATTTGGATCTCATTTTGAAAAAATTGAACTGTTCAAAAACTCTTCAGTAGTGTTCATATGATATTTTTCATACATTCAGTTCTTTTCCCCCTTTCCATATTTTGGATCTCATTCAAAAGATATTTTACTAAAAAGAGAAAAGATTGTTGTCCAGATCTTTCACCATGCTCTTTCAGGACTTACACATATTTCTTTAGATATATGTTTTTTTTTAAATATGATATACCGGTACGTATTTTTTATCTTTTCCATGAACCTCCACTTAGACAATGCACTCAACTGTTTATCTATCACACAATTATTCTGTGGATTGCATTTTAGCACATGGATATGTGGTGGAATCTATGCCTTAAAAACAAAAAAATAAAAAAGCAAAAAATATTAGAAAAAAAATTCCTTCCTCGTCTTTACGCCAACTCACCAGTACGGCTCGCTGTGGTGTTTCCGCTTATCCAGCTCCTTTTTGGGCACTAAGGACTCTTTGTACAGAAAACCCCACTCGAAAATGCCGCGGAATAGATCGTTCTTGCCATAGACGGGGGAATAGCGCATGTGGTTCCAATCTATCCCATCTATTAATGGCACGGTCATAATGGTTCTACAAGCAGAGAAAGCCGTAGACGGGGTGAGCCTGGTTAGAGGTCGGGCAGAGGGGGAGCGGTCTAAGTCTGGGGCAGGAGGCGGGCGGAGAGCGATGTCCTGGGGTGCGATGAGAGCGATATGTGACACGGATATCTATCATGCGGTAATAGTACATTCACTGCTGAGCGCTTCTGGCATTTTCCGAGAGGTTTAACACTTTGGGTTTTATGTTCATTTGTCATCATGACGTACCAAAACACTGACAAGTAACTTGCAGGCGCTGCATTGGTACATCAGGTCAAACCTTTTACATTATATCAATCCTGTATGTTCGGCGTATACATGAATGCCGTGCTGTATTCATGCATCATAACCATCGAAGGTTAGATGGACATTTTAGAGCCTTTTTTCTTTTTTTTAATTCATTGAATTATATGGGAAATAATATAGTTTTTAAAGCTGCGCTCAGCAGTGTAATACTTTACCAAATGACAAATCTCGACATCATATTTCCCTCTTAAACACACCGGTCGCGAATGAACCTTTCCTGAAAATATTGATCACTCAAATAATGTTTGTGTGATCAACAGAAATAATGTACAACATGTAGAGGTGGGGGAAGGGGAGGGGGTAGGTTAAACCAAGAAATAAAGATGTAACTGTACAACTCAAAACTACATAATGCAACTAAAATCCAACTAAAGAGGAGAGAAGGGGTTTTATGGGTTATAGAATAGAATGGTCTTATATCACAAAATGTTAATATCCTCACAACATCAACACAACTCATAATGAAATGAATATTCACTTGTAACCCCCAATTTTCCCGTTTCATTTTTCACATATTTAAAGTTCAGAAAATGTAAAATTGCATTTGTAAAATTAAATAAATCTGAATTTTGAAATTTTAAATAAATCTGATCACTTTAAAAAGACGGAAAATTCGGTTGGCTGTAAGTGCATATTTCTTTCATTCCATAAGCCTCTACAACAGCCTATCTTAAAAGCCGGGTATGGCGGCCATCTTTGATATCCCATCATGCACGGCGAGTCTCACCAGTAGGGCTCGCTGTCGTAGGCGCGTTTACTGAGTTCCCGTTGTGGGACTCGGGACTCTTTGTACAAAAAGCCCCACTCGAAGATGCCACGGAAGTGAGAGCCGGCGGCATAAACCGGGCGGAGTCGGAAGTTGTCCCAGTGGATGCTATCTATCAGGGGCACCGCCAGGATCGTCCTGTAGGGGGCGTATCGGGAGGTGAGAAGGTGGTTTTATTTTAATCCCGAAGGTTATTTTATTTAGAACTTAAACAGTAGAATAGTAGTGGTGGGACTAACATGTACGTGGCAAGCTCTGAGCTCCCAGGTAGTGTCATGGTTAGGGAGTGATCATTTTTTAACAGGGGGGGGGGGAGAGGGGTAAAGATGTTGACCCCTCGTGTGTTGCTATGATTTATAGGGCACGCACGCCCCAACAGCCTTGATTTTCAACCTAACAGGACGGGTGGGGGGAATGCCATCCCCATCCGCTCAATATTTCAACACCCACCCCAAGCCTTGTTGTTATAAAATGATCACTCCCTTACAACTCTCCAGTACCTCTCTCTGGAGATGGACGTTTTCACGCAGGTCACTATACTAATTTATAATGAAACCAAAAAGGGTATCTTTCATTCCCAAAACCTCCTGGGTAAAGTGATCAAAATACCACTTACCGTATTCGACCTAATAAGCGCCCTCCCCCTAATAAGCGCCCCTCCCCCTTTTAGGGGCATTTTTAGACTAGAACAAAGGCTCAAATTTCAGGATTTTGGAGACAGTTAAACTCTAAAGTACTAAAACTACCATAAAAATAATTTTATAAGCGCCCTGGGCGCTTACTACGTCGAATACGGTATATTTACTTTGAAGGGGAAAAAACGAATTACCATCTATAAAATCACAGATTTGCTTTAAACACTGAACTTTTGAATCAATGGCACACACCAGTGACACAAACTAAATACTTAAATAGTTTTCACATTTGGAGATGTTGATCAACTAAAGATTGATTAAAATCTTAGCATTGTATAAGGCCTTAGGTAGTGTTATCGGGGGCCCACGACTACAAAAATCTCAGCATTCGTTATTTTCATTTATGCTCATTTTTTAACAACAGGGGGGGTGGTGGATTTGGGGGGGGGGGGAAATTTGTACCCCTTGACCGGGGGGGGGGGGTAAAAAATTTAGACCCCTCTTGGGGGGGGGGTCAAAAAAATTCAACCTGTTTTGAGGGAAAAAGCCTGCACGTTACTATGGTACAAAGGGGCGGGAACGCGCGCGATTTTCGGCCTGCCGGGGGGGGGGGGGTAAAATATGTCGACCCCTCTAGGGTGGGGGGTGAAAAAATTTCGCGCGCTCCGCGCGAAATCTCATCACCCCCCCCCTTGTTAAAAAATGAGCACTCCCTAAGATTCAGGAATCATAACATTGAGCATAACATCGTCATGTCATTCCTATAGGAAATGACATAATGCAACAGCATACACTATAGCTATCCTTTTTCAAATTCAGACAAATTGAAAAGGGATACTCGATATTGCAATCAAAAAAGAAATAATGTTTTCAACAACAAAGGCAAGCATGGGGGACTGTAAAGACATTAGGGATTAACAGTTGTATTTAACTAACATATTTTACTTCGTAGATATTGATGTTTAACATATCTGATCAGAAAAGAAGTCACATTGTTGAAAATCAAACGAACAACAGATGTCCGATACAAAAACATAATCTTTTTAAAATGTAAATTACTCCATGGTTGACTAAATAGAAAAGTATATCTTTAAGTGTAACGTAAACTAAGAATTCATATTCATACAAGTACATAACTTACCTTACACTGTACCATATATCAGAATATTTCTTTACCATTTCTTTTAGGATTATGAGTGCAACTTTCTCCCATTTTTCATTGTTTCAGTGTAAAAATCCAAAAATGGGCCATAATATCCTTATATTACTTAAGACATATATATATCCTCATATTGCTTAAGACCTTAACACATCTGCATTTCTTTGTTACCCATGCCCCCCCCTCTCCTCACCCTCTGTAAATTTTCCCAGGTATCTTACCTGTCGTAGGCTATCCTCGCTAGGAGGGGCACGAGCCAGTTCTTGTTGCACTCACAGTGGGCGTCCAGGAAGACGATGGCCTCCCCGGTGGAGTACTGGGCACCCAGCGTCCGGGTCATGATGAGGCCGAGACGCTCCTTGTTACGGAACAGCTTCACCTTACCGTTAAACTGCTGGATGTACTCGTCTAGCCGCCCCTTAAGGTGAGCTGTAGGGGGAGAGGGGAGAGCACTCAATATACTATATGTTACTGTTAAACCCTTATGGTGAGCTGTAGGGGGAGGGAGGAGAGCAGTCAATATACTATATGTTACTGTAAAACCCTTAAGGTGGGGTGTAGGGGAAGGGAGGAGAGCACTCAATATACTATATGTTACTGTTAAACCCTTATGGTGAGCTGTAGGGGGAGGCAGGAGAGCACTCAATATACTATATGTTACTGTTAAACCCTTAAGGTGAGCTGTAGGGGGAGGCAGGAGAGCACTCAATATACTATATGTTACTGTTAAACCCTTAAGGTGTGCTGTAGGGGGAGGCAGGAGAGCACTCAATATACTATATGTTACTGTTAAACCCTTAAGGTGTGCTGTAGGGGGAGGCAGGAGAGCACTCAATATACTATATGTTACTGTTAAACCCTTAAGGTGAGCTGTAGGGGGAGGGAGGAGAGCACTCAATATACTATATGTTACTGTTAAACCCTTATGGTGTGCTGTAGGGGGAGGGAGGAGAGCACTCAATATACTATATGTTACTGTTAAACCCTTAAGGTGTGCTGTAGGGGGAGGCAGGAGAGCACTCAATATACTATATGTTACTGTTAAACCCTTAAGGTGTGCTGTAGGGGGAGGCAGGAGAGCACTCAATATACTATATGTTACTGTTAAACCCTTAAGGTGAGCTGTAGGGGGAGGGAGGAGAGCACTCAATATACTATATGTTACTGTTAAACCCTTATGGTGTGCTGTAGGGGGAGGGAGGAGAGCACTCAATATACTATATGTTACTGTTAAACCCTTATGGTGTGCTGTAGGGGGAGGGAGGAGAGCACTCAATATACTATATGTCACTGTTAAACCCTTATGGTGTGCTGTAGGGGGAGGGAGGAGAGCACTCAATATACTATATGTTACTGTTAAACCCTTATGGTGTGCTGTAAGGGGGAGGGGGGAGAGCACTCAATATACTATATGTTACTGTTAAACCCTTATGGTGAGCTGTAGGGGGAGGGGAGGAGAGCACTCAATATACTATATGTTACTGTTAAACCCTTAAGGTGTGCTGTAGGGGGAGAGAGGAGAGCACTCAATATACTATATGTTACTGTTAAACCCTTAAGGTGAGCTGTAGGGGGAGGGGGGAGAGCACTCAATATACTATATGTTACTGTTAAACCCTTATGGTGTACTGTAGGGGAGGGAGGAGAGCACTCAATATACTATTATGTTACTGTTAAACCCTTAAGGTGAGCTGTAGGGGGAGGGAGGAGAGCACTCAATATACTATATGTTAATGTTAAACCCTTAAGGTGTGCTGTAGGGGGAGAGAGGAGAGCACTCAATATACAATATGTTACTGTTAAACCCTTAAGGTATGCTGTAGGGGGAGGCAGGAGAGCACTCAATATACTATATGTTACTGTTAAACCCTTAAGGTGTGCTGTAGGGGGAGGCAGGAGAGCACTCAATATACTATATGTTACTGTTAAACCCTTAAGGTGTGCTGTAGGGGGGGGGGGGGGGAGAGCACTCAATATATTATATGTTACTGTTAAACCCTTAAGGTGTGCTGTAGGGGGGGGAGAGCACTCAATATACTATATGTTACTGTTAAACCCTTAAGGTGTGCTATAGGGGGAGGGAGGAGAGCACTCAATATACTATATGTTACTGTTAAACCGTTAAGGTGTGCTGTAGGGGAAGGGAGGAGAGCACTCAATATACTATATGTTACTGTTAAACCCTTAAGGTGTGCTGTAGGAGGGGGAGAGCACTCAATATACTATATGTTACTGTTAAACCCTTAAGGTGTGCTGTAGGGGGAGGGAGGAGAGCACTCAATATGCTATATGTTACTGTTAAACCCTTAAGGTGTGCTATAGGGGGGGGGGGGAGAGCACTCAATATATTATATGTTACTGTTAAACCCTTAAGGTGTGCTGTAGGGGGAGGCAGGAGAGCACTCAATATACTATATGTTACTGTTAAACCCTTAAGGTGTGCTGTAGGGGGGGGAGAGCACTCAATATACTATATGTTACTGGTAAACCCTTAAGGTGAGCTGTAGGGGGAGGCAGGAGAGCACTCAATATACTATTTGGACAATCTTGAAGTATTGCAGGTAGTGTAAATTCTCGCGTATAAGGCCAAATAAAAATAAAGGTTTGTTTCAGGTAACATGGGAAGAAACTCTAGGATCGGTAGGTCGGATTTTTTTTTTTAACAGCTCCTCTAGATACCCTAAAATCGGCCCAAAACTGTAAAAATGAGAATATTCTTTTCAAAAATTTGTAAACCTAAATTTGACCCCCAAAAATATAGAAATGTCTTCAAAATTGCATTAAAAAACGTAGGGTCGGCCCTGTTTAGATAGGGTCGGTTAGATGACCTGAAACAAACCTTTTTTAATTTTTGGCCTAAGCCTAACTAACATATTAACCCCACCTAGACTTTCGCCAAATCTTATAAACCTCACAGACGTTCTGACAGTCGTACAAGCCACGGCTTCTACGCGAGAATTTACTCTACCCATTAAAGTATGGACCTAAATACCTTTGTTTAGATTCATGAATAAAGTAAAGATGTCTGAATACACAACGAGTAGTGTTTGAGTTCTTTTTGAATCACATATACATGAATGAGGATATGATTGAATTTGTAAACAGCCATTAAACAAGATTCCATGCAGCTCTTGCAAGTTACTTGCGAGCACTGTATTTATACCTCATGACGACCAAGGGCATAGTGCATTAGCGTAATATGCAGGGCCTTAACATACCTTCTTTAGGCCACACCCAAAATTAAGTTGGTCAATGGATTTCGCGCACCTTATTTTCGGAAATGGGAATTTTTTTTTTTTTTTAAATTGTCAATGGATTTCGCTCGCCTCATTTTTTTTCAAAATTGAGAATTTTTTTTTTTTCAAATTTTCTTCCAGCAATTCCCCCAGATCAACCAATAAATTTTTATGTTAGGGGTCCACTAAGAACTTTTGTCGGAGGTTGGTTAAAAAAAATAAAATTGTCGCTCTCTCCAGTTTTCCACCGACAAAATCCATTGACAAAAAAAAAATTCTTAAAAAAAAAAAAAATTCGCTCGCTCGCACCATTTTTTGAAAAGTGAAATCCATTGACCAACTTTTTTTTTTGGTGTGGCCATAAAGGATAAAACATTGAGAACAACTCCTACCTTTGTCGCTGAAGTCGTCGACCATGACGACCTCGTGCAGGAGGTGTTTGGGTGACATCTCGATGACGCTGTGCACAGTGCGCATCAAGGTGGACCAGCCCTCGTTGTGGAACACGATGATGACACTCGCGGTCGGCAGCTCCTCCGGGTAATACCAGTACTTACACCTAGGGGGCACCACAGGAAGGGGGATTTTAATTTCGATTTTTGTTCTATGACTAAGTTTAGTTGAGACAGGTTGGAGGAGGTGTTGTTGACCAGTTTGACCATGTCATTTCTCCAGTATGGAGAGCCCCTTGGGAGCTGCTGTTTTCAGTATTTGTATGCAATTCAATTCAATTCCATCTCTTAGTCCCTTCACTCTTTTTTAACGCATAAAAGGGAGTTGATTTTCATTTATTTTCAGAGTATGATAGGTCTAGAACATGTTTGCTTCATAGTCTTATGCAGGGTTGTTGATCCAATAAAGCTGGATGACATGTGAAACTTGTGAAGTCTGTAATTCAGTAAGACCATGGTCACTATCTAGAGCTCGATGAATGAAAATCTATGAGTGAGAAATAAACAAATAATTTAATCGAGTACTCACTCATCCAGACGGGTGTCTGGGATTGTTCTGGTCATGGATATTTTGTCGCTGGCCACCATATTAAAACCAAACTCGCGTACAGACCGGTCAGCATCGGGTTTCTCTGCCATACTCGTGTACACTGCCTCTCCCTTCTCACCTGGTGTATGAAAAAAATCTAGCGTGTGATCCTAATCACAAAAGACTCAGGGCAGGTATCTGTAGTGTGCTGTCTGTAGTGTGCTGGCTGTAGTGTGGTGTCTATATTGTGCATGCCTGTAGTGTGCTGTCTGTAGTGTGCTGTCTGTAGTGTGCTGTCTGTAGTGTGCTGTCTGTAGTGTGCTGTCTGTAGTGTGCTGTCTGCAGTGTGCTGTCTGCAGTGTGCTGTCTGTAGTGTGCTGTCTGTAGTGTACTGTCTGCAGTGTGCTGTCTGTAGACTAGTGTGCCCCACCCTTAACCTCAACTACACCCCAAACCCCAACCCCAGGGGTAGACACTAACGCTGGCCCGGGAGCCAATGGCCCGTAATTCTGCTCCCGGGCCCGTAGTTTTGCACAGAATGAGCTTCCTATCCTATGGGCCCGGGTGGCCCACAATAATATGGAAACAAAATCTATGAAGAATGTACGGGTATAATTACAAGCATGCAATATGTCGTTGGAAAGAGAAAATCATCAGGAATCTTGATATTTTGATTAGATTTTATGTAAACTTATCAATGGTAAATAAGATTCCCTTTGAAAAAAAAGTAAATGCTTTTTGTTGGGCCCGCAGATTTAGGTCCGGGCCCGCAGATTTTTGAAGCTGTGGGCCCGGGTGGCCAGTGACTGAAAAAGTTAGTGTCTACCCCTGCAACCCTATCCACTCACCATCGATTTTATGTCCACAGATGGCAAACTGGTCTGACAAAAAGCGTCTCACCCACCCAGAATTCAGTTTCCCCATAGGTTTAACACTAAATGCCGAAATCGACAAAATGTCTACAGCAGTACTGTTCATGTTTGTCTACAGTGAGGAAAAAATGATGTTTTTTGGATAGGTCTACTTTAGCAATTTTTTTCAGGGGGTTCCGGTAGGGGTAGAAGAATGATTTTTGCATCCCTGTGTAGGAAAACACTTCAAATATCCGATTATGTGTACTTTTGATCGATGGGCCTAATGTTTCTATGAAAAATTTGGAAAAATAAAAATATTTAAATTCCCCTGAAAAACGTCTCACAGAGGCGTCGCATAAGACTCGGGAGCAAGGCTCCCTGAGTCAATAAAGTCAGGTGTATGATACAGTATTCAGAGACCCTTTGGAGCCGTTTTTTTGAGTCTTTGAATCCAATTGGATTCAATTTCATTTCCAAGTTCATTTGTAAATTAAATTATGATTAAAGTGAGGTATGACATAATACAAGTTTTTAATGTAAAGGTTAAATTTCTTTCTTACTTGAAATATAGTAATACAGTAAAACTTCGTTATAAGGAGGACCTTGGGACCAGTGCCATTTGCTCCTTATAAGCAAGGTCTCCTTATAAGCAAGGTCAGCCTTATTAAGGTCAAGATAACAGTATAGCCCCTACAGGTGTTTCCTTTACCCTAATATACTTGATTCTAATACAATTCAGACGGGAGCATTATTACTTCAAGTCAACAATCCCTCTAGGTCCTCTTCCTGGATATTTTCATCTCCCTTTCTCCTTAAGGCAACCACATAAGTATTCTTCCAATCTCTCGGGACTGGAGTGGTGGGAAATTTTAAGCAGTATGTGACTATAACCCTGAGAGATGAGTTCCCTGGGTAAAGTTTGCATGTGCGAAATAAGAACATGAGCCTAAATTACCTCCTTATATCAGAGGTTAAGGTAAATATACCTCCTTCTAAGAGAGTTTCCTTACTATAGAAATGTATAGGGGAAAATCGGGACCACACAAATCTGCTCCTTATAAGCAAGGTCTCCTTATATCAGAGTTCCTTATAACGAAGTTTCACTGTACAGTATGTATAATATCAGAAAATCAAGTTCTATATACGTTACTAGACATAACAGTTGAGAGTTGAGAGCCCTCCATTTACATAGAGTATCATTATATTTTGTATAACTAACCAGGTCCTGTCTTGGGAGCGATATTTGGTTCAAAGTTGCCGAGAATGCCGGCCTTGTACTCTGCCTTAGGTCCGTACTTCTTCTCGGCTTCCTCCATGTTGATAGCGGCGTCCTGGAGCTGGCCGGCCACCTTGTGTTGCACAGCGTCGTGTTTCTCCGGTACCCGGAGGACGGTGTCCCCGTCTCCCGCTCCGTGCGCCGCGTCTCCTAACGGTGAGTCGGCCGGCTCAAACTTGAGCCGTCCTCCGTCTGCCT
This sequence comes from Harmothoe impar, assembly GCA_947462335.1. Classification (NCBI taxonomy): domain Eukaryota; kingdom Metazoa; phylum Annelida; class Polychaeta; order Phyllodocida; family Polynoidae; genus Harmothoe; species Harmothoe impar. The sequence continues at coordinate 10,359,153 of OX381704.1, read as the reverse complement.
TGTCAAAGTCACTGGTACGCTTCCTCCGGGCCTGTGGACAGTAGAGGGTTCGTTTATAGTGTATATTTGATGTGATAAGTGCAGTCTCCTTACAGAGTATTTTAAACACCTCAAAATGAGCTTTTTGATTATTTCTTGATCAGATCTAAAAAATCGGCCAAAAAGAGGGTATGTCCGTTTATGGCAGTATATATATGAGTTTGATACGTTGAATTCAGTATTTATTTCTGCAGGTGTCTTATTCTCTCTATATAAATACAGTGCATTTATTATTTTATTTTGAATATTTTAAAATAAAAACCTTTTTTTCAGTTTCCACTTGTGGTTAAACAGTTTAAATTCATTGGAAATAATCTTTGGAATATATTCGTTTAGGGGGTACTGGATTAGGAAGGGGTGTAAAAAATGCACCTTCTCTCTGCGATAAAAACAGTGTTTTCTATGGTATGCATCTGCCTAACCCCCCCCCCCTAGTTAAAAATGTTGCACTCGCTTAGTCTAGTCTAATGTAAGTTAAAGCCGTTAGAGACACCTGGCCCCTGGGTGCTCTACACCTCAGACTGCTCTATAGTGACTGCAGGCTGTAACAATACGCACACAACCTGGTGTACGCCATCTGGTGCCACCTGTGTGCACTAGGCTGCACGAGCCACTTTACAGTTAGGCCAGACGACGCGTCGAGCGCCCTCGCGCCGCTGTGTGGCAGCGTCTCGTATTGCATCAACAAACATCGCCGCACGAGGAATTTACCGTGCCCAACTCGCAATAATTTCGCCCTCAGGCAGATGAATAGAAAGAGAACCCACTTGATATATGATTACACTGAGGTTTACTAACCTTCCCTCTACTTGTCTAATAGATCTTTTAAAGCTGTCATTGCGGGGATAATTAGAAATCCAAGAAAATACCAACTGACAATGGCTGCCTAAAAAATGGATAATTAGCACCATAAGAGTGGGCCTTTCATGTTTATTATAGGTGTTTCATCAAAATTAGAATAATATGTCAAATGCTCAGCATATTATGCTTCCCGATCCACAAGAGAGACTCCAAGAGCTCCAACATTTCAAGGCGTAATCAGTGTGGGAACAGAGCCCTACTGCCATTGACATAGCATTGGCGTTCACGAGCGGATGGGCGATAATGCAATTTTTGGCGCCCGATTTGCGAGGTTCGCCAAAACGCCGCCAGGGCAGCGCCAATGCGCTCGACGCGTCGTCTGCAGTTAGGCCAAAAACTACAAACCGTTTTTGGACAATTGACCGAGCAAAACAGGGCCGACCCCGGCTTTTTTTTTTATTCATTTTTAAAAGTTTCCGAATTTTTAACAATTGTCTAATTCAATTCTTGCCATTATCCTAGAAATAACAATTAAATGTTAAAAAAGGAAAGGTATATTTAACTCTACCTTCCCTTTTCAGCATTTTACCAATAACACGCCTTTTGTGGCCTTGTTGGTTGGCATCCTTTAAAGTATTTCAATTATTGACTGATAAATGGCCTGCTCTCAATTTGACATGCGTGGATAAAAGGATACATGGCCTCAGATAACCAAATGGGCTACCAAACCATTTAAGGATGGATGTCGCTAAAAGATGACGTTTGTCGTCATGATGCACCAATGCAGCCCCAGTGAGTAACTCGCCGGTGCTGCATTGGTGTATCATGACGATCCATTGGGGGTGTCTGAACCCTATAGGGTTGGCATGATGCTTCAATGCAGCACTGGTGAGTTACTCGCCAGGGCTGCATTCATGCATCATGACGACCAAGGCACGATGCATTAATGCATTATGCTGTCCTTAAAGGGTTAACAGTTTGGAGCTCTATATACCACCTGCACTTATACAAGACAGGCCCTTATTCGATATCCTATTTAAGTGTTAAAGAAGAATTTCACAAGGTGCTCCCCCCAGGTGACCCCCAGTGCTTATTTGATACAGGCGATTATTTTAAACCTGGCGCTGAAACACCATGTTTATTTAGTTTCTGATCATTTTATATGTATCTGAGAGAATGGTGAGTAATTTAAGAGCAGAGTTATACATTGTAATAGACTCTTATAGAGTGTTGATAAAACTGTCTACACATGGAACCCCAGCTGCTCAAATCGCCACAGGGAACACTCACAAATGTAGGCCTATTATTATTATTATATATACCGGTAATTGCCAAGTTGGTTGGTTTTATCAAGAGGATCAAATTTATCAAAACTAAATATGCTTGTACAGCCTCAGTCACAGAGTGAGTGAGAACACTGGGAGGCTGAACATATATTTATCTTTGATTAATTTGATCCTCTTGATAAAACAGACCACTCCAACTTGGTACTTGTAAATATAGCTTGCTCGGATGTTAGGGATGGTGGAGTCGTATGTATTGCCAGGTGTATGTGACGTTCATACAGTCCTGTTGTACAAGTAGTAGTACCGGGTACATGTAGTATGGGCCAGGTAGCAGGTACCAAGGCAGACGCCCCCTATCTAGAAATAGTACTTATCCCCATGAATTTAGATTCATGTTATCCTTAACCTGATGAACTCTTATTTGAGCTATCTGGTACTTGTTCTTATACTGTAAGTTACATTAGTAAAGTTCAGTTACCTGGTACATAATATGATATAAATTATGCAGAGAGACGATATCTACCCCCCCCCCCCCCGGCCCTGATAATATATGACATACTCACATAGACATAGATACATGCAAATGGTAATAATTGATTATAAATTGATATAAATTCATTGCAAACCATACCTTGTATTTTTCTAGGTTTTTCTTTGCAGTTTCCAGCTCGTGAGAGTCGAGTTGGTTCATGATGATGGGTAGTAGGAACATGACGACGATCACCACCACGAACGACTTCACCAGAAACTTTAGAGTCAGTCTGAACCTCATCGTGAAGCCTTTAAAATGTCACTTGGTGATTTGTTATTGCTGTAATCTCTCTGAGCCTATGTTTGGAGTTTCTCCCAGTCCCGACATATACTACTCCTTTAAAACATGAGTTGGATTTAATCTAACTGACAGTGAACACACATGTCAGTTTAAATCAATATTCGACTCCAAGTCAACGTGGCTAAATCCACAAGAATCCACTCCCAATTGTTGTGGGCGAAAATAGAGGAGTTTGGGCCGAATTGGCCACGAAGTCACTTCTACAGAAACATTTCTGCTGCATCTGCAACACTTTTCTGGTGAATTCCAACACGCCTGTGACTTCCTCCGTTAGTGTTGATGTCCTTAACTATGCTGTGGGGTTGCAATAATGATTAATCTGCCAATAAACTGTTTATAACCCGAGTTCAGACCTGCAGATCGGGACGGAAGTGTTGTCGCCACGACCACTGCGCCCCCTAGGTTTTTATGCACGGACTTGTGCGCCCAGAATTGTTTTGTGATACTTTGGTATGAATTATCTAACTGAAGAATGTTACAAGCGATACAGATAGTAACTGGACACTAACAAAGGTATGTGGGTTGTTTGATAAGCTACATTTTTGGACCCACATTTGTATGTGTACAGGCTTAACTTTAGAAAACTTACATTTCGACATCCCGCCATCTGGTGGCAAAGACTGATGACGTCTGGACGGCTGTCTGCTTCTGTTATTCTCTGTTGCAATATGTGTTCAAAACCACATTAAATGCGGTAATTAAAGTACATTAATCGATTATATGTCAGCACATTTACATAAGCTTACCACTTGTGTTAAAAATGACAAAATTGCAAAATATTGCGGTGTTTTGTAGTAGCAGCGCACCCGGCTACATGCCATGACCCGTGCCCGTGGCCGGCGTGGGCGTGGCGTGGGCGTGCCATTATTTTACAATATTTCAGTCACCAACCTTAAATTTTTGTTGGAAACTTGATACGATTCCCTTCCTTACAACCTCTATTCTATTTGGGCGGGTATGTCACGCCAGGGTACGTCATGAACGTAAAGCTACCAAGGCTTTTCTGTGCCCACGTTTACTTCTTTACGTGACGCGCCCACGTGGTCACAGTAAACACAAAACCAGCGAAAACCAGAAACAAGTTAGGGTGCACGCAAATTGATGACGTCACAGATGGCGTCACTATGGAAACGGAGCAGTGAGCGTTGTCACCTCCGCTGCTGTCACAGGGAAAGTGATTACCGAGTTGCTATAATCTTAGCTTATCTCTGCAGAAATTACCTTAGTGGAAGCAAAAAGGTATGGCATGAACATTGACTTCCACTCTCTTTTAATACGACCATTTTGTAACGTCTCTGGTGTTACTTCACTAATCATTTCGTTGGTTATTTGATAGCCTACCTAGGCTAGAGTAGAGAAGTGCCAAATAATCAGTAGCCTATTAGTATTACTATTAAACAGTGAAACAATGTTGGCGGTGCACAGGCCAATGCATCATGACTAGTTCTGTACCATAAAACATAAACCATCTTTCCCTCTTTTTCCTTTAAAACTTTATGTGCCATTTGCCATCATCACCTCGAAGTTAGAAGGGACATAGCAGTGGCTGATCCAGGAATACCTGCAATGGCTACATCATTGCCATTGGGTGTGTTGAACCATCTAAATAAAAATGTACAGAGAAATAGGGGGGACCTGGACCTGCCCCTGCATAGTTGCAGCAGAGACTTAGGGAGTGTTCATTTATTAATTACAGGGGGGGGTGGTGAGATTTCGCGCGGAGGGGAGACATTTTTTTACGCCCCCCCCCCCTCGAGAGCGCGTGTAACGTTTTTCGCCCCCCCTCGCCGAAGGCGTCGAAAATTTTTCGCCCCCCCCCCCTTTGAACTATAGTAACGCTCGGGCTTTTTGGCTAAAAATGGGCTTAAATTTTTACGCCCCCCCCCCCTCAAGAGGGGTCAGAATTTTTTACGCCCCCCCCTCAGAAGGGGTCGGAAATTTTTACGCCCCCCCCCCCAAACCCACCACCCCCCGCCTGTAAATAATAAATGAACACTCCCTTAGAGTAGTAGTGTTGTCAGTAGATTTTAGACTAGGGCCTAGATCTAGTAGTACGGGGGGGGGGGGGTATAAATTAAAGGATGTGTTTTGTCCAAAGTCATTTATTCATTACAGGGGGGGGGGGTGGTGAGATTTCGCGCGGAGGGGAGACATTTTTTTACGCCCCCCCCCCTCGAGAGCGCGTGTAATGTTTTTCGCCCCCCTCGCCGAAGGCGTCGAAAATTTTTCGCCCCCCCCCCCTTTGAACTATAGTAACGCTCGGCCTTTTTGGCTAAAAATGGGCTTAAATTTTTACGCCCCCCCCCCCTCAAGAGGGGTCAGAATTTTTTACGCCCCCCCCCTCAGAAGGGGTCGGAAATTTTTACGCCCCCCCCCCCAAACCCACCACCCCCCGCCTGTAAATAATAAATGAACACTCCCTTAGAGTAGTAGTGTTGTCAGTAGATTTTAGACTAGGGCCTAGATCTAGTAGTACGGGGGGGGTATAAATTAAAGGATGTGTTTTGTCCAAAGTCAGTGTCACTGTCGCCGAAAGCACTCTCACCTGAAAGTCAGGCACTGCTTTCAGGTGAGAATGCTTTCTGCGACAGCGACACTCACTTTTCTCAGGGTGCACCTCTTCAAGTTCAGTATCTCACCCCCGGATCTCACCCTGTGCAGTAGAATGGCTTCTCGCGAGTCGTCCATAATACCAATGGGGATACCAGAATCATGAAACATGACAAAACTTGTGCTGATCGAGGGGTCTACTGTCTGACTTCTGTGATCAGTCAGTCATGCTCGTTGCCCAGATGCGTAGGCCTGGACCTTCACGCTGGTGGTCTGCCATGCATGCGCTCAACGTATAAAATATCAAGGGTGTATTTGTCTGACCATGCTGCGAGGGCTATTGTACTAGGTCAGGTATGTAGGACCAGGCAAATATAAAAGAATGCTTGCTATCCTTTGCAAAGAGGAGGGAACATGCTCTGGTACTAGACCATCTAGTGGTTTTCTCGCCCACCCCATATATTCAATCACTCATAGATCTGATGACTGACATATTGGACAAGCTGCATTAAAAATACCTGTCTGACTAAAATTGAGGCATTCCCTTAAGGTACTTTATGTGCACTGGGATGCTAAACAAACCAATCATTCAATCAATCTTCAAAATGTCCAAACAAGCATGTATAATAAGTAATAGGCCTTTCATTTGTGTTTTAGGTAACTTCTCCAATGGAAGAGTGATTTTCTAAAGCAGCACAACATGGCTAAACAGAATATTAACACATGTACGACCCGGGAGCTATGTAACCTCCCTGGGATCGACCGTACACTGGCAGAATCAGTCATCAAGCACAGAACCACCAACAATGGTTTTCACAGAATGGACGAACTGCTAACCCTGCCAAACATGACAAGACCAAAGTTTGAAATACTGTGCAGGAAATTCTCGTTAGCTACAAAGCCGCTTGTACTTGGCTTTACAAATCAACACATGCACTCAGGAATGACATCTGTACCTGCCCAGTTTGTCTGTCAAGGCCAATCCGTCAAGTCCAAGCCGGATGAGAGTCATGACTCTTTTATCAGTATGCCAAGACCGAATAGCCTTGAGTGCTGCCCAAAAGCGAATAATAAAGGTTCCCCAAATGGAGTACCCTTGTTCAGGGACAAACCATGTGGAGCTTGGAACCAAGACAAACACCAGTTGAGAATGGGGAGGAGTCATGTCAGCCAAAACTGTGAATACCAGGCATCACAGACCAAGAAAAGCAGACAGAAAATGTGCTCAAAGTGTCCAACGGGTAAAACGGGTGCTACATTCTCTTCAATGGCCTCCCGCAATGAAATGGCTTGGGTAGGAGAAGCAAAGCCAGCTCCAACTAAGAGCAACACTGAGCCCTCAGTGACCCTCAGAGCCACCACATCAGGAAACAACATTAACTTTTCATGTACAATTGACAAAAGACTTCTGGCCAACCCTGAACCTTCGCACGCACCAATGACAAAGCGCTGGACACTGGGGAAGGACAACTATAATGTGGCAATTGGTAATGTCATGGCAGAAAACCAAACAGCACTTCCTCACACACAACCCCAAGGTAATATGTTGTATTTAGAAGATGCCATGTCATCAGGATCATCTGGCACTTTAGAAGACCCATTACGGTCTCAGAAACCTTTAGCAGCATATCCAGAGCACTCAACATCCACTATCATGACTAGCACAAAGACGGCCTCCTCGTCAGTTCCTGATGTCAGCCTCATGTCTGTAGAAAACATGCTTATATACGACCACAGAAACCGGATGACGCTGCGAGAACGGAAGCGTTATGTTCAGTGCTGGCTGGCTGAAGTCCATGATACCTTCTTCAATAGTGAACAAAAGGGTCTCATCAGAAAGCGCTACTCAGGCAACAGGAAACAGTACATCAGCATTCCCACAGGGGGACAGGACAATGATAACCAGGCAGGTGGGAAAATGAAGCATCGTCTCCAGAGAGGACCTCTAATGATTGGTCGAGGACAGATTGACCGTGACCAAAATGATTCTCCTTCAGCATCACCAGACTTTAAATGTCGTTCTCAAGGACAGGGAGGGGTCATAAATAGAGGCCCCCGTACAACAAAATCAGCCACAGCACCTGAGGAAAACCCTGACAATATCCAGCCATACACAGAGCAACTGAACATGCTCCAAAAGAGGGTAGTGAAGTCTGGACATCCCAACCTCAAAACGGCACAGAAGAATGTCAGCATTCAAGCTTCAGATCCATCAAAAAAGATCAAACACCTCATCAATAACTACATGGCTCCTCGCACAAAGAAAAGGTTAAGTCTTGAGAAGAAATCACCCAACAAGTGACTTCCGGGATAGTCTGCACGTGGATATTCACATGTTCCATAGGGAATTATTCAAACCAAATTTATCTATTCATCTAATGCCTTGCTAATGAAAAACTTGAAAAGAAAAATCCTTCATGGGCCAGATTTTATTGTTTTTTGTAGTGTGGATACATTGCACATACCTGATTATAATGATGAACCTGGATAAATTATCAATATGAACACTACTAATTTATCTTATTGCATATCATGAGAACAATTATATACTGTGGTTACAGACTTGAGAGCAAAGCTTTAAATTCATCAGTATTATTTGTAACTATAAAACCTTGTTGGAAAAAATTATTAAACGAATAAGCATAGACTTGATTTCTGTGAACCTTTGTCGCTGAGTTTGATTTTTATGATCATAGCATTGTATCATTAGAATGTAGAAGGAGTTATGAATTAGCACACTGAACATACATTTAACAATAAGATCAAATATATGCAGCATTATATGAAATTGGAGTAATCAAATAGGTAACAAAGGGATTATGGTCTTGTTGAACATCCTGGTTCAATTTTGAAAACATCAAACTGTCAGCCATAATCATTGCATATACTTACCTTAACCATAATTGTTCTACTATGAATAAGTAATCAGGGTTATGGTTGTATATCATCAATTTGCACATTTTGCATGCCGGAAGAAACACAAGAGAGGTTGTTTGTTTTAAAAGCAGATCCTACAGCAGAATCGGGAAATCTTCATTCAGTTATCTCTGTACATACTAAATGGCAGACAGTCATAAGTGTAATAAATGAGTTCCTAGATGAACATTGCCCTAGTCATGATATAAGATAGAGATTACAAAAATTGTCCGAATAGACAAGGAAACATTGGTTGTCATACAAGAGTGTGTATCCAGAATTCTGTTATAAAAAAAATGCTCCAGACATTCGGAGACAAGAAACTCAGATGTAATATAAATAAAAGAACCAGGATGGCAAAGGGCAAATATGTTATGAATAAACTTTATAGGAAGAATCCTAGAAAATTGTGGAGGGGAGTGTTTTTTTAACCATAACGTTTTATTTTGCAGAAAAACACTCCCCTCCCACATTGGGCTTTTATGTATAACTACCTCAGTGTCTAGGCACCACGCTAGAGAGTTAAACATTAGGGTGGCTGAGGGTGAGGAAATTTCACAAAAAAAAGTGACACCAAGCCCCTGTGATAAAGTAGTTTTTATTGACATGTGCAAAGCTTTTGACTGTAAGTGACAATTTACTCTCACCCCAACTGCAGGTATAAACAGAACACTACTGTTATGGTTCCATACTTACCTGATTCTTAGGACGCAATCCACAAAGGTCAACGGGTGCATATCTAACGCACACAGGGTATATTTTGGGAGTACCGCAGGTGTCCATACTTGGCCCTCACCCTCTTTATCTTTTTCATAAATTTGGGGCTAAATCTTCTCCCCCACACAGTGCTACCCTGGAACATATATATTACATCAACTTGTTATTAAACCTACACTAGAGCCCTGTACCTCTCCACAGACGCTCTGGGTGTCGAGTTCGATTTCCCCATTTTGGACAGTAGATTCACTGTCCTGAGCTAGACTGAACACTAGTATCAAACTTTATTTCATGTGGAGAAACAAAGTTACTATGCTTCAGTACTAGAATGGCTGTTCTCCACCCCCCTGTGGAGAAACTGATGCTCATTCTCCATGGGGTGTTTCTCCATGATGGCGTCCCTAAAATAGCTATGAAACCAATCTTTATATATCGTTTTTGAATATACAGTAAAATCTCGTTATAAGGAGCACCTTTTGGCAAGGGAAATTTGCTCCTTGTAACCAACCTTCCTTGTAACCGATTTTGGTCATTGACAAGTCATGACAACCCCCCCCCCCCCCGCTTGCATATCTCCCCTTGTGGGAGTGCAGAGGGGTCCCCCTCAGGTCGGAAAGTCGCTAGAATTAAGGGCCAAAAATAATTATCTCATTTCAAGAAAATTAGATTGTCAAACTCGACTGGCGGACAAGCCACTTGTATTAAATATTTTTTCCCTTGCAGGCCAGCCATATCACAGGAGAAGTCCTGATAAAGGCCCCGCTTCCCCCTGCCCCCCCCCCCCCCCCCCCCACAGTACAGGTCCGTACCTACACCCCTGTATCCCGGGGGGGCCACTCCCTCAGCATTGGATACTATGTGTGAACACGATTTCAAGGGAAAGGGTCCGTTTTTGGGTCCTAGGCACGGACCCGTGAGGGCCCTTGATAAGGGTCACATTTTAAGCAAATTTTGGGAGAAAGGGGTGTATTTTCAGGTCATAATCACTCTTTGAAAGTTTATTAAACTTAATTTTGCTATGATATTTTTGAGTCACCCTTGATTCGTATATTTTTTTTCAGGTTCACCCATGATTAGGGTACATTTTTCAAGGGTAATTTGTGATTAGGGTCTGTTTTTTCGCTAACTGTCCTTTGAAAAGGGTGCGATTTTCGAACATTTCGCCCCTTGATAAGGGTAGGAAATTTGGGGTGATGTTCGCACATAGTGACTATAGAAAAGATAGGGAGTGGCCTCCCCGGGCCCTGTATGCTGCCCACATCACAGGGGAGTCGCTGTGACACCTGCCCTAGACTCACACCTCCCCCCCCTGCCGTCTCAAGAAGCCCTATGGGTGGGGAATTTGCTTTGAACCTGCCCTAGACTCCCCCCCCCCCCTGCCGTCTCAAGAAGCCCTATGGGTGGGGAATTCGCTTTGAACCTTCCCTAGACTCACCCCCCCCCCCCTGCCATCTCAAGAAGCCCTATGGCAGTATGGGTGGGGAATTCGCTTTGAACCTTTCCTAGACTCACACAACCCCTCCTGCCGTCTCAAGAAGCCCTATGGGTGGGGAATTTTACTGTATCTTGAAAGTATTTGCTCCTTATAAACGCTTTTTGACCAGAAATGCTCGTTCTAATGGTGTTTTTTTTACTATAGAAAAGTATAGAAAAGGTTTTGGCAAAGCAAATGTGCTCCTTATAACCGTCTGCTCCTTATAACCGTCCTCCTTATAACGAGATTTCACTGTAATTTAGCAATAATAACATGAAATAAACACAGAGATCCACTCTAATCAGTCTGAATTCATGGTTTCTCCACTTGTGGTACCATGGATCATATCACACTCGGCTCTGCCTCGTGTGATATGATCCAAGGTACCACTCGTGGAGAAACCTGTCATTCAGACAGATCATCGTGGACCTCTGTCTATTTATGCTGGTGACATAGTGATCTATGCCATACCGTTGTCCTACGGAACCTGGTGGGGTGAATTTGAACCCCACACAAGACCCCCAGGACCCTACTATAGCAGTGAATGGGAAACACCCAGAAGACTGCCCTCTAAAAGGGTGTAAATTACAAAGATGCCTATACATTCCCATATTAAAATTAGGTGACCATTCATGTGGCTCCAGAAGGGTCAAAAGCGACCTGGCGTAACCCTAACCCTAACCCTAACCCTAACCCTAACCTAACCCTAACCCTAACCCTAATCTGGCTGTTTTCCAGGCGACCTGGCGATTTGGTTCATTAAAGGGCCACTGGAACGTCCCCAGGTACTTTGTACCATCGTATTTAGCGTGTCATTCTATACATCATAGTATACCTCCAACTGTTGTGCCACACAAGGTAAGTGAGCAGTGGCCGCCGACATAGCTTGCACACCGTAACAAAGCCTCCACCGCCGCACAGAGGCCATGAGGCAGGTCACGTGGTGTATGACGTAGTGTGAGTCCGCCACTTAGGTGTGATAGCTGCCCCACAAGCAGTAATCCTATGGCAGCAAGCACTCAACAATACATGTAGTACACTTAACTAGGTGTGTTTCGGCAACTGGGGGGGGGGGGGGGGTCAAAGGAATGTGAATAATGATTGGGCAGCATTGCCTCAAAAGTTCAATCAAGTGTCTAATTGTACTAAGCCTGTCTGTATTTGACACTGCCGAAATTGTAATGAATACACATCACAGTTTTTCACAACATTCTATTTCAAAATGATATTATACCCAAGGGACCTGAATACCTTAATATAGTTCAGTAATTTCCAGAAATGCCAGATGATTTCACAAACAGATAGTAAAGGCATGATTCAATAGAAAAGCAAGCAGTAGAGATAGTAAATGATGCGCACATAATCCACAAGCCAAGTGTGAAGGCATGGGGTTGAGTAGAAGCATTTTAGGGGCCACTGAGTTTTTTGGCCCTGGCCAAAACAGACCCCCGCCCCTTCACAATTGTAATGGTACAACCCCATAGAAGACATTTAAAACAATCAAGCTAGGATTTTAATAATTATTTTGATGCAGACTTGTTAGAACAAACAAATAATCACTAATAGTAATACTATTAGTAATAGGCCAATTTCCTTTTTTTTTATCCCTCCTTTTTTAGGGGGGGGGGGGGGGGGTTCGGGGTCCGTTTTGCCCCGGTCTCCACTAGGTAGGACTACAATATAAAACAGTACATATGGTGATTCTGTGTCAAAAAAAAATTGATAAGAAGGAAGTAGAGTCAAGGTATATCAGGAGATCTCCCCCTGAAATTCTCCTACGCTGAATCCCCCCTGGAAATCTGTGTCTTGCTAATCCCCCCTCCTGGAATTCTCCCCTTTTTACTACAGGAGTAGAACATTATTTTCTTCTATTGCATAACATTGTAAACACATAACAACTACTTGACTTTGTTCCTGGACAAAGACATATTCGGCATAATCGAGAGAGTGGGGGGGGGGGGGGGGTGTCAGATGAGAAAATTCCTGGGGACGATTTCCGGGGGGAGGGGGCACTTCGGGGGAGGAGCAATTCCACTAACCAGGAAAGGTAGGGTTCACAATATCAGGTTGTTTCATTATATTATTGAATAGTCAAAAGGATCTGTACCAAAGGGTTGTTACCCCCTTGTATTTCGTGTTGACCATTCATTTTGAAAAATAATACCATGGCATTATTCAATAATGAAAAAGAGTAACAATCAGGACGTCCTGTATACAAAGAGTATAGCATTGTATGAGGCGCACCCTAATCACCCTGCCCTCCGTGACGTCACAACATGGCCAGAGCTGATAAGAGCCAGGTGGGCTGGGTGTGGGTGGAGGTGCAAGGAGAGTCAGCACCCTTGTATATGCGATAGCTAACGACTGGTTATGATTTAAATAGTGGTAGGTAGGACAAAACATGTAAAAATCGTGTCACTGGTTCTTTAATTTAAGCAACCTGGCGACTTTTGGTGGAATTTTGCTATAGCATAAAAGGTCTATAAAATAGTGACTTTTCGAAACCTTAATGTCGGCGACTTTCCGACCTGGGGGGGGGGGGGGACCCATCTGCAGCCCCCCCCCCCCCCCCACCATTCATACCATTCAGTGGTCTTCTACAACTACTACTTGCCTAAACAACAACTTTTTACAATGCAATATATGCTATGGTATTCGTGTACATGGGCAGTAGAATCTATACTCTCGCTTTACAATATAAAAGGATGTATTTTTGGGTTCCCTATTTACAGTGCAATCAATCTCTTAAGCAGTCTGAGTCATTTGTCATTTAAATCACACGTGCGATCAGTATGCTTGTGCTCCAACGATCATGAGTTATCACATACGAGATACAAATCACACAATCATCAATCTTTTATTTTGCTCTCTTAGCCATTTTCAAACTGTCCCGAGTCGTATATCAAACCATTTTAACCCTTTGAGGACAGCATCATTGTGACATCATTATATGTGGCTCCAGAGGGGTAAACAGCGACCTGGCGACCTGGGCTGTTTTCCTGGTGACCTGGTACAATTTAAGCGACTTGGCGACTTTTGGAAAAAATATGTCTATAGCAAAAATGGTCTAATAAAGCGAATTTGTGACCAGGGGCGGCCGGGCCCTTAATTTCTGCGACTTTCCGACCTGCACCCCCTTATATCATGCCCATGGCGTCATCATGCGTGAATGCAGCCCTGGCAAGTCAATTGCCAGTGCTGCATTCAAGCATTATGCTGATCCCAGTGGGTTGAGACGCTCCCCAAATGTTGGCATGATGCACCAATGCAGCCCGGTGAGTTATTTGTCAGGCTGCATTGGTGCATCATGATGACAAATGTAATATTTTAACGGTATGCCGTCCTTAAAGGGTTAAGCATCCATATTCAAGAAAACATCATTCATCCCTATCAGTCTACTGTTTTTAACTTTATACACCCATTTCATTTTGTTTGTGACTATTGTTCAGAAATTTGGTCACATCAGAACTGGGGCTATACAAATCAAGTTACTTGACTTGACAAGTTAGGCGAGCTAGAGCAATTCCCCCTCAATTGCCTAGGGGTAACAATTAAAACATTTCATAGATGGATATTTCTTTATTTCTTTGAGGATAGACCACAAGTAGAAAGTCACTAAATGGTGGAGGAGAGAAAGATCCACCCCTCCCCCCTCCCTCCCCCCATTCCCCTCTCCAAACTTTTAGTTACAATAGTTGCTACCATGCTTATGTCACTGGGCATCCCTTGGGGAGGTGGTCTCATTTGCCTCTGACATGTATTTCTTAGAGATGGAAGTGAGGAAGTCATTGGGATATGGAACCTGGTGTAGGCCCACTGCAGTGGAGGTGGGTGGGTGGGTGGGAGGGAGGGAGGTATGGGGAAGCGGACCGGGTGGGAGGGCGGGAGTCGGGGAGTGTAGGGTGAGCGTGTGCGTGAGGGGGGAGGGGGGTCTTTAAAGGGGCCGTCTCAAAACGCCCAAAGGTACATGCACTTTACCTCGCCATTTCTGACCATACACTCATAATTCTATGAAAATCTCTGTCTAAATCTACGGAGAAGCATCTGGTGTAAGGTTTGAGGGGTGGGACGGGTATGAAATGTTGAGTATTTTGCAGAAACTTGGTGATGTAAATTCGGTAATTTTGTGGACAAAAAGGTAGTCCCGGCGAAGGACGCATGACGTCACGTGTGAAAAGAGGAGGAAGACAGAAGACGGGAGAAATGGCGATCTACTGATCTCCCAACCCCCACTCCACCCGGGCAAATGGCCGATATCAGGGGTAAATGAAAACCCTCATGGACATTGGGCATACCACAAGGATCGTGAATTCTCCGTGATCAGACTTAGGTGGCTTTTCGGCACAACTAGGTCGGAAAATGGCGGCAAATATGTACAGAGTTGGAGGTAGGTTGTTTTCAAATATCGCCTCGGCGGGCACCGGGCTTCGGCCCCGGCGCCGATCACGCCGACCGGTCTTTCTGCAGATTTAGCCGGATATAACCACGTTAGATCTCTCATTTACCGCTAAGAACATCCTATCAACTGTAGTTTTATTGTCGATCGATATCTGACTACCGATTAGAGTATATTTTAGCACCGACGAGGAGAAAAGAGTTGATAAGTTTTGAGCTCGCCGACGAGTGTGTTGTGGTTGTGATGCGGTCCCAAAGCCACACGGCTTTTCCAAATTTCAACCCAATTACCACCTAAATCCACTAATTTACATAATAAATTCCTGCTCAAATTAACATAGACTCAAACCTTTTCTTAACTACCGGTTTCTAGTGTCCCATAAACAAAGCACATCCCCCGAAACGAGGAACTATTTTTCGTTAGGGCAATGTTTTCTGGATTTTAGGACACAAAGAAATTTTTGTTGTTTTCCGCAGATTATGTCTATTTTGAGACATCGTCGACGACCCCCTACCAAATCAGGCGGATAGAGGAACTAAACAAGGTGAGTTCAAACATTTCTGTACCTAAATCTGCAAAAATAACCGCAGCTCGGAATAAAAGTTGGTGTAAATGATGCCGTGTATAATAAGTAATGCGGCGTACAATCATCAAGGATGCTAAATGACCCCCCCCCCTCCCCCGCACTCCCAGGCAGGTGCTCGCTGCCATGGCACTGGGCATTGTCAGGGCAGGGCGTCGGTAATGGACCTGGGGGGGGGGGGGGGGGGAGGTCTATAATGTGGACGAAGTATTCTTGTTGGAATGCTTCAAACCTTACATCAACAGTACCGAGGTACGCTGTAAGGTTGGACTGCCGCCCATAAGGAAAACATGCAGAATAAAATAATCCGACAGAGGGAGGCATTGGTACTGTTTCAGTGGCGCCCCCATGTGCTTTGTAAGAGGATAGCCAATTAGATTACAGAACAGAGATCACGTGACTGAAGTGTCATGGCGGCACAACTCAAACTTTGGCAAGGAGAAGGCTAAGCCATATTTTGAATCTCAATATTTCTTAATCTGCAATGCAAGAAAGCCTGCAAATCGTCACGAGACCCCTAGAATAGTATCTAAGGTATTTGATAATAAGCAAATAATAAGCAAATAAGTGTTATTTGTAGCTGCTAAAAGGGTGCGACAGCAGAGAGTCGCAAATGGCGTTTTTCGGTCCCAAAAAATAAAATCTAGCCTATGAGCCCCTGTCCAACCTTACAGCGTACCTCGGTACTGTTGATGTAAGGTTTGAAGCATTCCAACAAAAGTATTCCGATTTTAATGAAAACTGGTTCCACGTTCTGAATGTGTATTACAAATCAATGACAATATATACCGGTGCCATGACATGTTGCTATTACAGGGCTCGACAAATCGCTGTGTCCAGTGCCCGTGACACAGAAAAATTACACTGGACACAGACATATTTGACAGTTGTGCCCAGTGGACACAAGTGAAACTGAGCAAATTTTGGACCATATTTCCATGAGCAAAAACCACCAGACAAATAATGAAGTGTTATACATCGTTGGAAAGCTTGCAGTATCAGGATTCTTAATATGGAGGTCAATATCTCAATACAAGATCTTAAAACATATCATCCTAATTGAAGAGAATATCTCCAAATTTTGATGGTTCGGTCGGGCACAGATTTCAGCGACTGGACACAACATATTTTTGTATCTGTGCCCAGCGGACACACACATGCTGAACGATTTGTTGAGCCCTGTATTATAAATGTTGGTCTGTAATACAGTACCGGTATGTGTAGGCCTACTAGTACTAGACTCTATGGCAGTCTATGGCTATCCTTTTACAATGCAGAGGGTAGGTTTGGTCCATGGACACATAGGTAGGGCATGTTAACTACATGGCGAATGTGTATTCCGATTTCAATGATGACTTTCCATCCTTGGATGTGTAATACAATTTTAATTCAGAGAATATACCTATTCCATTTGAATGTATAGCCTACTAGTACACCCAGTTGGTGCTATTGCTATTCCAATGCCAATGAAGACTGTTGGTGTGTATGTGGGGAGGGGTCCACAACATAGGGCATGTGTATTTCATGGCCATGTTGAATGTGTACCAATTCTAATGTTGAATGTGTATTCCCGAATCCAAAAGTGAAGAATGTGTATTCCACATTAAATGTGTATTGGCTATTGCAAATGAAATAATTGAATATCTTTGAGGCAGAGTTAGGGTGGAAAGGGGGAGGGGGGGTGTTATCGTGGAAACAGTTCATCCCAATAAATGCAACATTTCAAGCAGTACCGGTGTCCCTCACAAAACATTATATTGAAACACAAACCACTTCACATACTACAACATGGAATTGAAAGTTACAAGAGGCTTTCATTTAGACATTTACCAGTGATTTAGTTTTAAAATGTACTCACCCTTATCGCTTAGAGAAATAGTATAACTTAAGGGACTGTTCTTTTCAATATATCCACAACCATAAAATATTAACCCACGTATTTTCATATTAATCTGACCTGCCCCCACTCTCCTTATCATGGTTAATAAATAATAATACCTACATTGACCGTTACGTTTCAGACACCAAATGGCAATGTGGAGGCTAAGGTTATGTGTTTTTACCGGCGGCGGGACATCTCCAGCTCGCTCATCACACTAGCCGACAAACATCAAAGTAAGTAAAGTTACGGAATAGTGTTACCGAATTCAACATTAGGCCACTCAAAAAAATAAAATGGTTTCTCATCACCGCGCGCATCATAAAAATCAGATTTTGAGGAAAACTTTTTTTTTTTTTTGCAAATTTTTGATGAAAATTATGATAAAAATGGACAAATATTGGCATATTTGGTATCAAATTAAAGCTAATACTGCCAGTAGTGCAGTAGGATAGGGGTAAATTACATGTTCCCTACTTTAAAAGGTCCATAAAGTACATAAGCACTTAAATGTGAATTTTGGTGATGAAAAACGTATATAATCCCATACATTTTAGCCTGCAAGTTAAAATAAAAAAATAAAAAAACCTCCCTCGTCACATTTTTCAGACTTTGGTAATGAGAAACCACTTTTTTTTTTTGAGTGGCCATAACATGTATGCTTTATAAATATAGTTAACACATTTCAAATTTAGAGTCGTGTGCAAACTTTGTTTTTACCAAATGGGGCTAACTTTCTTTAACCACCTTTAGAGCTTACTGTAAAACCCCACCTTTAAGACGGATTTATTTTGGGATTTATTATTCCTACAAGACGGATTTTCATCTCAAAATAGGGGGTCGTCTTAAAGGTGGGGTTTTATTATATAGGATGAAAGAAAGAACCATTTTAAAGTCTTTTTCCTACAAGACGGATTTTTATCTCAAAGTAGGGGGTCGTCTTATTAAGGTGGGGTCGTCTTAAAGTAGGGGTTTTACGGTAGTAACATGAACTTGCCCCCGCCAGGTAGGCTTATCTTAAAAATGTCTTTTTCTCCTCTTTTCTGTCTTGTCTGGTGCCCATATGCGCGGACACAGACGGATGTATTTATCTATCGAATTGATTCCAATGTAGCTTTCTCGCCATAAATAATCAACTATACGCCCCCTGCTTAAAGTTATGATAGTGGAACATTTTGCTGTTAAGTTAGTGTACTTGTGTCTAGACCAAATAAGGCCAAAAAAAAGTTGAGTTTCCGGTCACCGACCCTACCTAGATAAACAGGGCCGACCCTAAGTTTTTTTTGACCAAAAAAAAAAGTTTAGACCCTATAAAAGGGCTGCTTCTGGATTCCTGAAATTTTTTTTTTTTTTTTCAAAAATCCGACCCTGCCTTAGTACCTAGCTTTTTCCATGATGCTACCTAAAACACAATTTCTTTGGGCTAAACCAATTTGAACTTGACTTGAACTAACTTACTCACTGATCTCCCCAGGTGCCTTAGAAGAGGAGAGAGATGAGGAGGCTAAGGAGGAGCTGGATGACAAGAACAGACACCAACTCAAACACCGGGAGCTCTTCCTGTCCCGGCAGGTCGAGACGTTACCCGCCACTCACATCCGCGGGAAATGTGCCGTCACGCTGCTCAACGAGACAGAGGCACTCCAGTCCTACCTCAGCAAAGAGGTGAGTAACGGGAATTTACCAGCATCTTGTGTATAACACAAATCCTCTAACCCGCACTTTGGGTCTTAAAATTGCCATTTTAGTACTGAGGTATTCTTATGAACAGCCTTTGCATAAGCAACGCCCTATACCGTAATGTCCTGTTTACGGTATAGGGCGATTGTAGACCTGCGATTTAGCGAGCCCTACACTCATTTAAGACCCCAGACGGGACATTACGGTATTATGGCATAGTTGGTATCAAATGAAAGCTAAGTGACTTGTATACGATCCGCAGAATTTACATCTAGTCGAGTCTCCGTATAATCCTTTATAGACAGCATAGTCTTTTATAGCATGGTAGAAGAGAGCATTTAAATTAGATATTTCACACATGTTACTAGGGTAGGTGATTAAACTTTATTTCATTTGCCACTTGCAGGACGCATTCTTTTACTCACTGGTCTACGACCCACAACAAAAAACGCTCTTAGCAGATAAAGGCGAAATACGAGTAGGCTCCAAGTTTCAAGCCGAAGTACAACGGAATTTTAACAAAAAAGATGGTAAGTTTCATTACTCTTTTTTATCCTTACTTGATAAATATCATTGTCAAAAGTTATGCCACTTTTTCTATATTTTTAGGGTGACCCTTTTGAGGACAGCATAGAGTAACATACTATAGTCTTTTGTCGTAATATTCAAGAATGCTGCACCGGGGGGTATCTTGCCGGTGCTGCATTCATGCATCAACCCAACCCCATGGGGAGTATGCATTTCTAAGGTGTTCGCAAGGCATCGAATACCGTATTAGGCTTAATAAGCTAATAACAGCACCCCCCTCCTTGGGCCGATTTTAGACGGTAAAAACCCCCCAAAATATGCCGAATTAACCTCTTTACCAGTGTTGCCGAAAACTTTTTAGGCACACAGGCCAATGTGGCCTATGTAGCGAGATTGTACACAGGCCATTTGTCTTCTACCCAGGCCACATGGAACTACTGTGTATACATTGATGAAATAATGCCGTTCAACAAATTTTATTGATGGATAATAACTTTGCTTCTAATAGGACTATCTGAAAAATTCATTCACTTTTGGAAAGCTAAGATCATGGCCGGCCATTGTGGCCGGTGTCCAAGAGCCTCACATCGGCCATTATGATTCTACATCGGCAAAAGCCAATGTGCCAATGTCATTTCGGCAACACTGCTCTTTACCAAAAACGTGTTCATAATAACTTGATAGCGCAGTGTGCGCATATTACGAAGGAATACGGTAATCATGATATTGCCCATAAAGGGTTTAAGACCAAAAAAAAAAAAGTTGTGTACAGGTATCCCTAGCGACCCTATTTTTTGGCCCTACCCAATTTTTTATTTTTTTGGGGGAAGGCATTTTTGTGGGTTTTTTTCTACCAAAAAACGCTCTCTTTTTTTTCGAAAATTGTACGAAAATGGGAGGAATTTTGTCTCAAAATCCTTAAAAATAATAGGTAAAAAAAAAATCGACCTACCTACCCTATTTTTTTTGGGCCATGTTACCTGAACACAACTTTTATTTTTTGGGGCCTAAAGAAACGAGTTGCTCATAAACTACTGATCTTTTTCCCCACAGCGGAGGAGGACACCCGTAAGCTGGAGGATCTAGAGGAGCTCATCTGGAGCCCGACCAACAGCCTGACGGACAGACAGATAGACCAGTTTATGGTCATAGCGAGGTCAGTGGGGACGTTTGCTCGTGCTCTGGACTGCACGAGTACGGTACGCCAACCCAGCCTCCATATGAGTGCAGCCGCAGCATCTAGAGACGTCACACTGGTACGTAGAGTATCTAATACATGTATCTTGAGTTTAAATAAGTTCAATCAAGATATTTTCTAAACGTGATTGAAGCTGTAATGTTGTAGATTAAGAAGCCATGTCTGATCATATTTAGCTTTTAAAAATATAAAGTATCCCATTAGTGACAGCGATAAAGGGCCTTCAATTGTAGTACCTGGAAATAATGTAAACCTTACACAGTCGACGTGATAAATATACTGTGTTACATCTACAGTGTCCTCAAAAAGGATATGAGGAATTTAGGTTTATATGGAACAAACATGGGATATTTTGTAATATGAAAATATAAAAATCGAAAGATAATTGACATCAATTTGATATCGGTAAAAAGAAGAAAACCAAAATATAAATAACGAACGAACACAAATGACTTTGGAATTAAGAATATAAAAAAAAAAAGATAATCGACATCAATTTGAGGAAAAAGAAAAGACGAAATAGCAATAACTGATGATTCTTTATTTGTTCTGCAGTTCCATGCCATGGACATCCTGCACAAACACAAGTACGACGTGTCTAAAGCTATCAGCAGCCTGGTGCCCCCGGGCGGCCCCGTGCTCTGTCGGGACGAGATGGAGGAGTGGTCCGCCTCCGAGGCCAACCTGTTTGAGGAGGCACTCGACAAGTACGGAAAGGACTTCAACGACATCAGACAAGACTTTGTAAGTTTTTTGACTTTTTAACATTTGTTTTTCTAGGCCACACCAAAAAAAAAAGTTGGTCAATGGATTTCACTTTTCAAAAAATGGTGCGAGCGAGTGAAATTATTATTATTATTTTTTAAGAATTTTTTTTTGTCAATGGATTTTGTTGGTGGAAAAGTGGAGCGAGCGACAAATTTTTTTATTTTTTTTACCCAGCCTCTGACAAAAGTCCCCTAACATAAAATTTATTGGTTGATCTGGGGGGATTACTGGAAGAAAAATTTGAAAAAAATAAAAATAAAAATTCCCATTTTTGAAAAAAATTAAGCAAGCGAAATCCATTGACAATTTTTTTTTCTTTTTTTTTCCATTTCCGAAAATAAGGTGCGCGAAATCGATTGACCAACTCTTTTTTTTGGTCTGGCCCTAATATGTACAACCCAACTAGAGTTCCAACTTGGTGTTATGGTAGCAATATTAGTTTTGGCTTGTGGGTAATCCTTTACCAGGGTTGACTTTGTAAGCTATTTATTGTGACACATGAGATTTGGGGTGGGAGCAAAAAGGTGTGTCGCCACTTGGCAAAGAAATGTTGCTCAATTTTAGGAACAAAGTAACCTGTGTCACAATACATTTTAAAAACATGTATGTGTAAATCCACCAGTCACTCTTAACTGACGATGAGCACCATCTGCTAAAACTTTTTTGATCATTTTTGGTTACATTGATTTGTCTCTATTTCAGTTACCGTGGAAGAGTCTGAAAAGTATAGTAGAATACTACTACATGTGGAAGACGACGGACAGATATGTACAACAGGTAAGAACATGCAACTACTGAAACTGATTTGATTTCCACCACAGCGCCTTAGCCTCCCTATGGGTGCACTACTTTCTCTAGACTGGTTGACATGCAGTATATCAAAGGCTGGTCCCACACGGCCTCTATAGTGTGAGATGTAAAAGACCCTTTCCCTCGGTATATATACTAGGACTACTTCTATACCACTATCCAACCTCTAAATATTATGGCTATATCCCCTTCTAAGCCATGAACATGACCCACCTTTCCATGATCAACATTTTCCTAAAACCTTAATGTCCTGTTGTAACAGTGTTTTTCGGATCACAATGAAGCATAATTGATAATGGAGATGCTCGATGTGTGTGTGTGCCTCATATTCTCACTTTTTTGTCCATACAGAAAAGAATCAAGGCGGCCGAAGCCGAGACAAAACTCAAACAGGTCTACATTCCCAACTAGTAAGTACAATTTACCTCATACATGAGTTTTCCTATCATATATCCATGAAACATAAGAAATACTAATGTAAAGGCTATTCCCAGTCGCTAAAAGTCCCTCAAATTCTTTGCAGATATAAATAACAAAACATGGACCAAATCTACTCAAAATACTGTATCAATTAATCTTTAATCAAAAAAGGAAAAATATTTAATCAATAATAGCTGTGTGATTTAAGTGGCGGTTGAGGACCATGGCAATATAAACCAAGCTTAACTGTATGTTTGACACTTTCAGCAACAAAGCGAACCCTGCGCAGATCACAGGGAAGATGAACGGAGCGGACGGTGCACCAGGTCGTGCCTGCGAGAGCTGCTACAGTAAGTACTACTGCAATCAGCAATATTTCCGTGTATATGAATTTTTCGCGAAATTGTTAAAAAGTCATGTTTAACCCTTTAATGGAAAGAAATGACATTTGTCGTCATGCTGCATCATTATTCAAACCAATATTAAACTAATTTTGAAAACCATACATACATAACCTTTGTGTAACTATTAGAAACTTTGTGTAACCGCTAGAAAAATGGGGGATGGGGGTAAAAAAATCACCCTGTTTTCAAATAAAAAGCCTGAGTATTATTATGCCACAAAGGGCCCGCGCGTACCCCTATATTTGACTTGTGGGCAGGGGTGGGCAAAAAAAGAAATCGACCTGAAAATCCCCAATCCCCCCCAGTTGTTAAGAAATGAGCAATCCCTAACCTCCATGTCCTCTCCCCTGCAGCTGCCCACTCCCACCAGTGGTACTCGTGGGGCCCGGTGCACATGGCCTGCCGGTTGTGTGCGACATGCTGGACGTACTGGAAGAAGAATGGCGGCCTCAAGATGCCCACGCGCCTCGGCGGCTACAGTGGAGGTAGGAGTCTTACTATAACTTACAACTGCCTTAATACATACACACACACCAGGCCGTCAGATCTATATATGCCTGTGGAGTCATACCCAGTGGGTCCACCATTTAAAATTTCGCTGGGTGCGGTTACCATCACTGATAAGAGACACACTGACTGGTACCTTGTCCCTGGGTAACAATCACTTCCAGGGACATGCTGGTACCCAGCCTATCAGCTCTTATCAGTGCAGGCCGCCGCAACTAGCTCCAGTCCGGCCTATGCACTATACCGGGGTAGCTGGTTGAATTATCAACCAATGAGAAAATTCCCTGGCCTTCACTGCGGAATTCTTAGGGGGCATTATATAACACCTGGTACCCATGTGGTAACTGTTATCAGGCCTTATCTTGCAAATACCAGATCAAGCCATGGACGCCCGCATAAGGCCTCCAGCTACTCCTATATATGCTGGCCTTAACCCTTTAAGGGCTGCATAGTGCTTTAATGCCAGCTATGCCCTTTGTTGCCATGATGCAGGAATGTTGCCCTGGCGAGTGACTCAGAGTTAATACGCTCGTGAAGGGTTGATATCCATAATAACGACAAAGAGCATAGCACCCTAAAGCACTATGCGGCCCTTATTTCAGCACACACATAAATCAGATGGTCAGATCTGTATAAGCCGACCTTAAACCAAACGCACAAAACACCTCCCTAGACCGGTGAATCTCCAGAGAACTACTTCAGTCAGTTAGTTAAACCCATTTAAGGAGGGAAAAGAGAATATATTTTTTTTAAGACCTCCTCCATATAAAGTGCTTTGAGACACTGCCCTTTATCAGCATGATGCATGAATGCAGCCCTGGCGAGCAACTCATTACTTGCCAGTGATGCATGAATGCATCACGCTGACTCTGGGTCTGATACAATCACGAAGGGTTGGTATGATGCACCAATGCGTTGGCGTATCATGATGACAAATGAACATAAAGCCCTGATGCATCATGGAATCTGTCGTCATGATGCCCCAATGCAGTGCTGGCATGCATCGGTGCATCATGCCAGCATGCATCGGTGCATCATGCCGACCTGACAAGTTACTGCAGTTACTACCTGTACAAAAGCCACACTCTGCCGTCTCTCCTCCTCACACTAATAGAATGCAGCACTGGCAGCCTTAACCCTTTAAGGACGGCATGTCGCTAAAAGATGACATTTGTCGTCATGATACACCAATGCAGCCTTAGCGACGCTACTGCATTGGTGCATCATGCCGACCCTTTGGGAGTGTTTCAAGCCCGTAGGGTCGACATGATGCTTGAATGCAGCATTGGGGAGTTACTCGCCAGGGCTGCATCATGCATCATGATGACAAATTGCGTGATGCATTAATGCATCATGCCGTCCTTAAAGCCTTAACAGTAGCAGCCTAAGGCACAGGCATGGCATCTTACAGTAACTACCACATTAACCCTTTAACGGCTGCATAATGCTCTAATGCATTATGCCCATTTATCATCATGATGCGTGAATGCGCTGCATTCAAGTATCATGCCGACCCTATTGAGCTGATACACTCTTGTAGGGTTGGCATGATGCATCTATGCAGTCACTCTCCAGCGCTGCGTTGGCGCATCAAGACAAAAAATGAACATGAATCGTGAGGCATTATCCGGTCCTTAAAGGGTTAATAAACTTCATGAAATATTCTCAGGACATTAGAATCTTATTATAAGGAAGTGAGGTGGCTATGATGCATCATTAATATCATGAAGGTGAATTAAAACAAAGGTCATGTTGCCAGAAATGCTGTCTGGAGGTCCATCATACGGCAGAACAATTGTGTTAAGTCCTCATCATGTTCTTTAGTTCATTGTTCATTAAAATTATTGTCAAAGTAGTGAACTAATAAGAATCTAGTTCAAGGAAAACTTGATTAAATTAAGTTTAATAACGAAGTTGCCATTGTTCATCATTGTTGAATGTTATATATGTATAATTAATTTAAATATTGTCAAAGAAATTGAAGTTGGTTCTACTAATGTAATTATACAATTTGAATGTTTCCTTACTGTAAAGTTGTATTACTTACTCATTAAGAGGAATGGGGTATTAACACCAAAAGAGGTGACCATGCCGCAGTAGGCGCGAGGTGTGAGGGTTGGAACAGGCGGCCCTCTCTGATTACCCACTGGCTATCATCACTGGC
Organism: Harmothoe impar; assembly: GCA_947462335.1. Classification (NCBI taxonomy): domain Eukaryota; kingdom Metazoa; phylum Annelida; class Polychaeta; order Phyllodocida; family Polynoidae; genus Harmothoe; species Harmothoe impar. The sequence goes on along the minus strand of OX381704.1, from coordinate 10,333,201 downwards.
ATCTAGGGCTTATGGGATGTGCCGGGACTACTTTCTATGACACCTGAGGCGTATGAATACTACCGTAAAACCTTGGTTATAAGCCTGCCGAATGGTAGTTTGAGGTTTAACATTCAGCTCTTAAGCGAATTAAAACGCCTCAAAAACTTGGCTTATAACCAAGTTTTTACGGTAATTCAGCTGTGCCACAATCTCTAAGTGCCAGGTGTGATGTGTCAGTGAGGGGTTGAGGTGGGGCCAGCTTGGGGTTATAGTACAGAAGGTGGTTAGTCACGTGTTGCCTTGTGTACTTGTTTGGCGTACAGATCGTGAGGCCGAGGACTGGCAGGGTAACGAACAATACCGTAAGTATAACGTACCCCGCACCATGGACACGGACCGGCGGCTTAGTCACTTAGAAACACACCCATAAAGGCTACTGTATTAGTTCAAGGTTCCCACCCGTTCAAAATGCCAAATTCTAAAGTAAAGCTCTCCTATGATTAACCAGGAGGGAAAAAAAGCATTTTTCACTTGTGCTCCTGGTATACAATTTGGATACATTTGACTGAATCTGAAGATTTTAAAATGATTTCATTAGATGTACTTGACCTTTTTTTAAATCTGTAAAATTGACTTGACGGAAATTTAATATTTTAAATACTTGTAAAAGAAATTCAGATTTTAATGTGTGGGAACGCTGTGATCATGATCATAGATATAGGCGTGCATGTGAATCTCTTGAAGTACGGTAAAACAACGTAAACCAGTAATGGGGACTACTCCCTGGCTTCGTATCACTTTTATCGCAGGTTGCTATCACATATTCAGGGGCTTTCGTGAATAGAATTAGTTACTACATTGTATAAGAATGAACAAGAATTTCAGCGGGTAGTCTGCCCAGTTTTATTAACATTATCGTTAAGGACTCAGTATTACATGTAGTATTAGCTCTGTCGGTAGTTGTTAAGTTACATTATGTTTAGTTCTGTGTATTACCATTGGTGTCGCTTCCTCCTCCTGCTATACTCCCTACAGTTGGTGCTGTAATATACTTGCCTCCTTAAACACTGGTGTCAGCGGGAATGCTTCATAATACGTTAAATGCCGCTGAGTTGGTTATGCTGCGCTCGCTTGTCGAGTCATATGTCAATGTTCGCTCTAGTCATGTATATGTCCTGTTAAACAGTAAAACCCTTTAGAACCGCATAGTACTCTAATACACGATGGCCACGTTATGGCTTGATGCATGATACACTGCAATCAAGCATCATGCCCGCCATTCCTGCAGAGTTGATACACTCCTAAAAGGGCGGTATGATGCATGAATGCAGCTGTGGCGAGCAAACTTGCCAGGACTACATCAAGACTGTGGCCATCGCACATTAAAGCTCTATGCGACCCTAAAGGGTGAAGTTGTCGTTGTCCGTATTTACCGGCATAAAGAATGGCGGCAACGTGCTCGCGACACATCCAACTACATAGCGCCCCCACCTTATATACAATATATACCCCTCCAGCACAGTTGACACAAACCCCTCAAAGAGTCATTGTAACACCACAACACAAACTATACCCATTACATATACCAGTACACTACTTAAGTGTATATTTGCCTTCTACCACACAACTATTGTAGCTGTTCGGTCATCCTATGGTTATAAAAAAAAGAAAAAGAATTATTGGGAGAAGATAACACTCATTTCTTGGGTATTTCAACAAGAATTTGGCTGAGTTTGCGATTCATCACCAACGCTTTTTGTGTGCAGTAACTATTAGGTCATACGATACATTAAGTACATCCTGCTCAGTAGACACCAGAAATAAGTCACCGAAGAGAGAAAACTCATATTGGCCGGATTAGGATGTTTTAGATTCTTGAGGAAAAAGAAAGATTTTTGAATAATAACAGATTGAAAAAAACACCAAAAAATGGGAAAATATAGGAGAATATTCAAAACACTAGTAGCCACAAATGGTGCGTTGGTGTGGTATCGCTAACTCAGTCATAGAATCGTTCCAATCCCATGCGCTCCTAGGGCTACCACTCGCCCTCACTTAGGGACCAGTAACTGTGCGGTCCGCTCCGAGCGGCGCTCTCTAATTGGCGCTATTTAAAATGGTGCGAGAAGGGGCCAGCTTAGGGTGATTGGTTACAGAACGTGGCGACGTAACCCGTTACAACGCTGTATGGTTACTGGTCCCAAAGCGGAGTGTCGGGATTGGAACTAGTCTAACTCAGTCAGTACTGCGTCGGTGGGGCATCTTGATGACTTATACTCTGATTGTGTTTGTCCACATCTAGATGGGGAACGACCAGGTCCCAATCACAGACAAGGTTAGCAGCTACACTTTCTTGCTTATGCCGGATTGTTACGACCACAGACTTTTAAGAATATACGACCGTCTCTTCCACCCCTCTCGAGAATTCATACCACGTTGAAAATATAACAACGGAACACCTCGAACAAAAACTTATTCTACTGTTATTTATACTTCTTTGTGTGTATGTGGTGTTTTTTCCAAAGCTCTTTTATCAGTCCCGCTCTTTGTGTGTTGGTTTTGCTTTTGCTGCCAAGCTACGCTAAAGTTTTACGCTAAATTACTTATTTCGCTAAAAAGATCCCCCTTTCTTGTTAGCCTTGGTGCAAATTTTGTATCAGTGTTATTAGAAGTGCCTTGCTTGCCGTGTGTTTGTGGTGTTGATAAAGTAACGTTGATTCTGATTCCCGGTTGTAGAGCGGATAGCACAGATGGCTGCTCTGCGGATGCATCGATGTACCATAAGTGGGTGTGGGAAGGTGAGTCAAAGACATATTTTGTAAAAAAGAAAAAAGAAGAAAAATTGAAAAAATTGAGAACAGAATTGAAAAAAAAAAAAAGCGGCGCCTATGAGCCAAAACATTTTGAACATGGCTTATTTTAGGCATATCTTATTCGACATAATAAATACATTGCACCTCACAGTTTAAGCCTACCTCTAGTAGTTTAATAAGTGTTCATCTTTGTGAAAAGAAAATTTCAGACAAGCCAAAAAAAAAATTAACAATAATTTTTCACATATTCTATTAGACGTAATAAGCACACTGCGCTCAAAAAATATCATTACCTTAATAGTACCTACAATAGTTCAATGAAAGGTTAATATTGAGCTTCCAAAAGTGGGAAATTTTACCCTAGAATGACCTCACCCTTTGGCATAACCACCCACTATTTGACCCCTGCAGGAGTTTAAGCTAAAAGCTCACCTTGCACGACATTTGGCGACGGCTCACGGGTTGGCGATCCGTGCGGGCAGTCCTCGGCCGGTGATGAAGACGCGGGCAGCGTTCTGCCTCATCACAACGCCCCTCACGAGGATCTGCCGCCAGGTGTGTCGGCACATACTGCGCATCAAACACGCTGCACGCCAGCCCTTCCAGCCCATCAACAGTGCCGCCATCAAGCAGGAATGTAAGTACTACTACACTGGGACACCTGTAATATAAGCCTACATGACCCATATTTTAAAAAAATAATTTTTATTTATTTTTCTAATTCATTCACTCGAATCACTACTACAAGTGCTCCACCAAATGAATGTTTTTACCGGCCCACCAATACGCCTATCTAGCTACCATCAAACCTAGTTACATTGAGGGGAGACACGCAAGATATTAATGTAGATCGCTCGGTTTCACTGCCCAATAGATAGGGTGGACACTCGAATTGGACTAAATAGGACACTCAAGTCGTGTTATATCACAAATGAAAGCTGCTAGTATGAGGAATCCAGATCTGTTTTCATTTTAATTCTATCATGAGCGGTTCAAATTTTATTACAATTTGAATATTTGGGAAATCACCGGGGTACCTGTCGCAATTTCTATGATTCACCGCATCCCGACAACCATCAGTAGACTGAGGGTTAAAAACGGGTAGCCATTCAGAAAATCAGATGATAGCTTCAGACTGTGTATCAAATTAAAGCTTATTATGTCAGGTATCTAAATCTGTAGTTCCCTAATTCATCATTATTGCTTCAGGGCATTTTGAAAGAATAAATATTACCCGATATTTGAGGGTCGTATTTGATTATTTGGAAGATGTCGCCGATCTTGACTATCCTTGGTTATGAGACAATTTCTTCACACATACACTAAAACAATATGGTCATGTCATGCATCAACTTAAAGCCAGTAGAATAAGATGTTCAGGTCTATTTGGATAATGTTTCCATCATAAGTGGTTTAAATCTTGTGAAAATTTGATTATTTAGAAAAAAAAGAAATATATATTCCAATTTATCGGTGTTGGTCGGCTTCGACAAGCTGACACCGTGACCCACTTATAATTTTAGAAAATGGAACAATAATATCATGCTGTATATCAAATTAAAGTTAGCATGTGTGGCTATCATTTAAAGCACAATAGCAGTTTAATTGACAGGGAATAAGAGTATTGAATGGTTTTCTGTGGATATTATAGGAATAAAAAGTAGAAATGTTTATGAAAATATTGTAGGTAATTAGCACTTCTTTTCAAAATCGTTCAAAATCGTGCATCTAAAAAAGTTGAAAGTAAACTTTTCTAGGCTAAATAGGGCCTTCTGAACCCATTGAAAAGGTGTCATTTAGGGCCAAACCATTCCTTAGGCCACACCAAAAAAAAAAGTTGGTCAATGGATTTCGCGCACCTTATTTTCGGAAATGGAAATTTATTATTTTTTTTGAAAAAAAAATTGTCAATGGATTTCGCTCGCCTCATTTTTTTCAAAATTGAGAATTTTTTTTTTTTTTTTCAAATTTTCTTCCAGTAATTCCCCCAGATCAACCAATAAATTTTTATGTTAGGGGTCCACTAAGAACTTTTGTCGGAGGCTGGTTAAAAAAAAAAAAAAAATTGTCGCTGGCTCCAGTTTTCCATCGACAAAATCCATTGACAAAAAAAAATTCTTTGGAAAAAAAAAAAAAAAATTCGCTCGCTCGCACCATTTTTTGAAAAGTGAAATCCATTGACCAACTTTTTTTTTTGGTGTGGCCTTATGTAGGATATCTATTTTTGAGCAAATATTGAAAGTTTAACTTAATTTTTGGAAATCTTAAAACCATCACAGAAAAATTATTAACATACTAGCATGTAGCTCAAACTGTCTACAATATCCCCATATAGGAGCACTTCCAAGATAGAGAGAGAATTAAACTTTTTCTTGACTTCTAATTTGAGGAGTAATTTCAAAACTGGCTGACCGGATGGTAGAAAAACGCTGCGGTACTCCAAGTTCAACTCATGATATAACAGGGTTCCATGGGTCATACATTATTCTAAATAACGGATATGGATAGGTTAGATAAATAGCTTTCCGGGAAATATTTACATTAGTCTCTGCGACCTTTTGGTCCAGAGTAATTAATTTTTTCCAAAAGGCCATTTAGCATTGCGGCAGGTTGGGCCAGCGTGAGCGCCCGCAGAGATTGTCCACCCTACAATAGAGTTCAGTCTAACAAACAAGTAAATATGGATTTTACGATATACAACATGAAAATGAGTTTAACAGCAAGATCAAGATTATAATGTTTTAAAGTGATAAGTATGGTTTGTAATGAGGTAGTTAGGCTGTATTTAAAAGAAAATAAAAATGCTGGGATTTTTTGAGAACTAACTAAATTAATTTAAAAAAAATTAATTGCTAAAAAAAAAAAAAAGCTGGCCAACAAACACTCAACATTAGGCCCTTCAAATCGGGGATATTTCTCAATATACCTTCAATTGTTTGCCCAAAAGGTGATTTTTTTTTCCATTGGTGTATTACAAGTGCTGGGTTCTCCCTGTATTACTCCCTCATATGACACCCTCAGGGCCGCATAATGCTTTAACCCATGCTACATTAAAGCACTATCCAGCCCTTTTGCGGGTAGACCCCTTAGTATGAGGAGGGAGCCTGTAGTTAACGCCCCGCGGCCTGGTGCCGCTGCTCTGGCTGAGCAGTCTTCCTGCCTACAGGTGCCATGCGGATGCCGGAGGCTGCCAAGCACCTCAAACCTCTCCGTGCCAAGAAGCGCAAACCCATGGACGGGGTCGTGGCCCGCATGGGGATCGACATAAAGCAGGACAAACCGGCGCTGCTACACCGTAACCACACGCTGAAAGACCCCCTGAAGCAGGCCTTCCCCCGGCCCGCCGTCATGCCCGTACCCACCAAGAGTCTCGCTGAGAGCAACGTCAGCCCTGGACAGCCCTCCATCATGAAGAAACGCGGCTATGAATCAGCCAACGGACTAGACGGTATGTCTCGCACTGATATAGTGCACTCAAAGGGCTAGCTTTTAATACATTGAACTACTCTAGAATGATCAGCTAGCAAATGTTATACAGTGAGGCTCTTGAACTTAGAGTCCTAGTCACTTCTTTACTACCCAGTGGAGAAGAAGCTCTTACTCTTACTCTAACATTAATCTAGCAAATGAAATGTAGGATTATAAATAGCCTTTCCCTCACTTTCAAAAAGTTAAAAATAATGAGATAACTACCAATACTAGATGTATAATAACTTCCATGTGTAAGTTTTATCTGAATTTAAAAGTAGGATTTCATAGCTCGTATTAATGTTTTCTGTTGTGAATACAATGACTAATTGGCCGTGTGTTTGTAAAAAGAGAACTACCATACTGGTACTAGATATATAATGACTTCCATAAGTAAATTGAAAAGTAGGCTTTTAGATCTCAAATTTTATCTTATTCTATTGTGAATACAATGACTAACTGACCGCGTCTTCGTTCGTTAACAGGTCCGCCAACAAAGCGTCCGTCGATGGGCGTGATACGCCAGGTTGGGCCGCGTCAGCCGACACAGATGGTGAGTGTGTTTCCGTGCGTGTGGGTCGGTGGTGGTGGCCGCTGGTGGCTCCACCTGGTGTGGGTGGCCGCCACTAGTGCTGCCACCTGGTGTTGGTGCTTAGCTTGGATGTTGTGGTATGGTGCACATGGGACTCTGCTGTAGTAGAAGAATAACGCTGTCTTACTGCCGGCCGGGGACCAATCACAAGGCCTCCTACAGTCCGACCGTCTCAGGGTCGCCGGCAGTAGTAGAGTTAGTCGTTTCCCGCCATAACCCGCCCGCGGCTGGCTGGGACAAGTGTCCTACACCAGCCGAGCGGTCGGTTGTCATGGTTACTTACATTTTGTCGAGAATTAAGTAAGCTGAATTAGAAAGTCTTTACGTAGTGGATTCATGGAGGCATTTTACCCAACCCCCGGTTTTATCGTTATATAGCAATGGTCCAGGAACATAGTTGAGCACAAACATTTAGTATGAGAGATAACTGTCTTACAGGTTCAATAATATAGTTACACATATATATTAATAGAATAAGAATAATCATCCACATTTGACCCAACTGACAAAAGGACCTGTACATGCCCAGTAAGCACTACATTAACACATTTGAAATATACCTGTATTTTTTTTTCTAATTTTGCTGTAACTAAGTTTGTTGGTTGGGCTCTTGTAGCAGAAGCTTAGAACCTGGTGAAATGTGTATGATTTCAAATACCCTTGACCACCTTTTTTGATTTGCTTTAAATTCTGATGATTTTGGTGTGTGTGTGTGTGTGCAGGGTAAGATAGGCTTGAGGTGGTGTTTTAAACAGGTCCACTAGGGCCATTACAGATTTCTGGTGTGTTTCCGGTAACTGGCCGAACAAAAAGGTAGGGTAGATGGCAATTAATTTTTTTCCAAATAACTTTTCCCACAAAAATTTACTTGTCCAGAAGAAAATATAGTAAGAATTCATTGCACCTTGTGCAGATGATTTGGATTGGTTAAAGATAATGTAAATAAGCTTTGGGGATGTTCCACAGTTTTTTCCATAGCTGTTTTAATGAGGGAAAATATGTAAGCATTTTTTCTCAAAAAAATCCAAATCTTGAATACATTTTTCAAAGTATGATCCGGTTTTGCGAAGTCGGGTCAAGTTACTGGAAACACCAAATTTTTATTTAGGCCTTCTCGGTAATCTAGTTGTGCTGATGTTTCTGCTGCTGGTCCTGGACTCGTTAATATCAGTACTTTGATATTCTCCCCGCAGGTGCGTGACACAGTGATCAACCACCTGAATGGGCGCGGGGGGAAGGTGGCAATAGGAGGCGGGCGGGGCCGTAAACAGATCCTGAGTTGGGTAGACGCGCCCGACGATGTCTACTTCTTTGCCACTGACGCAACCAGGTATGTGGCACGTGTGTGCACCTAACCCTGATGTATTATACTGAATTAATACTGAATTATTATTAATAATAATAACAACATTAAGTAGTCTTTAAGTCAACCCACTCACCCTCCCTCCCCACCACACAGCCCCCCTCCCACCCCAGTATAGCCACAGCAAAGGGGGGAGCCCAGGGGCACCTAAGAACAGACAATTTGGATACTATAGGTACCAAGAGTTTTGAGCTTGCTCTACATCTTTGGACTTGTTATCATGATTAATAGGGAGCTGGTACAGTATGTGAATTGTCAGTTCTTGGTGCGGCCTGGGTCCCTTCGATTAATCCTTGAGAGGCTGCATAGTGCTTTAATGTGTTATGAACTTTGTCGTTGTGAAGCTGTCTACTCCCCAGTGCTACATTCATGCTTCATGAGGGCAAAGGTGATAACACAGTAAAGCACTATGGGGCCCGTAGAGGGTGAAGTAGCGTTCTGCAGTGTAAGTTTGTGGCACATGTAGTTAAGGTTTAGCAGTGCAGGCAGGTAGAGCAGGCAGGGCCGGCACAGTCCACTTAGTTCTGTTTGTTTCGCTGCATTGTATGTTGGCACATTTAAGAGTCGCGGAGAGCATAGCACAGACTTGCGGAGATCAGCTTTCACTGTCACCGCACACTAGCTTCTATGTTGAACACAAGTCACTGGTGTCTGTGGTGTAACATTACACAGGAGTGCTGTACATTGTTATGACTGTAATGGATGTTGGTGGTGAAAAGTGCAAGTCATGTCTTTGTGTTTTAAGGAATAATTAAGAAATAAACAAAAAATACCATTTCATTTCTGGATGGAATTCAATATGGGATGTGTTTCGAGCATGTGATTTTAACAAAATATCAAAATTGTCCCCAGGAAGTTGAGATTTAAGAATGATGGTCTCTGGATCTGTGCTTGTAGAGGGGATGTGTGTAGATGGGGTGTGAGTGTGTGCTTGAGTGTGAAAGCTGACCTGTTGTGTGTATGAGTGTGTAACAGCCTGTACTAACTTTGTTGTGTGACGTAGGTGTGATAGTGAAATAGCTGAGTGTGATACTGATACAGTCAAACCTCGATAATCCGACCGCCCCAATTTCAGGCAAATCACAGCTGGATGTTGAATATGCCGGACTATTGAAGCATACTTATCGGCTCTTGAACTGTCCTTTATAAAAGCAGCCGGATTCTTCTTCGTAACAGCAAACATTCTGTCGACACAGGACATATATGTTTGTCTGTTTCTCGAAGAACAACAATTAATCTTCACAATTATGTAAACGGTAATTGCTCGATTAATTTTATATTATCGAGTATACCAGAAGACAGGATGATCGAGGTCTGACTGTAGTTAACTAGTTTGGTGTGTTAGTGAACTAGGTTGAATGCGCGTTGGCTTGGATGCGTCCTCCCTGTCTGTCCTGTTCATGTAGACCACTGTTTAGTTGCATGTTTCCCGCTTGTCCCTGTTGCTTCTTACGCAGTTTACTAGTTCAGAATTTGAGTCATGATAAAATGAGTAATATATTTTAAAAATGAAAGGGGCAATTCCAGTCATGGAACAGTCTTTTAAACTTTTAATAGTGTCATTAGTTTAGGATCAGAAATAGGGATTATGCGAATAGAAAGTTGGATGCTTGCTTTCTGAAACGTTAATATCCCAACAAGTCGCATTAAATTGCTCGGTAAAAGTTGGCCGATGAAAGATATTGCCTAAGCGATATAGAAAAGCTTTCCATAGCTAGTTAGTCAAGTAACTTCACTTTAGAAATTATCTTTGAAGATAGGATGTATATAGTCCCTGTTATTTATACAGGATGATTTGCCATGTAGATAGGCTTTTGTTATCTTAAGAAACCTATAAACCCTTTAAGGACGGCATGTTACTATTAAAGCATTCGTCATCATGATGCATCAATGCAGTACCAATGTATAACCCGCAAGCATTGGTGCATCATGTGGACCCTTCGGGAGTGTATCAACCCTGTATGATGATGGTCATACAGACATAGGCCATAGCTCACTGAAGACTATGTTGTCCTTAAGGGTTAATATTAATACCTAAGATAAGTCAGCTGCCCCCTAGATCCCCCACCTTTAACACCTGTATTATGTCTGTAACCCTGACTGACGTCCGTGTGTTGTCTGTCTTTGCAGGAAGCTGCGGAAGCAGATGAATTCCCAGGATTTCCGACGAGCAGCTCGCAAGCCATGGCGGCGTCTGAACGTGAAGACCCCCGCCTCCCTGAGCGAGAAGCCGCCTACTGAACAGCCACCCATCGTCATCCTCGACTGAACAGACACTGTCAACGCCACACGAGGAAACTTTAGCAGCAGTAGCAAGCCCCCGGTACTGGGATAGAAACTGGAACACAAGCAGCCCTGGTTGCTGTACCAAGCAGACAGTAGTACTGTGGGACATGCCATAGCACCTGGGGGCTACCCAGGGTGGCTACTGTAGTAACCATGGGGACTAGGGGGGCTGCTTGGTGGGTGTTCATCTTGCCTTGGGTTATTTATAGGCAATTTACCAATCATGAATCAACAAAAAGGATAAGCTGGCAATTGGATTATAAGCTAGGATATAATTGGTTGTCAGGTTTATCCTAGGACTAGGATTAGTAAACGGTGCGGTTAAATGCAGTGTGAATATGAAGGACAACAAATAAACAGAAAAACTCAGAACTAGTGTTGCCAAGTGCTAGGTACAGCACGGACGATGAGGTACAACTGCCAAGGAAGCGGCTGCTTCTAGCAATGGTGGCTGCAGTGGACGGGGCGCTTCTCCGTCAGTCGCTTCCTGTCTGACCCAGCGTATGACAGAAGGTGAACATGTGTTCCCCTCCGTCATTTCTGCCGGGGACGACACTTTGCAAGAGGACGTTCATGTACTGCAGCAGTTATGGCAGACATGTCTTCACATGACGTCACCCGACGCAACACAGTTTTCATACCTTTAGTACATTGTAAAACCCCAACAGACGAGCCCTGGACGCCGGCCACTACTAGCTCTTTATACTCAGATATCTGGACACTCAACAGAAGAACTATTTATATCTCGCGTGAAAATAGCATGAAAATCGGGTTAAGTCAGGAAATAAAACCTTCCCTTATGAATCCCTCTCTTTGCTTCCAATGAGCGTAGTTGGTGTATTCTGAAGCAGATCTCTGAGACAGTGGCATTTTGTTGTACATAATATCAAGACGTGGCTAACTGTAACCAGCTTGTGAGCCCCTCTCTATGAGTGGTATCATAACGCCAGGTTACCGTCACCTGTCGACCCCCTCTCTTTATGTGTTGTCCCCGGCTAGCCATGTATAGTGTATTTTGATACAGCATCAGCAGCAGCAATATCTGGTAGGAAGCCAGTACAGTCAACCTACGTATATATACATACGAGAAATCGTGAACAAAACCGTAGGATAATGTTTGTTTTTGAGCAAGCTTAGTTTTGTCCTTTTTTTCTGTGGTAGTTTTTAGTCTAGTTTAAAACAACATTTGATCAGAGACAACGGTGCATGTGAGCCCTATCTGCCCATTTCAGTTCAGCCGAGCGATGTAAGTTTTGAATGGTTGTTTGAATCATCTTCGTTAGAATAATACTATCATCTCACTTTGGATTTCTCTAAAACAATTATTTATTGCTGGAATGCCAGTCTTAATTTCGGTGAACAATCTTTAGTTCTGCTGTAATCTGCAAGTCATGCCGAACACGTATCACACGCGGAAACATCACATCATGTTCTCATTGAGTAGTTTTGTAACCCTTGTTTGGGATACAAGTCTCTTGACAGATAGACCAAGGTAAAAACCTAACAAGAACCCTCTGATGTCAGAGACCTTGCAGTTTCACTTTCTGATATTTACCACCCTGTAGAAATTGTCTTGAGCCACTTTTTTTTCACAATGTTCATTTGCATGTCGGCATAATTGCACCGAGCGTGGCTGGGGATCAGAGTTGGCCATGGTCCATCGATGTGTACAGAAGAACCCTTTGTCATGTTCAGGCCCTACAGCCGGGTGTAAACCGAGGGACAAAGGTGGTTTGATATGGATTAGAGCAATAGTTTTATACAATGTACTACGACCGTCTACTACGGCCCTGTGTAACTGGGCACTGAGGGGGGTAGATATCTGAGGGGCAAAGTAAATTATTGTGTGAACATATACAGTATATATCATATCTGGTTTCCAACTATGGAGGAGACGGGTACGCTATTATTACATCTGTGGTCTCTCCCACTCTGAAATAATAAAAAAGTACAAATCAAGTTTAAACTGGCCTCTTTGTTTTTCATTCAGTCAGAAATGAGGGATTACAAAAGAAATGCATTGTGACTGTTAAGCATTTTAAAGATAAACATCAGGGTAAAAACATTCTTCATCTTCTAAAGGCAGCTTAAATCTATGTGTGCATGCATGGATATTCAATATTAAGTCAATGAATTTGTAACTGCCTTGTCGGCAACCCCTAACTTGTCATGAATGCACTGACAAACCTTAAAGGGATATAATCACCCACAGAATGGACCGTGTAGCTACTTTCAGAGGAGGATGCGATGTTACATAGTGCCACATGTCACCCCTTAACACTAGATAAGACTCCCCAAGCACCATCACATTATATTCAATATCAGATTCACTACAATCACAATTTGTGAGGCCCAGGGCTTATCTTGGCAAATCTTGCTCCTTGCCTATTCCCTACCTATTACCACATCCACCTATCCCTCTCCAGTGGGTACATATAAGCATCAAGATTGTAAGATATGACTTTGGATTGACCTCAGTCAGCAGTGGCCACATGTGGCATTATGTAACAGGCTAGAAAATTTGATCAAATTTTACACCAATTCCAATGGTGATTATATCCCTTTAAGAATGTGATGTCCGAACTAAGCTGCCCCAAGCAGCCTGTTCACTGTGAGCACCTGTTGAGACAGTGAGGGCAAACTGAGCTCATGAGCAAATTTTCCTAACCTGAGCAGCCAAGGAGCTTGCTACATACTCAGAGCACCTCATGAGCAAGTTGCTCGGCAAACCTGTCAATTAGCCGGATCTCTTGAGTGAGGGGCATGGAGGGATGGGGAAGGGGCACAGAGCGATGAGTGGGGGACAATGAAAAATGAATGAAGGGCATTGAGGAATGAGTGAGGGACATGGAAGGAAAAGTTTTAGGGCAACTGGAACATTTCGTACCACCATACAGACACTGTTATACAGAAGTTTGACAGCCTGTACAGGGCTGTCTCAGAGGGCCTAGTGTTACTGAAGACTTTGAGCAAGGCCATTACGGTCTTTGTCACCCTCTGCTGAATCCTACCACAACAGGTAAGGTATCTAGTATTGTTCATTGGGCATGCTACTCTGGTCTCTGGCCCTGCGAAGCTCACAGTCCCTAATGTTGTTCGATGCGAGAATCGCTCGGACAATAACAAAGCTCCACCATATTTTGAAATCAAATAAATCATTTCAAATAAACACATTTTTAAGACTCAATGCAAGAAAAAATCCTGGAGATCATATTCACCTGCCACTTTATGCCCGTCTTAATCAGCAAGGGGAGTCCATAAAGTATGTACGCACATTTTGTCCAGAAATTGACCCTGCCTATAGTTCATGTACACATTAAAATAAAATTCACCCCCATCCCTGTTGTTAAAAAATGATCACTCCCTAAGTTGTTAGTGAGACATACTTTAGATTTGAGTTCCAGCACCGCGGTTCACCGCATGCACAATTCTTAGTGTGGTTTGATTGATTGATTGACAAGTATGGCAAGCCTAATGGGTAAACTTCCCTTATACCTGGTATTTGGGACCAAAACCCGGGTTTTGGGGCCTAAAGACCTAATACCAGGATTAACTCCCTTAACCAGGGTTTAGAGACCTTAATCTTAACATCCAAGTGTGCATTGATGCCCTGTACTTATCTCAATTTAGTTACCAACAAATAGTGGTAGTCTGACTCTTAGTAGGACAGATATCTTTATGCTGCTTGCCCAATACAGTATACAATATATAATCTGATAGCTCCTCTTGTATCTACCACTTAGTGTTGCATACTCAAACTATGTTACCTGTGCCTTTATAGCATATGCCTTACACACAGATGAGAGAACATATACATTTAAAAGAAAAGAAAAAAAGGAAAAAAAACAGTACATACTAGTTAACAAGCACATCCTATGATGGACTGTGTAGGCATACCACTACTAGTGGCGCCATCTTCATTTGGTGAGTTTTGTCCAAGATTATTTACTCAGCATTAAGACAGAATTGAGAGCTATCAGATTATATATTGTGGTGTTTGACCATTAGACCTATGTACGACGCATCAGGCCAAGGCGGGAACGGCCTCACAGACGCCGTGTAGGGGCGCCATCTGGTAGCAAATAAAGACACTTCCTCGTGACCAATATGGGCGGCTAGACCGCGTACGTGATGACTCCGTGTTGCTTTCTCCATACACCACATTCTGGCGACGAATAGATGGGATAAATCAATCCACAAGGGTGACATTGATGTGTGTGGATGATGGAGATCGAGGAGGACAAGTGTGACAAGTCAGGTGGGTGCAGTGAGGCAGGAGACAAGTCGGACTGTCAGTCACTCAGTGTCACTGTGAACGTGAAGCCATGCCCAAAGCAGCCCATGCTCGATTTGTGAACTTGTTACTTGTGCAGGAAGCCGGCAGGAAGTCCTGTTAAATCAGGGGACGTCCTGTTAAATCAGGGGACGTCCTGTTAAATCAGGGGACGTCATGTTAAATCAGGTGACGTTATGTTAAATCAGTGGACGACTTGTTAGGTTAAATCCGGTACTCAAGTCGTGTTGGTTAAATCCAGGACTCAGGAGCAGGTTAAATCCAGTCAATGCTCAAACTGTTGGTTAAATCCAGGAGCAGGTTAAATCCAGTAAATGCTCAAATTGTTGGTTAAATCCAGGAGCAGGTTAAATCCAGTCAATGCTCAAATCGTTGGTTAAATCCAGGAGCAGGTTAAATCCAGTCAATGCTCAAACTGTTGGTTAAATCCAGGAGCAGGTTAAATCCAGTGCTCAACCCGTTGGTTAAATCCAGGAGTCAGGTTAAATCCAGGGCTCAATCCAATGTTAAATCATGACTACGGACATAGATCTACCTAGTATGTGTACGGTGACGCACCCAGCGTGACGCACCCAGCATGACGCACCCAGCGTGATGCACCCAGCGTGACGCACCCAGTGTGACGCACCCAGTGTGACGCACCCAGCGTGACGCACCCAGCGTCCAGGGACACACCCAGCATGACGCAGCATTATTATATGAGACCCAGAGGAACCCATACCCAAGGTCAAGATTATTCACGAGGGAGAGAGACTTGTGTTTATTTAAGATGAATGAGAGACTTTTATTATTAGGCCTAGGTGAAGGATGTATATTCTGGCCATGTTTTCCAATGAAAGGACTTTGGTTATTCTGACAATTACAAGTGAAAGGAAAAGAACATTCCTAAAGTGAAAGTGACTCCTTAATGTTTTTGGCCTTGTTGATAGGTGTACTTTATGTTTCAGGTTATATGTTTATATCAAAGGACTCAAGGAAAACAATTGACATTGCAAAATGACTTTATTTGGATGTGTTAAATATGCATCACTAATTACTCAAAGACTCAAATTTACCCTATCATACTGTTCATACTTAATTGTCCATTTTATTGCAGCATTGTATAAGATGGTGATCCTTCTTACTATTTAAACAAGGGGAGAGATGTGGTGTTTGACCATTAGACCTATGTACGACGCATCAGGCCAAGGCGGGAACGGCCTCACAGACGCCGTGTAGGGGCGCCATCTGGTAGCAAATAAAGACACTTCCTCGTGACCAATATGGGCGGCTAGACCGCGTACGTGATGACTCCGTGTTGCTTTCTCCATACACCACATATATTAAGATTTGAGATCATAGATTAAGTTTGCGCTCAGAACGTTTGTCCCCACAGCCAGGAGAGCCATCACATATTTGCCAATTATTCCGCACTAGCTGGATGTCCACTATACAGCGCCATATTTGACTGGTCCCAGTATGCATCCTCTATCTTCCAATGACTAGCGTCAGGAAATCCTGTGGATGAGGGTGCTCAAGCTCTACTTGGAGAGTGGAACTACTGCATTCCTTGCATGACATGACGTAACATGACATTGTCACATGAGGGCCTGGCCTGGCCTGTCTTGGTATAGTTACCTTAGCTACACTGCAGTAACTGCAATGGCATAGCGGCAATCTCCAAACAGCCAACCGTGACAGATGATATTTAATCTAGTCCTCATCATACTTGTGATTTAGAGCTTGGTTTATGAGGTTAGGCTTGGTTCTCAGACATTAAACAGTTTACTAGAGCATGCAACCGGGGCATGATCCCCACCTGCACCACGTATGACATTCACTACACACCTCACATACGGTAAGGACATGACTTTTAATTACAAATAAGTAGTGTGTTTCTAAATGAAACATCCTACCCAGTGGGCACAGAACATTGAACCAACATTGATAAATGGTTGACAATGTTGATTTAATGTTGATTCAACATTGATTCAACGTTGAACAGAATTTTGCACCCACTGGGTAATACCATCCTTTGTTTTCATTAAGAACAAGACTTTCTCAATTCTCCATTGGTGCAAACACATTTTTATTATTGGTCACTCAAGAATTCATTTCTCAGGGAGGTTTTATATAATGAACAATCTGGATAAACTAGGTATAATTTTTTGGTGAAAATTTCTCACTCTCCCAAGCCTAATGTCTGACCTTCCCTGGTGGTACCTGGTACTGGGAAGGCCATGCATCAAGCCCTCTCTTGTGGAGTTGAGTGGCTTTCCGCAAAAAAATATTTTAGCAACAGGGTCGACCACACGTGTCCTCGTCTGCCGGTCCCCTCTGACGGCACAGACAACAATCTGGATAAATACAGATTGATGAATAGCTTTGAAAGTATTTTTAGACACTAAAGATATTCTGGATTGTGGAATAAGGAAATGTAGGTCCATCAGTTAACTCAGTACCTTCCATGTAAAATGTATTTGGAAATAGCATATTATATAATAATACAGTGAGACCTTGATAAATCGGTCTTTGATAAGTCGGTTGTCTTACTTATCGACCTCTTATCACTTAGGACAGTTTTAATTACATACTAATTGTCTTTGATAAGTCGGTTATTCATGTCATCGGTTTCAGTCAGACATTTTGGGTACCCAGTGCTCATTTTATATTATAATCTACTTACTGATAAATGGGTTGGTAGATGGGTGGGAGAGTATGGTGTACCCTAACCCTAAATTCCCAAGCATTAAGTGTGTTGTTTTAGTATTAAACCGGATTCACTCAATAGTGTACACTGATAATAATACCTATAGTCAGTAGTGACTATACCACCATATTTTGACCCACGTAGTCAGGGGACTATACAACTTAGTCACATATTAGTCAAAAGATAGTCAGTAGTGACTATATCTGGATCACACAAATTGATGATGTCACAGGAATGTGTGCACAGGAAACAGTTAGAATTCAAATTTGAATGGTCCATGGACTTCAGGTAGGCACATCCTCTTCTAAACCACTGTTCTATAGATATCCCTGCTTGTTATATGTTATGTTACAGTTGACTATGACAACTTAAGATGTTATAGGGTGCATAAGTTTTCATGTTTGATAGATCAATCATGGTATTTTGTTCAATTTTGATAACATAGAAATACATGAACAGTTTATGTCCAGACTAACAGAGCATAATAGGCCTACACAGGAGCCTGTCACCTGCCCTGCTTTATCCTAGCCTGTCACATGCCCTGCCTTATCCTAGCCTGTCCCCTGCCCTGCCTTATCCTAGCCTGTCCCTTGCCCTGCCCTATCCTAGCCTGTCCCCTACCCTGCCTTATCCTAGCCTGTCCCCTAGCCTACCTTATCCTAGCCTGTCACCTGCCCTACCTATCCTAGCCTGTCACCTGCCATGCCTTATCCTAGCCTGTCCCTTGCCCTGCCCTATCCTAGCCTTTCCCCTGCTCTACCTATCCTAGCCTGTCCCCTGCCATGCCTGATCCTAGCCTGTCCTTTGCCCTGTCTTATCCTAGCCTGTCCCCTGGCCTGCCTTATTCTAGTATGTCCCCTACCATGCCTGATCCTAGCCTGTCCCCTGGCCTGCCTTATCCTGGCCTTTTCCCTGCTCTACCTATCCTAGCCTGTCCCCTGCCATGCCTGATACTAGCCTGTCCCTTGCCATGCCTTATTCAAGCTTGTCCCCTGGCCTGCCTTATCCTAGCCTGTCTCCTGCCCTGCCTTATCCTAGCCTGCCCCCTGTCATGCCTTCTCCTAGCATGTTCATTGCCCTGCCTTATCCTAGCCTGTCTCCTAGCCTGCTTTATCCTAGCCTGTCCCTTGCCATGCCGTATTCTAGCTTGTCCCCTGGCCTGCCTTATCCTAGCATGTCACCTGCCCTGCCTTATCCTAGCCTCTTCATTACCCTGCCTTATCCTGGCATATCCATTGCTCTACCTATCCTAGCCTGTCCTCTGCCATGCCTTATCCCAGCTTGTCCCTTGCCTGGCCCTGTCCTAGCCTGTCCCTTGCCCTGTCTTATACTAACCTATCCCCTGTCCTGCCTTATCCTAGCCTGTCCCCTACCCTACCTATCCTAGCCTGTCCCCTGCCATGACTTATCCTAGCCTGTCCCTTTCCCTACCTTATCCTAGCCTCCCCTGCCCTGCCTTATCCTATCCTAGAGAAGGACAAAGCTTGACCTGCCTTTCCCTTATTTCTCATGATTGACTATATCTATTAGTCATAATGACTACTTTAGACCATGAAACCATTAAATTCCTAGTCACTTGACTATATAGCCCAAATCAGCCGATTTAATGGCTGACTATAGCTTGACTATATGACTAACTTACATTAGACATAGGTGACTAACTAGGTATAGCCGTTTTTTCTACGTTCACGTGACTATAGAAACGTAGTCCGTAGTGACTAACATTTCCAGGGCTATTATTATCAGTGTATGCAATACTTGTCTGGGTTTGAGTTGTGTCAGTGATTTGTTACACTTTATACAAATGGAGTTTGGGTTGTACTTATAACATGAAAGCATAACATGATATACATGTAGGCTACATACATACATGTCAATGTAATCCATGTATGTACCCAGTAGTGCCTGCTTGTCTGGATTTAAGTTGTGTTAGCCTTTTTTCAAGCTATATATAAATGGAGTTTGGATTCTTTTCTGAAAGTGTTAAATCAGAGCACTGATAGAAGAGGGTAATGGATACCTATGCCCTTCTTTTACCCCCCCCCCCCCCCTCATTTGCACCTCCTAGAGCATTGAGCAAATACAACTACTGTTCTATCTACAATTGTCAGTAAAGTTACACCTGCACTCCCCTCCACTCCCCCCCCCCCCCCCCCGCAACAACCACCTTCCATGTAAGATCTAGAGGACCAGCCGTTTTGGAAAACCTGCCGTTTTTATTCAAAACGGAGGTGGTCGATATATTAAGACCTCACTGTAATAGCTTTTGATTTGGCAAGAAGATGATTTAAACTAGTTTTCAAAGTATAGAAATTGGAGTCTTGTTTGGCCCCCTGCCTCTGTAATTTTGTATGAAAATATGAGTGTCAGATATTAAACAGTTTACTAGAGCATGCAACCGGAGCATTATATGCAACCACGTATGACATTCACTACACACCTCACATACGGTAAGGACATGACTATTTTACTAGTATTCAAAGTATAGAAATTTGGAAATCTGTTTGGCCCCCCGCCTTGGTAATTTTGCATGAAAATATGAGTCTCAGAGATTTAAAATGTTAACATAATAATAATAGCTTTTATTGACAACAAAAGGGAGGTCAGTACTGACCTATGTGTCATACAGTAAGATCACTACAATACACTACAAAACTATGTTCTACAAAACTATCGGTATATATGCTGCATTGTTCTACAAAACTAAGTATATGCAATCTACAGATATTAATGTTTAGCATACAGAGTAGTCCATTCACACACCTACAAACACACACACACCTAGGCAGATACCTACAGAGTATCATGTAGGAAACTTCTACCACAATGTACAAACATGGCATACATGACCAAGGCGGGTCAATCACATTTCTAACACATTCATTTAAATACAGGCTATGTATAGCACCTATGTTATATGATAATAGTAATCTTATACGCTATATTTTCTACACTAAGTTAAAGCTGTTGCTGCCTCTGTTTAAAGGCAGAGTATACAAATTTGGCAAGAGCATTTTATAATATTGTGGTCAGTTTCCTTCATAACTACAGTGAACTTGTCCAATGCTGTCTTGTCCTGGTAGTAAAGAATTTTTCCCTTTAGACATTTTTCAAAAGTTGTTCGAAGTGTACTATATATTTTACACCCTGTTAGAAAGTGTATTTCATCATCTACTGCACCACTAGAGCAATATAGGCAGACTCTGTCACACTCAGGTTTTGGGGGCCTACAGTGCCTCCCAGTCTCTATGCCAAGGTTATGGGAACTTAGTCTAAACTGTGTTAGTGCAGTCCTGTAGTTTTGATTTGTTATATTAAACAAATAGTGTTCCAGCCGAAACTCAGTTTTAAATTTCTTGTACGTTGTATGTTTCTTGTAACATATGACTACAAAAGC
Organism: Harmothoe impar; assembly: GCA_947462335.1. Taxonomy (NCBI): domain Eukaryota; kingdom Metazoa; phylum Annelida; class Polychaeta; order Phyllodocida; family Polynoidae; genus Harmothoe; species Harmothoe impar. The sequence goes on along the minus strand of OX381704.1, from coordinate 10,312,317 downwards.
TCTATTGACGGTTCAAACTGTCAACAGTGGAAAATATTTCTGTTATTGACAGTTCACACTGTCAACAATGGGAATTATTCCGGTTATTGACAGTTTCTTATGTGAATTGTCAATAGTGGAATGTTTCTGTCTTATTGACAGTTCTCACTGACATTGGATTCAAAAAGTGTATTTTTCGGTTTTAACCCAAAAATTAAGTTTGCACGCAAAATCGATTCGGCCAAAAATTGGTTTCGCACAAAAAATCGACTTTTCCAACTAAATCGACCTTTCAACCAAAATAGACTTTTCCACCAAAAAATAGACTTCTCCACAAAAAGATCGACTTTTCCATCAAAACATCTGCACCAAATCGACTTTTGCACCAAAATGGCCCTAATGGTAAGGAAATGTCAAGAAGTGAGGAAATTCCTACTATTGACAGTTTGGTGAACAACTGTCATTAACAGTATAATTTATCACTATTGACAGTTTGAATTGTCAATAAGAACTGTCAAAAGCTAGATCAAGGCAGGCCAGCTAGTAGAAATAATCTTTTTATTGACTCAGGTAGCTCTGCTACCAGAGTCTTATACGACGCCTTGGTGAGACACTTTGCAAAATAATTTTCATCCATAGATAAACATGTGAAGGAAAAGAATAAAGTGAAAATAATTTAATGCATGATACAGCTGAACATTTTGCCAATGCTGTCATGTAAAAAAATTCCCTGTATTGCTACTTCCAGGGGCCTAGAAAATGGAATAAAGAAAACTTGACCAAAAACCAGAGTCCATTTTTTGATTGTAGACAAACATGAATGTACTGATTCCTTACTTGTGTCCTTCTATGTCCTTTTTTGCAGTAGTAGTTAATTCAATGTAAATGAAAATATTGGGGACTGTAAGACACTTTTATTAAGACCACAAAGTGAAAAACACAGGGCGGGAAACCAAAAGTAGACAAAAGAGGACGTGCGCTGCATAAATTACTGCACCGCGCATGCCCCTCAGTGCCAGACTTCCAGAAGACGCTACTGCCATGGTGAAACCGAGGACCGAGCGGCGTCCACATATAATTCTACGTTATACGGCAGTGGGCACAGAGAAGGCTCCCTCACTGTATTTTGCATACAGCATGGTACTTGTCCTATAACTACTACATAATGCAAGCGGCATCTTCACATGCCTCGTTTATTGTCTGTATCCTAAGAAGTGTTTTGCATGCAGGTGGGGGTGGGGAGGGGGTCAGGCTCGATTATCAGGCTCGATTTTCAGGCTCGATTATCAGGCTCACTTTTCAGGCTCGATTATCAGGCTCACTTTTCAGGCTCGATTATCAGGCTATCAGGCACAATTTTCAGGCTTGATTATCAGGCTTGATTATCAGGCTCACTTTTTAGCCTGAAATGTTATGACAGACATGATTTCAGGGTAGTTTTGAACCAGGAATATGTTTCTGCTCTTACAGTTCACAAATACCGTAAAACCTCGCGTATAAGCCTAACTCGCGTATAAGCCGCACCCTGACTTTGGGCCGATCCTACAAGCCGCAGAGACCATCTGAATGGTCCCTGGAAAAAACTTGCTTTTAAGCTGCACCCCCAACTGTAGCCTAAGTCTGAATAACACATCAGGTCAGAGTCCTCCTAGTGGCCCTGTCTGGCCTCCTGGCGGCCCTTGCTGCCTCCCCGTGGCCCATGAAGCCTCTAACAGCTTTCTTAGGCTGTACACCTAATGTGATGAACGTTGCGACTATAGAGGCTATACCAAGACTCCAGTCAGGTTACGGCTTTCTCAGTTTATGGGTGCGTTGGAAAAGGGGGGGGGCTATAGTAACGGCCCTATTGGTGCAACGTGTACGCCGCACAGATGACCTCACAGTTAGGGGGCTCGCCAGCAGGTCCCAAATTCAGTATAGGGTTGGGGATTGGGACATGAGTATTACACATAATACACTCACACCTATTACACTCACACATATTTGACATCTGTAGCACTCGCCGCCCCGCGGCCGACCGACACGGTGAAACAGAAACGGAGATGGTGTCGCTGCTGACGCTCCGATCGACTTGCTTTTCGACCGAGACGTAAAACGGGGGTTACGCGCCGCCGGGCGCTGACGCCCACAGCCACCTGCTTGCCCAGACGCACTTGCTTGCCCACACTCACCGGCTTGCCCACACCCACCGGCTCGCCCACACCCACCGGTTCGCCCACACCCACCTGCTCAGCTGAAATATGATAACATACTAGTGTGACACATGATTTGAGGGTAGTTTTGACCCAGGAATACATTCCTGCTTTCCGAATTGACAAATAATTCATTGTTCCTGAAATAATATTATGGATTCAGTCGTTTAGTCCATCAATTCAATCACTTTATCACTCTGACCCTGAGTGATTTGTGATGTTAATCACACGTTCAATCTTTAAATAAACAGTGATTCATTAAATAATGTCTTCCCTGTTTTTCTTCTCTTTATTGATATAAGTAGTATAGTATGTATCGGAACGGGACTATAGTTAAGTACTGTTTATTACTCAATCGACCTGCAGCCAATCAGAGGCCTCCCTTTTGGCGGGAAATTCAAAAGCAGCCAATGAGAGGCCTCCCTTTTGGCGGGAAATTCAAATAGGTCACGTGACCGGAAGTGACCTACTTCCGGTCACGTGACCTTTGGGCGGGAAATTCAAATAGGTCACGTGACCGGAAGTGACCTACTTAAGAGGGTCACGTGACCACCATGTTGGCGGGAAATTCAAATAGGTCACGTGACGGGAAGTGACCTACTTAAGGGGGTCACGTGACTACTAGGTTGGCGCGAATTTCAAAATAAGTCACTTGAGATTTTTATGGATAAATAAATTGAAAAAAAGAAAAAAAAAGCAAGCTGAAAGCTTGCTAAAAAATAATTTAAAAATGTGGCTCTTTTTTTCTAGGGGGGGAGGGGCACTCTGGGGGGCACTCTTTAAGATGCATGGGGGGGGGAGGGGGGGAGGGGGGGAGGGGAAGGGTTTTTTAAGAGTGAGACTCGCTTCTCTGCCCTCTCTAAAAGAGAGGGCAGAGAGGCGAGTCTACTTACAATGAAAGGTATCATGATTGCGTTTATGATGATGTGCATCATGATGTGACTATCTTACAACCCTATGAGAAATAAGCAAGACATGGGCGTACTTACACGGGCTATTTGTAAACTAATGAATGTGACTTCCTCGTTAAAATCAGTATCTACAACTCTTTTAAGCCTAAGGCTTTTTCTTGAGTTTATTCTTTTGTTCAATTTCGGGCCCACCTCAAAAGAGGAATAGGCCCTCTGTAGCACTTGTCGCTTGCTCATCAATCAGAGCCGGGGTGTAGAAGGCCCCTGCCCTGTCGGGTACGAGATAGATCGACCTCTGGTACGTTTTTGGTTAGTTTGGAGCTCTCAGTCGACTGTCTTATCCACCTTAAAAAAACCAGACTTTCGGTGTCTCATGATAAAACTGGTGCCTTATACTAAGTGCTGGATTACTTTCTCATTTTTTTAGTGTTCTATCCGATGCTTATTTAATTTTTGCACTGATAAAAACGGTTAGCTTGTACAAACACGCGGTCTATTTAAGTGTTAAGTGTAGAAAATGAACAGAACAGTGCACAGAAAATAGAGCTACCGACTACATTTCGCCCAGTCACTCAGCGGAGAACAAAAGAACTACTGACGTAGTGTACCCGCTATTCCGACAGTTGGCGCCACCGTTATACTTTTCCCGCGTGCGACATGAAGCCCTGGGGCGGGTACTGGCTGTTTTGGTTGTAGGTACCGAAACATAAAAAACTACAGCCAGCCCAATGTCATGGTGAGACAGCTCTCTTATTTTTACCTTGAGTAGCGTCCGTAGGGCCTATGACAAAACCTAGTCCCGTACACTGAGCAGCTTGAGGTCTGAAGGCTCATACAGAAAAATGTGTGGGTGTGTGGGTGTGTGGGTGTGTGGGTTGCTTTACGCCTTAGTTAACAGCTATGGTCATTTCAAGAGCGGTGATGGTGATCGAATCTATTGGCCCTTTTACCGAGACAAGGGTTCTTTTACATCTCACACTACATAGCAGAGAGACGTCTAGCAGCCCCTAGAGGCCCCGCAGGGGGCTCGAGAGGTGCCGTGGAGAAGAGCAGATATCCACGAGAGGCCACGCCAACAACCAAATTCTATCTTTATCCCGCGAGAAAAGGAGATAAGGGTCAAGGTTATGAACCATCAAAAGATTTTAGAGTAAATTAAGTTATGAGATATTAATATAATGTACATATCTAGGGCCCGATATAGGGCCTCTGCAGATCCCCCTTCAGGGCCCCGATCCATGAGGCCTTAGAAACGGAGCTGGGTCATGTAACCAAGGGAGATCAGCAGTTGTTGATGTCGGCGCTGCCGATAACGCTGGTAAATGACCGTTTTACTCATGTTTAGAGTCAGAATAGCTTGAGTATTACTTGAATATCGAAGAGTAGAGGTCAAATTACCCCAGACAAGGTGTTTCCATCTAGAAATTCTCGACAGTATTTCCGAAAATTGCAAATATTGGTCCCAGCCCCACGGGGCCCCATACCGAGTATTAAAAGTTTGAGATGCAACTTTCATTCATGCTGTTGACCAATCAGGGGGCCCTGTTTTTACGACCTTGACTACATAGTAAAAGTGATTGACAACGTCAGATATCACTTGACGACGTCAAATATCGATCTGATATTTGATCCCTTGATATTTGATTCAAAACCCACATCGAGTGGGATAAAGCCTTTTATCATCTTTTGATTGTGAGGCATACACTTTTCTTACACACAACAGCTGTCATCTATCAAGGGGCTCTGGATAGGTCGTCCCCATGTCGAATGTCGATCTTAGAAAATGACCATGTCACATGGCAATGTCACTTAATAATGTTCATATCCCATGTCGATTTTAAGAAATGTTCATGTCACCTGTCACTATGATTTTTTGGGCCTCATGTCACTTGTCATTAGACCTCATGTCGTTTGTCGATTATAAGAAATGGTCATGTCACCATATCGAATTTAGCGGTCCACACCCATTATCAAGTGTCAGGGCATGTTGGCTGCTTGAACACGTAGTCTGTCATCACCCTTGTTTCTGTGCCTTATCTAAACAGGCAATTAGTGGCCGCTAGCCGAGAGTACCTCCCTGGTCGCCTCTCCCGAATCTGCTAGACGTCTCACTGATAGGAGTGTGTGGGTGTGTGGGTCTGTGTGTGTCTGTTCGGTCTGTGTGTGCACGCGTCTTGCACTCTAGTCTTGCGGACCACTGTTAAGCCTGTGGTTGGAGAGCGCGACATAGCCGCCCGCTACACTCTCTAAACAGAGGTCCGCAAGACTAGGCCGGATCGCGCTCTTGCTTAAAGGTGCACCTCAACTCAGTGCGCCTTTAACAGCCGCCCAAATAGGTGAAGTTCTTGACGCGGCACAGCGCCTCCCACCAGTAGCCAATCAGCGCGCCGAACGCCGGACACACCTCCACCGTGTGAGCCTCTAAGTAGGTCACACGAATCATACTAAGATGCCGATCTCTTCTGTCGGTTCGTCGCGGTGGCCGTGAGTGATCGCACGGTCGCCAAGATTCACTGCCTTGATTGGCAGAGGGGGGGGCTGATTACCCCCCGTCGGATGAATTGCGGCGAAACCATAATCAATTTTTCGCTGTTTTAGATAAAAGAGATCCAGAGCTATCCGCTCGTCCAAGAATTATTTTTCTATCAGCCCGGGATCACCCTCAAATTAAGGCCTAAAGTCCAAAAACCCAAAATTTTTTCCCTATGGGATTTCAGTGTCTAAGCGTTTTTTGCAGCCCCAAGGAGCAGCTCACGGGTTCGAACCCTGTAAACGCTTTGACGCGCTTTCGTCGAAAACGAGAGTATCACATCTATATAGGTCAACCATGTTAGCCTTGGTTTAAGTGCGTGCAGAACCGTGTATTGTGCATTTATGCAGCATACAGATATGGAGACAGGCTGCTACAGTGTCAAATTGATCGGCATTGTATGTAACTGGACATGAAGAAGGATATTTTTACTTAGTTTTCTAAAAAAAAAAAGAGGATAGTTCTCGGTACTACTATAATACTAATAGTGTCACTAAGGGAGAAAATGTAGGGGCACCGTAATTGAGAATTTCTTATTCATATCGCATGTCGATTTTTAAGAATGCTAGTGTCACATGTCACTTAAATGGTCTAATGACACAGATAGCACTAAACCTATAGACCTACCCCCCGTCCCCTTAGTCTTTCTATACTGAATCCGGGACTTGCCGGCGAGGTCGACAAAGGACTTACCTAAGGCCAAACAAAAAAAAAGTTGTGTTCAGGTAACCCGACCGACCCTATCATTTGGCTCCGACCCTAATCTTTTTTTAGATTTTTTTATTTTTTTTAGACTTTTCCTGATCTAGGTTATCACCAAAGGGGAAAGGAGTACCTAATGACCTTCAACTAGCCTATTTGTCATCATTTGAAAGATAAGAAGGGAGGAAATCCTTTCTATGACAAAAACAGTGCTGATAATGGCTTAATTAGACAGATATTGGTCCTACATTATCAAATAACAACTCTATACAATGTGATTCTCCCATACAACTCATCTCAAAACCCTAAAAAAAAAATCCTAAAAAAAAATCGACCGACCTACCCTATTTTTTTTTTGGGCCATGTTACCTGAACACGGATTATTTTTTTGTTTGGCCCAATGAGCTCACAGCTAGACTAGATACCTCATGTTTTGGATTGGAGAAATCAGCAGAGCAATAAAAAGCGCGGTGAGGCTAGTGTGGCCCCTGTGAGTTGTAAAATTGGTGCTAAATGTGGTAACCAGGCGGATGCTGAGTTCATTGATATTGTCCGTTAATGATACTTAAGGTGGGTGTTGTCTAAAGTTTTAATTGATATTACCAATGTGGCCAATAATGACTTCACAGTTGGGGCCCTCGCCCGCAGGTCCCAGATTCAGGGTATTCTTTGTTTATTGTGTGGCCCCTAAAGAGGGGCCGACTAACTCTTTAGAGTTAGTTAGATGCTGCCACTGTGCTATGCAACAGCAGCTATTAATTACGCTTCATGTTGGGCGGCATGGATCACTTGATGGGTGATACCTCAAAGCTCAAACACGGCAGAGCCGTGTGTGGCATGCGAGGACCAGTGGGTCAGGGGTGATCCGTTGCAAACAGAATGCTGATCCGTGTGAGGTTCTGACTTTCTATAGTTTTTTATAAAGCCTTAGATATGGTGTGGTATTTTTCATCTCGCTATAGTTTAGTTGGTATTTAAGGAAACCGCCTCATTTCTATCAGAAATACACAATATTGAATTGTTTTTTATATTTTAATATATTAGAAGCGCGCTTTGTTGCCTATGTAGCTCATTATGCGTTGAAATGTTCGCGAGCATCGTAGGAATGTACAAAACCCCTATTGTGGCACCATCTGACGAAAGAGCGGAGAACTATACTAGCGCGTTTCGTTATTCACATCTTTTGACAGGGACTTGGTTGGTGGCTTTACGCCCTAATTAACAGCTGAAGTCATTTCAAGGGGGGTGATAGTGATCGAATCTATGGATACCTGAAGGTGGAAAGCACACACCCTACACTTTTACCGAGGCAATGGTGGTGCTGCTCAAAGGGTGTGGCGAGCTAGACTGGAGGATGTAATAACTAAGCAGCAGAAGGACCAAAAAGACAATCTCGTAGTAGTAGGTCTACTTAGATCTTGAGTAGCCGCCCTTGTGGTTATAATTACCTAGACTAGTTGGCTCTGCCAGCCTGGTCAAGTGAAAATTGGTAAGGAGACTATGAACTAAGCTAACATCTCATAAGTATTAGTTACCACCCCCTCACACCCGTTTAACAACGGATTCAGGGTCTAATTATGGAGACCCTAGAGTAAGATTAACAATATATCCCAATGTCTGTAGTAGACATTTACGACATGCAACCTGCCCCCTAGAAGGGATAGATCTGACCACAAGTCCGCAATATGGGACTCCCCCTCTGAGAGTATCAAGGTTTGCGTATAGTCTCTTGCAGGTTAATCTGTTATCTACCCCTTTGTCGACTTCGCCAAAATCCTGGGAGATTCACTTTAAACCTAAGGTCTACCCTTTTTATTCTTTGTTTATTGTGTGGCCCCTAAAGAGGGGCCGCGGTGTTGATTAATTACACCACATGTTAAGCAACATGAGATCAAACCTTCCTCAAAAGCGACAAGGCTCAGAGTCCTGTTGGACGGGAACCCTGTGTGGCATTTGAGGACGAATGGTTGAGTGATCCTACCGATCCGTCAGAGGTTCTGACTTTATATAGCTTTTATATCGCTTTAGATATGGTGTAGTATTTTCAATCTCACTATAGTTTAGTTGATATTTCAAAGAATCTGCCTCATTCTATCAGAAATACACAGCGTTGACATGTTTCTTATATTCAATATATTAGAAGTGTGCTTTGTTGCTTATTATAGGTCATTATGCGTTTAAAATGTTCGCGAGTATCGTGGAAATGTACAAAAACCCTATTGTGGCGTCATCTGACGAAAAGAGCGGAGAACTATACTAGAGCATGTAATGGCCAGACCAGCAGGCGGCAGCAGAGTGGTCAAAAGACAATCTCGTAGTAGTAGGTCTACTTGCATGTTGAGTAGCCACCCTTGTGGTTGTAATTACCTAGCCTAGTTGACCCTGCTGGCCTGGTCAAGTGAAATTAGTAAGGAGGCCCCCCCATTAACGCGCTCCACAGTCTTTAGACAGTTAAGACTATAGTCAAGACTGGAGAATTTAGCGAGACGTCCCTCTGGGAGGTCATAATCCTCAATGTTAGGTGTTAGCTCATTAACATCAGATACCATATTAACAAACCATTTAAAATGTTCATTTTAATAGCAACTCACCCTATTCTGACAAAATCCTATTAGCAGGTAACCTCTGTGTAAACCATACTGCAAACATCTGCTACTTCCAGCGTCTGCCTCGTGACTGATAGTGTACAACAAGACGAAGTGGGCAGAGATTAGAAAAAATGAAGCTCTTTATATAGCCGAGAGAGCAGCTAATCTGGATGTTCTAAGCTTGTTTTCACCTAGAGCTCCAACCCTCTTCCAGAGAGAATCAAATCGCTTTTCACCTGAACCCTTCCACCCCTAATCCATCAGCATGAAAAGAGAATTAACGAGTGTAACGTGCGCTACATGTATATGGGATTATAGCTGGTGAAGAGATAAAGCCGAGTCACCTGTGTATACAAAGACTACAGGGGGTGATTAACGACAGGTGTGACGCGCCAGCCCGTGAACGGATTAAGCCAAAAAAAAAGAAAAAAAAAGGTATGTTTCAGGTAACATGGGCAGAAAGACTGGGGTCGGTAGGTCGGATTTTTATTTTATTTTATTTTATTTTTTTAACATGAAAGCACTAGCCATCCTCCGTGGAAATTCTAAAAATGACCCAAAAAGTATAAAAATATGAAATTTTCTTCAAACTTGCTTAAAAAAAAACGTAGGGTCGACCCTGTTTTGCTAGGGTCGGTCAGGTGACCTGAAACAAACCTTTTTTTTTATTTGGCCTTATCTTTCAAGCTGACGCTTAAATTCAACTAGCCAGCCGCCGTCTACACCACTCACTGCGACAAGAGGAGGTGCTGTTGTTTTACACTTGAGTCGCTTACCACATGGACTCTACCTCACAGACAGACACGCGCCCCCTGTAGCTTTTTTTTTGTTTTTTTTTGTATACACACGCTAATCTCATAACCCCCTTATCCGTTATACAGGTAACCAGTATTCTCTTTTAAAATAGCTGCCAGTCAGCTTAGCTCTAGAAGCAAGAAGGCGTGTATAGGTGCCTTATAAGTCGGCAGGGGGTAAATACTAGTGAAAAAAGGAAGGCAGGTGTGCAGGTAGCTTTTCTAACAGACACGTGTGTGCACTAAGCTGCTTAAGTCTAAACCCTCCCGCAGTAGTCAGGTGGCATGTGAAAACTTACTTAACTGATCTCTTACATTGAGTAGAGTCTCTGTGCTGAGAGAGCCTTTTCAGCCGTTTAAGAGGATTAACTAGGACAGGGTACATAAGGAGTGAAACGCCGAATAGCGGCTACTCAGTCTCGTGCAGCACAAGCAGCAGCATCTAGCAGCGGCTTCAGCAGCAGCTGCACGTGCAGCACAAGCAGCTGGCAGCGACTTCAGCAGCACAAGCAGCACGAGCAGCACAAGCCGTAGCATTTGTCAGCAGCATCCGTGACATCGTCAGCAGCAGCCCCCATGACCTTGTCAGCAGCACAAGCAGCCAGCAGCTGCCAGCAGCTGCTGCACGAGCAGTAGCACAAGCAGTAGCATCTGTCAGCAGCAGCAGCAGCAGCACAAGCAGCCAGCAGCTGCTGCATGAGCAGCACAAGCAGCACAAGCAGCAGCACCGACAGCAGCAGCAGCAGCAGCGGTGGTGTGGACCACTAAAGTCGAGATGAAGCCTAGTGACATTTGACATGAAGCTTGAAAAACACAGTGACAGGTGACATGAGCAATTCTTAAAATCGACATGAGATATGAGCATAATTAAGCGACATCGACATGCGCCATGGCTATTTTTTAAGACAAACATCATATGTCATAGCCGCCTCATCCAAACCTCCACTAGTAGTGCTCTATAAGCGCAAGCTGTAAACCCTCTCCTCCCCCCGTGCACACAGGCGAATTATCAGAGTCAGCCAATGGTGTCAATACCCCTCTCATACAGGGGTCGGGCGCTGCTGGACTATAATAGATGAGTCAAGGACCGTTCTACTGAGGGTCAGGCAGGCTAAGTCGGACATTCAATGACAGGTAGGTCTTTGACAACCTTGCTTGAAAGTCTGGACAGCATTGACAGACTGGGGCATAAGGATCTCGCATGGTCAGACTTTCAAGCAAGTTTTGCTAAAGTCGCGTTATTGAATGTCCGACCTAGCCTGACCCACAGTAGAACGGTCCTTGACCCGTCTATTATAGTCCAGCAGTGCCCGACCCTTGGCTGAGAGCAGTTTAAGCGCCATTGGGTGTCTCTGATATTTGCCTCTGTGTAAGATGAGAAAAAAAGTCTGTTGAAAGACTATATTTCAAGCCAGAAAACTGTAATTAGCTTTCCAAGTTGTTTATTTAACAATATCTTAGCCTAGCAAGCAGCTGTCAGATGTCATCTAAGAAAAAAATGTGAGCTGTTAATAGATTCAAGAGAAATTAGTTTACAAATAGCCCGTGTAAGTACGCCCATGTCTTGCTTATTTCTCATAGGGTTGTAAGATAGTCACATCATGATGCACATCATCATAAACGCAATCATGATACCTTTCATTGTAAGTAGACTCGCCTCTCTGCCCTCTCTTTTAGAGAGGGCAGAGAAGCGAGTCTCACTCTTAAAAAACCCTTCCCCTCCCCCCCTCCCCCCCTCCCCCCCCCCCATGCATCTTAAAGAGTGCCCCCCAGAGTGCCCCTCCCCCCCTAGAAAAAAAGAGCCACATTTTTAAATTATTTTTTAGCAAGCTTTCAGCTTGCTTTTTTTTTCTTTTTTTAAATTTATTTATCCATAAAAATCTCAAGTGACTTATTTTGAAATTCGCGCCAACCTAGTAGTCACGTGACCCCCTTAAGTAGGTCACTTCCCGTCACGTGACCTATTTGAATTTCCCGCCAACATGGTGGTCACGTGACCCTCTTAAGTAGGTCACTTCCGGTCACGTGACCTATTTGAATTTCCCGCCCAAAGGTCACGTGACCGGAAGTAGGTCACTTCCGGTCACGTGACCTATTTGAATTTCCCGCCAAAAGGGAGGCCTCTCATTGGCTGCTTTTGAATTTCCCGCCAAAAGGGAGGCCTCTGATTGGCTGCAGGTCGATTGAGTAATAAACAGTACTTAACTATAGTCCCATTCCGATACATACTATACTACTGATATATGATATCACTTAAACATTTACTCATAGCAAACTATATCATATTATTACACAAATTGAAACTATATGACATAAAATTACTAAATCAAATTTTTACTATAACCCCAACTACCTGAGTCTCTTGTGATTAGGATCACACGTTAGATTTTTGACAGTGTAAACTGTCAATAACACAATAAAATTCCCTTATTGACAGTTCAAACTGTCAATACCAGGATATGATTTGCTTATTGACAGTTAGGACTGTTTGAACTGTCAATAAGGGAAAAAGATTCTCTTATCACGACCTGACTGAAAACATCACCATGCTTATTCTAATGCCAAAAATGGCACTTCAATTAAAGAGCAAGGAATTAAAAGAGAGTACACTACCTGATTTCATGTCCCCCTAAAGCCCATGATGCAATTCTAATTGTCCTATAGCTAGAGAGTCGTTAGTTAAACTATTTAAGATGTGGTGGGCAAATCCCAGCGGACTTGCTGATGAAGGAGTGGGGGCTACCCTTGCTTGACCGAATATGATACAAAACCAGAGGATAGATTTTCCTCTACAACTCACAGAGTGCCATGTGACCAACCCAGAGCCAATCCAGGTCAGTGTTAACATTGTTGCTAAGGTGTGTCCCAAGACTAGGCCTACGATAGGTCTATATGTTGGGTCAAGGACAGTGCTTGGTGGGAGACCACCCAGCTGTAGACTTGACTTAGTTTCAACAGAGACTTATTTATTATGCACAGAATTTTATTCAGTACATTTTCTACACCCCAGTTGGTTTTAGAGGTCAGTGTCCAACCCATGGGTGATACGAGCCTACAAAGGCTGGTATTTTCCTGAGGTAGCATTTTTCACAAGGCACAGCAGGGGATGTGCCCATAACCCCGTCACCCCCAAAAGAAAATTTTGGAAGGCTAGACTTAAAATGGCGTGTTCTGGTGCATTTTGCCACCAAAAATTTTTTTGCATCATCTTTTGGAGAAAAAGTTTTGGAAATTTTGGAAATCTTTACCTAAAATGGTGCAATCTGATGCATTTTGGCACATAATGATACTATGGCTCAGGTCTATTCAACCTCTACTATTGGCTGTGGAAATTATTTTAGGAGGGACAGACCAATCAAAGAAATATTTGATTATAGATGATACAGGATATGGACCAAAACCCCACAAATATATGCTGAGCTAAACTTGGTCTTTGGGTACCAGAAAGGCCCAGGGCTTGAAGACACAAAGAGCTTAGTTTGGGAATAGAAATGGTCAGGTCATTGTGAAGGGCAACTTCCTGTAGAGGTTGTAGATAGAGACTGTAGTGGCTTGGTCCTAAAGACTCTACTGGTTCTGTGGCGGTCATATGGTTAACACCAGAGTCAATACCCTCCCGCTTTGGGCTCAATGCATGACTCCCTTGTTGATGTTGTCACCATGGTAGAGAGTCAGACATTGTGCTGGTTGAGGGTGAGAAAATTTCACCAAGAAAGTGATACCCATTTAAACTATTTAAGGTATAACTGCAGAATGCACATTCCATCCACCAGGGGGTGCCACATGATGTGCTGGACCTGAAATCTTCAGTAATCCATTCATTATTTCAGCTTCATAATATACACCCTTTGCCCCAACAGTAGAACAAGCTGATACTAATATTAAACCTAGAGACATGATAACACACCATACTTTCTCTTTCTTTAGATTCAATCATATTTCCTGTATTTTTGTGTCTCTTGTTCTTCAGGATAAAGGAAGTCTCTCAGGCTGAGTGCACTGGTCGTGAAGATGTCTTGTACGGTCTATTTAAAAAAATACTCTGTTATCACCACCATTTGTGTGATAATGATTTTTATAGCCAAAGGTCTCAATGTCAACTTCAAAGGCCTCAGTCTGCACTCGTCAAATTCTGTTCAAGCATTTCCTGAGAAGTCAATACTCAAAACCTGCAGCCGCAATGATGTGACAGACATGGAGCAAAGTAGGAAATTCCTCATAGTGTACAATCTGACCTCGGAGAACAAAGGTAACTATAGCTGTATTAAAATGAGAGTAGCTCCACCAACAAAGGTCTGCCTACATAAGCTGAGCAGGGATTATGTGTCTGAGTACATATCCAAGCACCATGTATGGGAGCGCATGATACTCTCTATGTTCAAGGATGAATTAATGAAGGATGCTAGACTTGGTGTACTTGATATTGGGGCTAACATTGGAGTTTACACACTCTATGCAGCCACCATGGGTCGTAAGGTGGTTGCAGTAGAGCCATTCATGGAAAATGTGCTACGTCTTCACAAGGCTGCCATTTTGGGAGGAGTTTCAAAGAATATAGTGTTGTTACAGAATGCAGTGGCAGACAAGAGGAATGAAAGCATGCTGAAACTTACTTCTGACAACCAGGGAATGACCAGGGTCATAACGAAAAAGGACTGCAACCAGAAAACCTGCCCTCCGACCACCAAAACCATCTTGCTCAGTGACCTGAGATACATTACTTCCATGGACAGAGCCATCATGAAAATTGACATCCAAGGGTTTGAACCCCGAGCCTTTACAACCATTGAATGTCTCATAGATCATATCTACATCCCTGTGATTTTCATGGAATGGGAATTCTTTGATTCTTTCTATAAAGCACAGCTAGATCGTGAAAGTGTACAGAATATGATTCAGGTGTTAACAAAGCGTGGCTATCTACCATATACACTGGTCAACAGTAAGTTGCTGCACACAAAACAGCATGAATCCTGGCCATTTGATATGGTTTGGCGTAGAAACACAACTAACTGAATTTGGCTAGCTCATTGTCAAGTGGCTTTATGCCCAAGAGTCTTTTCAAGGGCAGTGGTGGTGATCAAATCTATGAGGTGAGTGAAGGTAGAAAGCACTGCCCAACAATTTTACAGAGGCAATGATTCTTTTACATTCCACAAGATGGACATGTCAAACACAGCAGGGGGGGGGGGGGGGTGATGGAGGAGGAGGGGAAGATTGTCAGCCTTAGCAGCAGGATATTAAGTCTTAAACTCACAACCTTGTGGGTCCTAGATTAATGCCCTATCATCTGGAAGTATCAACATGTAACAATTCTGTGGCATTTATCATTTTATTATCAAAAACAATAATGTATTCAATGTTCAGTCTTATTGATATGCAGTAGTCATCAGGGCCATCATGATCTTGGCATTTTGGGATTTTGATCACTATCATACCCCGTTTATCACTGTAAATATATATTGCCTTAGCATTCATATGTTATTGGTTATTGATTAGTATGATGTGTGTTGTACATCACATGATCAGTAATTATAGTGCATCTCATTGTTGTTATCATGTATGTTGCAATTACTTCAGGAGAATTGCTCATATGTACTTACTATCATATGATGAGATTTTTGTTTAAATTTATGAATGAAGCACTGTAGCTTTCAATGTCAGTGGGGTCACTTTGACATACAATGTCTCCAATAAGGAACCCAGCAGTATGAATATTAGCATGCTGACAGATTGTAGTTTATAAAGGTATACACCAGGGTTCGGTCAATTCTGATCTACCCATAATGTCTCTTAATCACTTGGGATTACATTAGTTTGACATATGGTGATGTAATAGAAGCAAAGAAATCAATACCTCAAAGTACTAGATTTTGATATATGGACATTTGAAGATAGGACACCCTTTACTATGACCGCGTATGGGTAAACCCCTTTTTTTCAATGCTTTTCAATTTTTTGAAAGATTGAACCATAATATCTCAACCAAACTTCTCAGATCTTTAGAGGAGATTATAAGCAACACAATCAATCCATTAAAATGGGTTGTCATAGGTGAAACCAAAGAGCCATGACTGATATAGGGAAAAACACAAAATTATAAAAATTCTATTTTCTCTATATTTCACAACACAGACCAACATGGCTAACATTTCATAATCAAAACCTTAGCCATCTGTCCATAGGTTCAAAAGATACATTTAAAACAAAAAAAACAAGTGATTCATTGATAACTAAATCAGTTTGGGATTTGTTCAAATATTTTCTAGTTAGCCTAGACACCTACAATAGCTTAGGGCACAGCTTTTTGAAGTAAAGAAAAACAGTGACAAGATGTGTAGAATGTGATTTAAAGGGTTAGTAAAGGTGAGTTAGATGATATGCAAAAGGGAGATATGCTTTTAGCATGGTTTTGGGTAGTTTCATTTTTTGCCACCAGGTGCCGTATGTGTAGACCCTGGTGTATACCTATAAACCAAAATGTCCACTTGTGCGAGAATGGTCACTATAATGATTTTTGTGTTCATTTTATGAATAATAAAATGCAATAATTATTACTGTTATTGCTACATATTGGTGAGGGAAAGTATTTAAAATGTGAATCTTTCACATATATTTATCATGGTTACTAACGCTAACATGAATAACCAAGATACAACTACCACAAAGCCAAAAGTATAGTTGTAACAAACACTGACTTTATTCCACCATATCAATTTACATTCAACTTGGTTATCTATTTATGTAAGGCTTAAAGCTTGACCGTCATGGTTGAAGTGAGGCCAAAAGCACTTTTGGATATAGTTCAGTTTTCATTCACCAGAAGGCTCTTAAGGGTTGGGAGCTCAGCTCTTACAGGCACAAGATAGGGTGAATATATTGTAGCTGGACAATGCTCATGGTCCCCTGTCCAAACACTTCTGCCCTCTGGTGGAACTGTTATTTTAGTCCATGTATGGAAAATGCTGAACTTATTCCCTGACGGCCCAGCTTTAACTAGTGTGAGCTCTAACCTAGTGTGCTGAAGCACCGTCTAACCTAGACTGCCTTAGAATATAAAGCACGTGACCATCACAACTAGCGTTGTCTAGTGGTCGGTGCTCAATTGCCCAGTATGCGTATAACAAATGTGTTATAGGTAACAACATGACAACGGTATAACATTAGTATATAACCAGGCTACATAACTAAGATACATTCAATGAACACTGTCAGTATACATGAGGGTCAATGAAAAAACTTTGTCATGAAATACCAGTACCTTGTCTTTACGTATGAAATGGAATAGATTTACAACATTAATAATAATAAAGATACAACCTATTACACTACCCCCTTTTAGAATGTAGGCAGGTGTTTTTTTTCAACAAATAACAGCATCTGCGTAAATGATATACTGTAGAATATTTCTTAAATAACCCACTGACATTTCCATGTCAGCTGAAATCACTGCATTAGCTTAATCTAGGGGAGTCTAAGAGTAAACCAGTCCACTCATACATGTCTTGACTTTCGTCTGGCACCGGGTCATCGGTTGACTCAAAACCTATGTGACAGGTCATGTGACGGGGTACAAGCTGCTGCTGCTGTATCGGAGGTTTCGCTCTCCGTGTGTCCACACATGGCAACCACCGCACTCATCACATGATCACTCTCTGCTGACGCACCATGCCCTCACATCCCCAACAGTAGGCTCACCTCCTTACTTAAAAACTAGATGACTTACAGCGAACCCCAATGGTCATGCATTCACATCCAAAGTTAAAATCCCTGATTTAAATAAGTTGCTGATGAACCACTTCAACTCACTGCCTGCACAATTCTACGCACTTCAGGGTCGGAAATACATCACTTCACATTTGCTCAGTTGATTCTTTTTCACATTTCTTCATAATGATATTGGTAAAAAGATCCTCCTCCTCCTGCTGGCCCTGCATGGTCACCTTCTGCCCTGTTTAATATTTCTGTGTTGCTCCAGAGCATGCAGGTCATTCAGGCTTCGCGTGGGCGGCAGAATTTCTCAGCTCGGACCATTATTAAGAAAGCTGCTTATATACCTGCAACCTATATCTTGGACTGGCTTCAGTAGTGAATTCTGACTGTGGGACCTCATCTCCTTTGGCAAGTTTCCTAAAATTCCCAAACTGCTGCACAATGCCTAGTATTTATTACTCATAACCTAATAAACAGATGAGGCACGCCTGTGAATCATTTCTTTTTTTTTGCCATTTAATATAATAAACATTATTGGCCAATCAGGGCCAGTTAAAATTCTCACCTGAACTGAATGCAGATGGCGCCACCAGGTCTCAGACAGGGAAATGAATTTTCACTATAGTTAAATGTAACTTTATAACATGCGATAAAAAATTCCCAGCCGGGTATTGATGGAAAATCTCTTAGGAATGAATAGGAAAACCTTTTATACACTAAATAAAACAATTAAACAGGTTTTTGTTCACCGAAATCTAAAATGCCGGTTCCTAACATGAATGAACCTCCATAATTGAACCATATGTGCAGTGAATAAGTTCATTTCAGACCGAATTTCAATCAGGATATGCTGAGGGCCATTTGTGATTATTTACAGAACTTTAGCAAATTTTCCAAACTATTTTGACCACCCAGAACTCACCTAGTGTTTGTGCAGAGTTCTTCTTTCAGTAAGGATGTACTCAGTGACCCCGCCCTATCTGAGGTCTGCAGGTCCAAGGGAAATGCTGCAATCCTTCTTTAATAGTTTCTGCAGCACACTGGAGTTTTCACTATCTCAAACTGGAGTTGTCTCTATTTTTTTTCACCCACCCTGACCATGCAGATGCCTTTATTGTTTAAACTTTATGATTACCATATCAGAACAAGAAGTAAAGAATGAGATAACCAAGGAAGCTTATGTCAAAGCATCATATTTATTCATTTCATCAACTTAGTTGGTTATAATATTACAAGATGCGAATGCCTTTGGGGCTACAAACACTTCTCTTGCACATTTGTCATTTACAGGCGTAGCTATATTCATTAAACACTGTGGGCAAGGTACAAGTCATTGTTATAATAAGACGTCCCGGTCGTCAAACAAAGAGTCGGCAGTGCCCTCCTGCTCACCACCACCAGGGGTGGCTGGTCCAGATGCTGCTCCCCGGCCCCGTGCCAGGCGGCCCCCGGGTCGGCTACTCCTACTAAACAACACTAAAACTATTCACATCAACTGACATGTGTACCCGGTATCCTCCTTTAGTGAATATAGCATCATCATCATCATCATCATCATTACCATGGTTCTGCTGACAGTACAGGCCGCCCTCCAACAGAAAATATACTTCTCCACTGTGCATCGTGGTCATCATCATCATTATCATCATCCTCGTCATCGTGCCCCGCGCAGTGTCACAAGTTGGTGCCACAACCGCTGTATAAAAATAGCCTTTAACTTGCATATCTTTTATTATCATCATCATTTTTGTCTTGTTTTAAAAGAAGTAGTCACTACCACGCCAACGCGGGCGGACAGAATGCATTCCAGATTCATAGACGTATATGTATAACAGAGATAGATGTGAAGAGAAGTCACGTGACTCGAGAGTTGGTCGGCAGCGACATTTGTTACAAAGTAAAACACACACAATGAGGTCTAGACCCCGTCTGATACATTGACACGAGACATGTTAAGCACGGATTCTGTCGCCGACACCCACCCTGGTCACCCCCCCTCCCCCCTTACAGTATATTGTCACCTGTGGATTGTCGCTAATTTCGGGGCAGTGCAGGCAGAATTGATACGACTGACTGCCCTTGTTGTTGATATTGTGGTGGTTGTTGTGAGTGAGAGCCGGGTTTGTGTAAAAGAGGCTGCTGCTACTGCTGCTGCTGCTGGGTTCACTATGAGATCATTAGACGGAGTGTGCCGGGTGGCGGAGGTGCTGTAGGCAGCTCAGGGGGTGGTGGTGCTCGTGTCTGTAGACTGCCACGGGGCACACACGTGGACGTCCGACCCGACTCGACCCGCCCCAGTCTGGGTCCAATCACACGTCAGCAACCAGCGGGTGCTTGGTATTATTAATCATATCATTAACATCTCATAAACTGATTTTCAGGAGTCACATGCAGTTTTTTTGTATTTCTTCATCTACACTTTTTACACCTTTGACTGCTTCAATCTCTGCTCTGTCCACACAAATAAACAAACAAAATAAAGGCACATAAAATGTAACATGATGAGAGACAACACTCTAGTACAATGCCTGATCCCTCTCTGTACAAGCGGCCTCACACTGACAACGGGAAGCGTTTGGTCATGTGACACGTCATGTGACACGTCATGTGACGGGTACAAGCTGCTGCTGCTGTATCGGAGGTTCCGCTCTCCGTGTGTCCACACATGGCAACCACCGCACTCATCACATGATCACTCTCTGCTGACGCACCACGCCCTCACATCCCCAACAGCAGGCTCACCTCCTTACTTAAAAACTAGATGACTTACAGCGAACCCCAATGGTCATGCATTCACATCCAAAGTTAAAATCCCTGATTTAAACAAGTTGCTGATAAACCACTTCAATTTACTGCCTGCACAATTCTACGCACTTCAGGGTCGGAAATACATCATTTCACACTTGCTCAGTTGATTCTTTTTCACATTTCTTCATAATGATATTGGTAAAAAGATCCTCCTCCTCCTCTCCTGCTGGCCCTGCATGGTCACCTTCTGCCCTGTTAAATATTTCTGCCCAGCCCTACCGCCTGCCCGCCTCCTCCCACCGACAACGCCACTTCACCAACTCCACTCAGAACCAGTCCCTGCGGCGGCCATCTTTGCCACGCATGTATTTCTGTTGTCTTTTGTACACCCGTCCTCCTAGGACGACACTTTTTCAGAATCCATACACTTTTATTTTTTCTTCCATTATTGACCTAAAAAGAACACACGATACGTTGCTACTGGCTTTGTACATGATATGGCCATTGAATCGCACAACGGCATCATCCTGCAG
The DNA here is from genome assembly GCA_947462335.1 of Harmothoe impar. NCBI lineage: Eukaryota > Metazoa > Annelida > Polychaeta > Phyllodocida > Polynoidae > Harmothoe > Harmothoe impar. The sequence goes on along the minus strand of OX381704.1, from coordinate 10,291,627 downwards.
ACACATTATCTAGGCTGTGGATATCTTCATCATTATAATTGTAGTAGTCCTCGTCCACTTGTAGTAGTCCTAGTGCAGCTCATGTATTCAGTTTGACTAATATGACATCCTGTTGGCCGCCGTACTGCCCGCTACAGGGGCAGCAGCCACACACACACATGCACACACACATGGTCAGACACACTCAGCACTAGTCCCCCCCTCCCCCCCTCCCCCCATGTGTGGGAGAGGACACACAGACACCATGCTGCCTAGACACCCGGGCAGTCAGTGAGGGGTGGAGGTGTTCCCTGCTGGAGGTCTGCATGCTGGCTGCCTTCACACTTACTCCTGTAGGTGGGCGAGCCTACACCAGCTGCTGGTGTGGATGCATCCACCCCGTGGGTACCTGGACACAGCGGTGGTGGGGAGACCCGGCAGTAGATACCAGCCCGACGTGGGGGGTGTGTGGAGCCTGCGGGCAGGCGGGGCGGCGGGCAGCCTTGGGGTCATGGTGGCCGGGTTCTGCTCGCGGCACGCCCCACTAGTCACTAATCACTGTGCTGCTGCAGCCTGCTCACTGACATTACTCCCACAGGGTCCATGTTCATTATGTGGAGAGGCGCGCTCGTTTACTGGGGGTCACGCCGCTCTCACTATCCTCCTCCTCCGGCACCTCAGCAGCAGCTGCCGCTCCGGCCGCTCCCGCTGCAGCCGCCGCGGACGGCTCCTCTTCCTCCTCCTCCTCGTCTGAGTCCTCGTCAGGGTAGTCCACCAACTGAAATTAACAGGTCAGGTTAAACCGAGGTTTCTACAAGTGCGAGACCAATCATGTTCATTCCCTGAGAGAGGGTACACTGGTGGAGCATGCACACCACAATACAGTTTGACTGCTCATTAATCGTTGAATGCTACTAATATGGTCATACTTTATTTCCCAGGGTATATATTTTCGCGGAAATTTAATTATGCAACTTTTTCTCACATCTAGATGTTGTAGAAATACATTCTTAGCACTTTTACTTGGGGCAAGGTTTGAATTTCGTGCTATGAGTAATGGGTTTTCTACAAGCAACAAATTCATGTGTAATATACAGTGGTTAAGATTGACCTTCAGAAGTGGAGATTGACCTTCAGAAGTGGAAAATTGACCTTCAGAAGTGGAAATGTATACTATCTCGTCTTACTACACCATTGACACCATAAGCTTACCAAACAAACCCTGTTATTAGAATTAAAAGGAGAAAAGAAGCACCAAAAGGTGTACTCACCCTCTTGGTGGGGTTGGATGGGGGCGGAGACTCTGAGGAGGCGGGGGCGGGGGCGGAGGCGGCAGTAGTCTTGACGTTGTCTGTGGTGGTGGGGGAGGTGCAGGGCGTCTTGGCGGTGCTGACGGCGGTGGTGGTGGTGCCGGGGGTGGTGCTCGTGCTGCTCGATGTGGTGGGGGCCGGACTGCTCACCGGACTACACGCCGGCGTCGGGGGGTTACTACTAGGGGGACTTTTGTTTGAACTTATATTGAAACTTATGGTCATGGCAGTCCGATTGTTCAACTTTGTGGGGGAATCTTTCATAGCTGCCTCTTTCCCTTCGTTCTCCTTGGCCGCCCCTGAAACAGTCATTCATACAAATTGTCGGTTAGTATGTGTCTTTGTGAATTTGCGAACTTGTACATCCAAGCACTTACATCGCTAGCGCCATCGTCTGGCATCATCTCATTCTCTTTCTTTCTGCGTCAGCTATGGACTCTTGTATGTATGAAGATGTAATGACCCAGCGTAATGCTGGCTAGAGTGCTGCATTCAAGCATCATGCTGGCCCTCTGGGGTTGATGCATTCCCAAAGGGTCGTCACGATGCATCAAAGATAACAAATGACTTACATAAAACAATGTGGTTCTTAAAGGATAAGTAGGGAATCTTACGCTTTACGTCAACTTGCTCTGTAAGAAATGAACATAATTTAATACAGAAATCCCAGTCAAAAAATAGAAATTCCCGCAAAAGTAGGAAAAGTGGCATCTCTGAAACTTAACATAGTCAACACAAATACTTCCCGGTATCAAAGTGCCCCTTACCTCGTTTCTCCAGAATCTTGTTGATCTGTTCATAGTCGGGGTCGAACTTGGATTTAATCATGTCGTTGATGGGTTGTTTGATCATGTCATTCATGGGCACGATGGCCTCGCCGTCTTCCAGCTCGTCCTCCCCCTCAAACCACATCTCTTCCTCCTCCTCCAGGGAGCGGGCATCTCGGCGGTAGCGATTATTCCTCAGGATGGACGGCACGTTGGGGGAAAAGCTGCAACAACGTGGCAAAATGTATAGTTTAAATTCTCGCTCACTTTTTACTGTATTGATATTATTTCATGTAAGGCCACTTAAAATTGATTATCAGCTTTGCGGACACCGCCGCATCCTCTTTAAAAGGGCCGCATGGGTACTTTTTTTCACATTTTGAGAAAAATAGGCCTAAAATGGCCGCATCTAAAAAATAATTCAGAAGACATGTTGCAAAAATATCAATATCTCAGCTGATAATAGGGGTAGAAACAAAGTTTAAAGGGCATTTTAGACCTTATAAGGGAGGTTTTAATATAAAATTAATCGATCACTTACCTTAGGTTAGTGTGAAGATTAATTGTTGTTCCTGGAGCAGGCAAACGAAGTTGCCTGCAGCGTACACAGGAGACATCGCGGCACCCAGTGGTCACTTCCGAAGCAAGCTAGCAGTGGATTGTCTGAAAAATTGAATAGTACACAGGAAAAACCCCCCTCCTATGTCGTCTAGGTTTGTTGTAGATTGGTATTGGCCCAGTTAAAACCCCCAATTCTATCTAGGGTAGGTCGGGTGGGCCTGTGTACGCTGCAGGCAACTTCGTTTGCCTGCTCCAGGAACAACAATTAATCTTCACACTAACCTAAGGTAAGTGATCGATTAATTTTATATTCCTGGTCGCTGGCAAACGAAGGTTGCTTCAGCGACCCAGGAGACTTTAAAGAGCAGTCAATCCACTGCGTTCACCCCTAGCGACTCGGGGCAAATATTAGAAATTTCCAATTTCATTTATCAATTATCCCTGTCCCACAGAACACTGTGATTCGGTACATAGGTGATAATAGACAGTATATTATTAACCTGACAAAAGTCAGATAATAACAAAACAAAGTAGCTCTGGCTGTAACCAACAGCAATAGACTAGTGAGTTCAACCCAGCACCATACTTGTTGGAAGTATGAGCAATACAATTCTTCCAGTAAAGTTCAAGTATCTCAGTTGTTGGCAGTAGTAGTAGAAGTAGGGTCAGTCCAAATCAAAAGTGTCTACTAAGGAATCTCCAGCTACTGCATCGGTGACAAAAGCATCTGCTTCTGTGTCTTAAGACGAGAGCACCAGCGTCTGCGTCTGCTCTGAGAGTACCAGCTGCTGCATCTACGCCAAGATCATCGGCTTCTATGTCTATGACAAGAGCCCCAGTATCTGTGTCTACTACAAAAGCACCAGCTGCTGCCAGGAGCACCAACTGCTACTGCTACAGTGCCAGTTAGCATCTATGACATCTGCGAAAAAGATATGATCGCAGACTACTGTCAAAGTTGTAGTCACCAACTGTAGTTACAAGAGTACCAGCTGCGGTACCTTAGTGACTACTAGCCTCTGTATGAACCACCTGAGCCCCAGCTATAGTGTCTACAACTGGGCCACCAGCTGCTGTGTCTACAAAGTAAGCGCCAGTAACTGTATCCTAGTGCTACATTATGACGTGAGTGTCACTAACAGTGTCAGCTTCTGTGATTCTACTCTCTGCGTCTATGATACGAGCGCCTGCATCTACAAAGAGCGCCAGCTGCTGTGTCTACTTCAAGAGCACCAGCTGCTGCGTATAATACAAGAGCGACAGTGTCTAAGGCGAGAGCGGCAGCTGCTGCATCTACGATAGTTCCAGCCTCTACATTGAGAGCACCAGCATTTCCATTTACCATAAGAGCACCAGCGCTTGTGCCTACTACATGATCACCAGCATCAGCGTCTACTACAAGAACGCCATCTGCTGCTTCTACAACAAAATCACCAGCATCTATGTGGGGAGTACCAGCTTCTGTTTCAGCAAGAAAGTCAGCATCTGCATCTTCAACGTGAACATCAGCTGCTACTATGTAGGGAGCACCGGCATCTATGACGAGAGCATCAGCTGCTACGCCAGCGGCGGGAGTTGCCGTGACAATTTCTGCGAATTGAGCGCCAGTCAAACCGCACAAAAACAACGTGCACCAGCATCTGCGTCTATTATGATAGCATGTATGACAAGAGCGCCAGCTGCTTCATTTACAAAGAGAGCGTTAGCTGCTGCGTCTACTCTACTCAATGATGACAAGTGTCCACGACAACTGCGTCCATGACGACTGCATCTATAACAAAAGTCCCACTTGCTCCATCTACGATGACTGCCTGTACGACGACTGCCTGTACGACGACTGCCTGTACGACGACTGCCTGTACAACGACTGCCTGTACAACGACTGCCTGTCTGACGACTGCCTGTACGAAGACAGCGTCTACAACAATTGTGCCAATGTCGTGAGCGCCATTGTCTGCGTCTATGACAAAAGTCCCAGCGTCTGCATTTACTATGAAAACAGCACCAGCTGCTCTGCGTCAGCAATGAGGTCGCCTGCGCCTACAACGAGAGCGCCAGCATCTGCGCCTACAAGAGCGCCAGAAGTCTGTGATAAGAGCGCCAGCAGTCTGCGACAAGACTGCCAGCGTCTGCAACTAGAGCCCCTGCATCTGAGACGAGAGCCCCATCGTCTGCGATGAGTGCGCCAGAATCTGCCCTTCGACATGAGCCCCAGTGTCTGCTACAATAGCGCCAGCAGCTGCGTCTAAGAAGACAGCACTAGCAACAAGAGGGCCAGCATCTACTAAGAGTAGAGCCCTAGCATCTACAACGAGTCCCAGTGTCTATTATGAGAGCACCAGTATCTATTTCAAGAGCCCAAAGTAAACTTCAAAAACCCCAAGAGTGCGGGTTTACTCTAGTCACTCTTACTCAGTTAGTATTGGAGGCAAATAGGTATATTGGTTGATTTTGAAGTAAAAGCCATCCAGTTTTGCAATGTCAAAGATGACAGCAGCTTTGACAGTGACGACATCAAAATTATATCATATTTTTGGAGGATTTCAAAAATGGAATCCCCTGACTGACCAATACACCCTGTTGCCTCCAATAAAGACGCGAGCGGCAGCATCTGCCCCTGCGACTAGTGACGGCAAATCTGCCCCAGCGTCTGTGCCTGCAACGAGAGCGGCAGCGTCTGCGCCTACAACGAGAGTGCCAGCGTCTGTGACGAGAGGGCCATGTCTGCGTCTCAGACGAGAGCTCCAATGCCTGTGTTTACGTCTACGACAAGAGCGCCAGCGTCAGCATTTACGCCTATGTCAAGAGCTCCAGCGTCTTGGTCCACGACGAGAGCGCTAGTGTATGAGTCTATGTCGAGAGTGTCTGCTTCTACGACGAGAGCGCCAGCACTTCCAACAGAATCTGTGTCTAAAATGACAGCAACAGCTTCCTCGTCTCGGGCAAGAGCTCCAGCGTCTACATCTAAATGAGAGCGACAGGGTCTGGACGGGAGTGCCAACATCTGCGTCTACTCCAAGAGCCTCTGTATCTACAAGAACTTTAGCCTCTGCGAAGAAAGTGCCAAAGTCTGAGATGAGTACCCCAGCGTCTGCGACGAGAGCGTCTGCGCCTTACTGCGAGAGCGCCAGCATCCTTTACGAGGGTGCTAGTGCCTGCACCTAACTGCGGGGGGCGCCTGCTCCTTACTGCGAGTGCCATAGTCTATGATGCTTACAAAAGCGTCAGCGTCATTGATGAGCACCAATGCCTATGACAAGTGTGGCAGCGAGAGCGGCAAGGTCTGTGTCCCACGATAAGAGAGGCAGCACCAACACCTATGACAGGATCGTCAGCGCCAGCAAAAAGAGCATCTACATCTACCTCTACCAGAACACCAACAGCTGCATCAGCAATGTAAACGCCAGCGTCTATGACAAGCGCAAATCATCTGTTTCTACGATGAGTGTGAAAGCTTCAACTCTAGGGCAAGAGTCTAGGGCCAGCGTCTACGTCTATAACAAGAGCGACATTCTCTGCGTCGAGAGCACTTGTTTAGACCTGCATCTATTCCAAAAGTGCCAGCATCTATATCGAGAGTGCCAGCATCTAACACAAGAGTGCCATTGGCTGTGTCTGCATCTCACAACTAGAGCAGCAACGTAAGTGTCTCATAATGATAGTGGCAACGTCTGCGTCTCCCCATGAGCGTGGGAACGTCTCCTTCTCCCCATGAGAGTGTTAATGTGGGCATCTCACCACGAGAGCGGTAACGTGTGTGTCTCATGACAAGAGCAACAACGTCTGCATCCCACCACAAGAGCGGCAACGAGAATGGTAAAGTCTACGTCTCACCACGAGAACGGCAAAGTCTGTGTCTCATGACAAGAGCGGCAAAGTCTGTGTCTCATGCCAAAAGTGGCAACGCCTATGTCCCACCACGAGAGCGACAACGTCTACATCTCACCCCGAGAGTGACAACGTCTGTGTCTCATGACCAGAGCGGCAACCTCTAGGTCTCACCACGAGAACGGCAACCTCTACGTCTCACCATGAGAACAGCAACTTCTGCGTCTCACCACAAGGACGGCAATGTCTGTGTCTCACTACAAGAACAGCAACGTCTGCGTCTCATGACGAAAACGGCAACGTCTGTGTCTCACTACAAGAACACCAACATCTGCGTCTCATGACGAAAACGGCAACGTCTGTGTCTAACAACCAGAACGGTAACATGTGCGTCTCTCAACGAGAAACGGCAACGTCTGCGTCTCACAACGAGAACAGCAACGTCTGCGTCTCACGACGAGAGCGGCAACGTCTGCGTCTCACGACGAGAGCGACAACGTCTGCGTCTCACGACGAGAGCGGCAACGTCTGTTATCATGACGAGAGCGGCAACGTCTGCGTCTCACCACGAGAGCGGCAACGTCTGCGTCTCACCACGAGAGCGGCAACGTCCGCGCCTCACCACGAGAGCGGCAATGTCTGAGTCTCACTACGAGAGCGGCAACGTCCGCGCCTCATGATGAGAACAGCAACGTCTGCTTCTCAAGAGAGCGGCAACATCTGCGTCTCACGAGAGCGGTAACATCTGCGTCTCATGATGAGAGCGGCAACGTCTGCATCTCATGATGAGAGCGGCAACGTCTGCATCTCACGATGAGAGCGGCAACGTCTGTTCTCACAAAGAGAGCGGCAACGTCTGTTCTCACGACCAGAGCGGCAACGTCTGCGTATCACCACGGGAGCGGCAACGTCCGCGCCTCACGACGATAGCGGCAACATCCGCATCTCACGACGAGAGCGGCAACGTCCGCGTCTCACGACGAGGGCGGCAACGTCCGCGTCTCACGACGAGGGCGGCAATGTCAGCATCTCACCATGACATCGGCAACGTCCGTGTCTCACTACTAGAAGGCCAACGTCTCCTTTTCACGACGAGAGCGGCAACGTCCGCATCTTACCACGAGAGCGGCAATGTCTGCTTTTCACCATGAGAGCGGAAACGTCTGTTCTCACCACGAGGGCCCCAACGCCTGCTCTCACCATGAGAACGACAACGCCTCACATCCCACAATGAGAACGGCAACGTCTGCGTCTCAGCACAAGAGCGGCAACATTTGTGTCTCACCTCGAGAGCGGCAACGTCTGTTCTCATGACGAGAGCGACAAAGTCTGCGTCTCACCACGAGAGTGGCCAACTAGTATAATTACTCAACCTGCTCGGCCTGAGTAACACTAGGAGTGAAACTGATTAAGAAACAAATAATCAGTGAAGCATCTCACCTGCATACACTACAGTGGTGGTGCTTTCTTAGTGTCACTGTTATTATACACTTCCTCTACAGACCTCTGCGGATCAACAAGTTTAGTCATCTACCAGCTTGGCTAGACAACACTCGGAGGAATAACTGCTCATAGCAGTAGCACCCTTCTTGGTAAGAAGGTGCTTGTGTAAATAACTTCCCTGTACACACTCAACATTTCTTCTGTCACCTAAACAGGTGAAGGCATATGGAGTAAAACTGCCTGAATTTCATCAGAAATCATAGCAGAAGCCTTAGTAACCTTGCCCCATGGCACTGGGTTAAGCTTTTTGTGTAAACAGGGCAACCCAACACATACCTAAAAATAGTTTCCTTGAAAATAGCCAAAGAGCCATTTCTCCAAATTTGTGAAAAATTTGGGCATAAGGTATCTGTCTCTGTGAATTTCCAGTCCACATATAGAGTAAAGCTAACTCTGCTTGAAAGTAATGAGTTGTCACCTTGTCTGGTTGCCAGAAATCCATCAGGATGCATAGCAGAGCCATTAAGGTTCACCCCTTACAGACTGAAGCTCCACGGTCAATCTCCAAATTTGTAAAAAATTTGGGCATAAGGTATGTGTCTTGGTAAATTTCCAGTCCACATACAGGTTAAAGCTAATTCTGCTTGAAAGTAATGAGTTGTCGCCTTGTCTGGTTGCCAGAATATCCATCAGGATGCATAGCAGAGCCATTAAGGTTCACCCCTTACAGACGGAAGCAAGAAAAAACCCCAAGTGTAAACTTCTAAATAAATAGAAAGTGCTGGTTAACACCAGGCACCCTTACACAGTAAGTATTGGAGGCAAATAGGTGTATTGGTCTTATTTAGAAGTTTCAGTCATCCAAAGTTGCCACTGTCAAAGATGACAGCAGTGTGACAGTGATGACATTGAAAATATTTCCATATTTTTGGACGACAATTTTCAAATAAATTCAAAATTGGATGACATATTTAGCTGAACTACCAATACACCCTGTTGCCTCCAAATAACAAACAATATTGTCGCATAAAAAAGCATTTTGAAGACCATTCGGGATACAGCGAGTTTAGGGCTTTAAAAGACTACGGCACCCACGCCGGTGAGCGATAATAGGTGCTTTTGCCGCATTGGCATCGTATTTAGCCCTAAAACTCGCCTAAAAATTCCTCCTTAGCGACAAACAGCCTCCAACCGCTTCAATAGCGACAATATTACAAATATGTGCGACAATAAGGTTGAATTTTGTCAAAAAACATACAAAAACTCACCATTTTGTCGCAGCTTTGCCTCGGAGCATCCACACTCGATGCGTGCGATCCGGAAGTGGCCACTGGGTGCCGCGATGTCTCCTGGGTCGCTGAAGCAACCTTCGTTTGCCAGCGACCAGGAAGTCAAGTAAATAACAGTTTGATCATGTTTAAATGGGCCCAAATTTGGCTTATAAATTTGGCTCAAACTAGGGGGTCAGCTCCTAAGGGAAGTCAACTCATCAGAAGGTTTCATCATTTATTTCCTCCTGTTAAGCATTTAAAATGCAGGTAAAAACTGCTTGGTTACAATCAGTAATATCTTGTTATTAGGTTATAATCCAGACACTTGCGTCACTTTATGAGACTTGTGTATGTTATGAAAATCAATCATTCAGCAAACTGGTAGTGACGGCTTACCTGTCTATAGAGCGGTCCCGCATTCTGTCTTGTAGTTGTTCGTACCGTTGTTTCAAGTTCTTAAACGTTTGTACATAGTCTACATTCTCAAAATTCCTAAAATGACTTTCGACTATGTGTGTCGTTAATGTTTTGATGTCCTCCTGAAATTGCAAAAGTTCTTTTGTCAGCATGTTTCTTTTTAGAGAGCACAAGTATTGTATATTTGCCATATGAAGCAAATTACATCATTGGTCATGAAGCCCAAACCACTAGTTCATAACAGCATTTCAGTTACATGTACATTTGTATTTATAAGCTTCTTTCCATATGTAAAACAGAAAATACTAATGAGTGTCAATCATCATAACGTTTTAGTTGATAAAATTTTCATAAAGTTTTAATTTTCTGATCAATGTTCATCCAGAGATTGATTCAAAGTGGACACTTACTATTCTAACAAACTCAAACATCTCAATCATGGCGGAGTTGAGAAGGTTGTACTTGGTTCCGTTTGCCAGGAAGGCGTCGACGACGGGTTTGAAGAGGTCGCCACGTATGAGGTAGCGATTGTAGAACTCGTCTTTAAGACCAACCACTCGTCGCATCAACCGCAACGCACCTGTCACAACACAAGATTGGAAATCAGCAACACTCGCCTCATAGATCGATCTGCCATAGAATCTTGTGTATATATATATCCCTCGGCTAGTACACAGGTCAGATCACCAGTGCAGCTTATAGGATAAGGGATAGGTCATAAAAGTTTATACGCGAGTTTTTAGATGTTCATGTATACTACAGTACTATATTTGCCATTATCAGATCCCTGTAAGGCTTATAGGATATTCCCAAAGTCTAGGTGCGGCTAAGAAGCAACGTTTCAAAATAGCTCATTCTCACTACAGTCTAAAGAGACTGATTTGGAGTCGGGTGCAAAGTTAAACAAGGAAGGGCTTGAGGGCTAAAATGTAGTGTTCTTAGTCGAATGTCGCGGGACATAAATAATCTCGTCGAGAGTGGATCCTCTTTTTTCGACTTTTTTCGGACTTTTATTATCCCCTCAAGCTAAAAGTAGGCCTAAAAAAGTAGGCCTAGTCCCAATAGGAATTGAATTTATATAGGAAGATTTTATTATCCCCTCAAGCTAAAAGTAGGCCTAGTCCCAATAGGAATTGAATTTATATAGGAAGATTTTATTATCCCCTCAAGCTAAAAGTAGGCCTAGTCCCAATAGGAATTGAATTTATATAGGAAGATTTTATGATCCCCTCAAGCTAAAAGTAGGCCTAGTCCTAATAGGAATTGAATTTATATAGGAAGATTTTATTATCCCCTCAAGCTAAAATGTAGGCCTAGTCCCAATAGGAATTGAATTTATATAGGAAGATTTTATTATCCCCTCAAGCTAAAAGTAGGCCTAGGCCCAATAGGAATTATATTTATATAGGAAGATTTTATTATCCCCTCAAGCTAAAAGTAGGCCTAGTCCCAATAGGAATTGAATTTATATAGGAAGATTTTATGATCCCCTCAAGCTAAAAGTAGGCCTAGTCCCAATAGGAATTGAATTTATATAGGAAGATTTTATGATCCCCTCAAGCTAAAAGTAGGCCTAGTCCCAATAGGAATTGAATTTATATAGGAAGATTTGATTATCCCCTCAAGCTAAAAGTAGGCCTAGTCCCAATAGGAATTGAATTTATATAGGAAGATTTTATTATCCCCTCAAGCTAAAAGTAGGCCTAGGCCCAATAGGAATTATATTTATATAGGAAGATTTTATTATCCCCTCAAGCTAAAAGTAGGCCTAGTCCCAATAGGAATTGAATTTATATAGGAAGATTTTATTATCCCCTCAAGCTAAAAGTAGGCCTAGTCCTAATAGGAATTGAATTTATATAGGAAGATTTTATTATCCCCTCAAGCTAAAATGTAGGCCTAGTCCCAATAGGAATTGAATTTATATAGGAAGATTTTATTATCCCCTCAAGCTAAAAGTAGGCCTAGGCCCAATAGGAATTATATTTATATAGGAAGATTTTATTATCCCCTCAAGCTAAAAGTAGGCCTAGTCCCAATAGGAATTGAATTTATATAGGAAGATTTTATGATCCCCTCAAGCTAAAAGTAGGCCTAGTCCCAATAGGAATTGAATTTATATAGGAAGATTTTATGATCCCCTCAAGCTAAAAGTAGGCCTAGTCCCAATAGGAATTGAATTTATATAGGAAGATTTGATTATCCCCTCAAGCTAAAAGTAGGCCTAGTCCCAATAGGAATTGAATTTATATAGGAAGATTTGATTATCCCCTCAAGCTAAAAGTAGGCCTAGTCCCAATAGGAATTGAATTTATATAGGAAGATTTTATTATCCCCTCAAGCTAAAATGTAGGCCTAGTCCCAATAGGAATTATATTTATATAGGAAGATTTTATTATCCCCTCAAGCTAAAAGTAGGCCTAGTCCCAATAGGAATTGAATTTATATAGGAAGATTTTATTATCCCCTCAAGCTAAAAGTAGGCCTAGTCCCAATAGGAATTGAATTTATATAGGAAGATTTTATGATCCCCTCAAGCTAAAAGTAGGCCTAGTCCCAATAGGAATTGAATTTATATAGGAAGATTTTATTATCCCCTCAAGCTAAAATGTAGGCCTAGTCCCAATAGGAATTGAATTTATATAGGAAGATTTTATTATCCCCTCAAGCTAAAAGTAGGCCTAGTCCCAATAGGAATTGAATTTATATAGGAAGATTTTATTATCCCCTCAAGCTAAAATGTAGGCCTAGTCCCAATAGGAATTATATTTATATAGGAAGATTTTATTATCCCCTCAAGCTAAAAGTAGGCCTAGTCCCAATAGGAATTGAATTTATATAGGAAGATTTTATGATCCCCTCAAGCTAAAAGTAGGCCTAGTCCCAATAGGAATTGAATTTATATAGGAAGATTTTATTATCCCCTCAAGCTAAAAGTAGGCCTAGTCCCAATAGGAATTGAATTTATATAGGAAGATTTTATTATCCCCTCAAGCTAAAAGTAGGCCTAGTCCCAATAGGAATTGAATTTATATAGGAAGATTTTATTATCCCCTCAAGCTAAAAGTAGGCCTTGTCCCAATAGGAATTGAATTTATATAGGAAGATTTTATGATCCCCTCAAGCTAAAAGTAGGCCTAGTCCCAATAGGAATTGAATTTATATAGGAAGATTTTATGATCCCCTCAAGCTAAAAGTAGGCCTTGTCCCAATAGGAATTGAATTTATATAGGAAGATTTTATTATCCCCTCAAGCTAAAAGTAGGCCTAGTCCCAATAGGAATTGAATTTATATAGGAAGATTTTATCATCCCCTCAAGCTAAAAGTAGGCCTAGTCCCAATAGGAGTTGAATTTATATAGGAAGATTTTATTATCCCCTCAAGCTAAAAGTAGGCCTAGTCCCAATAGGAATTGAATTTATATAGGAAGATTTTATTATCCCCTCAAGCTAAAAGTAGGCCTAGTCCCAATAGGAATTGAATTTATATAGGAAGATTTTATTATCCCCTCAAGCTAAAAGTAGGCCTAGTCCTAATAGGAATTGAATTTATATAGGAAGATTTTATTATCCCCTCAAGCTAAAATGTAGGCCTAGTCCCAATAGGAATTGAATTTATATAGGAAGATTTTATTATCCCCTCAAGCTAAAAGTAGGCCTAGGCCCAATAGGAATTATATTTATATAGGAAGATTTTATTATCCCCTCAAGCTAAAAGTAGGCCTAGTCCCAATAGGAATTGAATTTATATAGGAAGATTTTATTATCCCCTCAAGCTAAAAGTAGGCCTAGTCCCAATAGGAATTGAATTTATATAGGAAGATTTTATGATCCCCTCAAGCTAAAAGTAGGCCTAGTCCCAATAGGAATTGAATTTATATAGGAAGATTTGATTATCCCCTCAAGCTAAAAGTAGGCCTAGTCCCAATAGGAATTGAATTTATATAGGAAGATTTGATTATCCCCTCAAGCTAAAAGTAGGCCTAGTCCCAATAGGAATTGAATTTATATAGGAAGATTTTATGATCCCCTCAAGCTAAAATGAAGGCCTAGTCCCAATAGGAATTATATTTATATAGGAAGATTTTATTATCCCCTCAAGCTAAAAGTAGGCCTAGTCCCAATAGGAATTGAATTTATATAGGAAGATTTTATTATCCCCTCAAGCTAAAAGTAGGCCTAGTCCCAATAGGAATTTAATTTATATAGGAAGATTTTATTATCCCCTCAAGCTAAAAGTAGGCCTAGTCCCAATAGGAATTGAATTTATATAGGAAGATTTTATTATCCCCTCAAGCTAAAAGTAGGCCTAGTCCCAATAGGAATTGAATTTATATAGGAAGATTTTATTATCCCCTCAAGCTAAAAGTAGTCCTTGTCCCAATAGGAATTGAATTTATATAGGAAGATTTTATGATCCCCTCAAGCTAAAAGTAGGCCTAGTCCCAATAGGAATTGAATTTATATAGGAAGATTTTATGATCCCCTCAAGCTAAAAGTAGGCCTAGTCCCAATAGGAATTGAATTTATATAGGAAGATTTTATTATCCCCTCAAGCTAAAAGTAGGCCTAGTCCCAATAGGAATTGAATTTATATAGGAAGATTTTATTATCCCCTCAAGCTAAAAGTAGTCCTTGTCCCAATAGGAATTGAATTTATATAGGAAGATTTTATGATCCCCTCAAGCTAAAAGTAGGCCTAGTCCCAATAGGAATTGAATTTATATAGGAAGATTTTATGATCCCCTCAAGCTAAAAGTAGGCCTAGTCCCAATAGGAATTGAATTTATATAGGAAGATTTTATGATCCCCTCAAGCTAAAAGTAGGCCTAGTCCCAATAGGAATTGAATTTATATAGGAAGATTTTATTATCCCCTCAAGCTAAAAGTAGGCCTAGTCCCAATAGGAATTGAATTTATATAGGAAGATTTTATCATCCCCTCAAGCTAAAAGTAGGCCTAGTCCCAATAGGAGTTGAATTTATATAGGAAGATTTTATTATCCCCTCAAGCTAAAAGTAGGCCTAGTCCCAATAGGAATTGAATTTATATAGGAAGATTTTATTATCCCCTCAAGCTAAAAGTAGGCCTAGTCCCAATAGGAATTGAATTTATATAGGAAGATTTTATCATCCAAGCTAAAAGTAGGCCTAGTCCCAATAGGAATTGAATTTATATAGGAAGATTTTAACTTTTGAACCTTTGAACTATAGTAACGCGCAGGCATTTTTGCTATAAAGGGGCTTAAATTTTTACCCCCCCCCCTCCTTCAAGAGGGGTCAGAATTTTTTACGCATCCCCCTCAGGAGGGGTCGGAAATTATTACCCCCCCCCCGTAACTAATAAATGAACACCCCCTAACTAAAAAATGAGCCCTCCCTTTTCCAGGGGTCAAATTGATACATTTTAGTAGCGGCAGCAAATTGATACATTTTAGTAGCGGCTGCAAATTGATACATCTTAGAAGCGGCAGCAAATTGATACATTTTAGTAGCGGCTGCAAATTGATACATCTTAGTAGCGGCTGCAAATTGATACATCTTAGTAGCGGCTGAAAATTGATACATCTTAGTAGCGGCCAAACCCTGAAACATCTTAGTAGCGGGGCGCAAAGTCATGTGACCTCAGTCCTGACTTCTGATTGGTCAAAAGCAAATCACGCAGGAGACGACGTCTTTGTGGCGGCAGGCGGCAAGGGAAATTTCGGCGCGCCGAGGAGATGATATCTCGCGAACTACTCCGTTGGTGGCTATTTGGACCAATTTGAGCAATTTTATCGATTCCAGAGGAGACGAAACTAACGAAATTGCTCAAATTGGTCCAAATAGCCACCATTCCACCCCCCAGCACATGTTTTCGGCGTAAAATTGGAAAATAAAGAGAATGGGACAGGTTTGAGCCTTCAAAACGGAGTATTTAGCGAGAAATCGAATCGTCGGCACGCCGAAAATTGTCAAAACAAAAACAATTTCCGAATCTCGCGCCCTCTCGCGCCCGACGAGAGCAGACGAGACTTGAAATCCAACATGGCGGGCGTCAACTCGCATCGATTCGAATCGATAAATATGCTCTAAATGACCTAAATAATCATCATTTCAACCCCCCAGCACATGTTTTTGGCCTAAAATTCGAAAATAAAGAGAATGGGACAGGTTTGAGCGTTCAAAACGAAGTAATTCATCACATATCGACTCGTCGGCGCGCCGAAAATTGTCAAAACAACAACAATTTCCGAATTCAAACATGATGAAGTACGATGAAATAAGCGTATGTGATGTATCATTGAAAGGGCAATACTGATAAAACAGGTGTTGAGGAAAGTAATGGCACTTTACATTATTAGAATACTAATATAGGTAGGTTGATGCCAGGATGGAAACAACCTGTACATTTGTCAGAAAAGTGCCCTGATCCATTTTATTTAGGTCAAGTACAGTATTTACATGATTTACAATAATCCAAAGCATTTTATTGCATCAAGTACAGATGGAAAGTTGGGAAACTGGCTTCTGCATCATATTATACCAAAACCTAAGTGATTCACTTAAAATTAAAGAAAATGGAGAACAATAACAGTTAGGAAAAAGTGTGAAATATTAATCTCGGCGAGATCATGAAGTCTGTGGTAGCTTTCAGAGCTTGAAATCGTGGAATTATATCTCTCCTCGATAATTTACCAACTATCAACGTCCATTATTAAATCTTTTGTACATGTACCCTATTTGGGGGTTTAAGTTGAAGTTTTATTCTCAGACTATATAGCAATCCAAGTAGAAATTCGTCTTACCCAGTGCGAGGAAGGCGTGTTTCGACTTGAGAAGGACCAGCACTCTCCGTAGGAGGTCTTTAGTGAGGACGTAGTTCTTTATGTGGTATGTGTGGTGCTCTATACAGAACGTCAGCAACTCGAGGATCACCGACAACAGCTGGGCTGTCTGGTAGTCGTCTGTAAGGGATGAATACACGGTCATCAACATGTTGTTATATACTCTATGTCTAACTCTGAAGACAAAAGTGGGGACCGACAACCCCTTGACACTACCTGGTTACTACTGGCTGCATTGCCCTACTCGCCTCTATGTCTAACTCGAATATCACTGCCACTGCAGCTTATCGGATCAGGACAAATCGGGGTGTGGCTTATATAGGAGTTTGAAGACGTATACTACAGTACATCACTCGCCAGAATCAGACTCCCTGTGAAATTTATAGGATATTCCCAAAGACTATATATGCGGCTAATACGAGAGTTAGGCTTATACGCAAGGTTTTACGGTAATTAGCGCTGAGTAGAAAACTCACCTTTACTGGGGTTATCGTCCACTGTGTGTGCAAACAAGGGCGCCGTCAGCACGTGCATGCTATGTTTGTAGAAGAACCCGAGGAACTCCGTCTTCTCCGTTTTCTGTAGCAACAAACGAAACTGAACGTCAAGACCACGCTCAATAATTAACTTTTTATTTCAACGTTGTGACAGCGAGAGAATTTACTAGCAAAAGTCTTATTTGTAAACATAACTATAAAATATAAGTTAATCAGGATTCTTCTCAGGTTGAAATGGGTTTAGTATTTAGGTAAAATGGTTATATTATTAGTTCCCTTATACTATCTAATATCTCGATTCTCTGATTATCTTTCCTAAAGAAGTTTTGTAATTGTTATTATTCAGGATGTAGAGTATTTATTTGTGTCAAGGTTTGACTTACGTTAGCTGTGGCTAGCATGTTTTCTGGGTCGATGAGAAGACGGATGATTCCCATTAACTGTACAGCACCTCCGAGCTCTGTGTGGAAAGCTACCGTAAATTAGACATGACTCGCCAAGTAGTTTAATATATCACGGAGGCTGCACTACGACATGAACAGTCATGGAAATTAAGTACACCATGCAGGTTTATTCAAGCAGTAGGAAGACACAACTATAATGGGCTCAATGAACAACGAATCATAGTCCCAAAATACAATTGCACAATTGACCATATTAAATCACCCAGAACACTACTAACCATATATGTGCTCATATTCCTAACTACAGTATCATATATTCCCAGATTAAAATATGCAAGCTCATCAGTTTTCTCCCAGTGCCGGGTCGTCTATGGTCTTACCTGGATCGGTGTCGCTGATCAGTTGTTCAATGACGAGGTTGATGAGGAGATCCTCCTAGAAAAGGACAAATCATGGTTCATTTAGTTGGTGGTAAAGGGCACCATTTCCGGACCAAAATCTTGTTTCATATTATGGTTTAAGGGCTCTTTAAGGGCGGCATGATGCCTAAAGGCTTCATGTCTGTTAAACATGATGATCCAGCAACAAAGCGCAGGCCGGTTAAAGCAGCACTTCCAGGTGTGTATTGAAGTTTTTTTTTGTTTTTTTAAAGCACTAGGTTGGTTGGTTGTTGGGTTGCTTTACGCCCTAATTAACAGCTGAGGTCATTTCAAGGGCGGTGATGATGATCGAATCTGTAGATGACTGAAGGTAGAAAGCATGCCCCTACATGTTTACTGAGGCAATGGTTCTTTTACATCCCACACTACATAGACACAGTGTGAAATGGACAGGCCTTTGATATGCTGTATGTCTACCCCAGCAGGGGGGGGGGGGGGGAGGTTGCAGCTTTTAAAGCACTATGCTGGATTAATATCTGATGGTTTCTTAGATATTATAAGAGTTTTAAATGCTTAAATCTCGGTGCTGCTACTTTCATAGACTTGATGCCACATAACTGTTGAGGGAAGAGAGAAGGTGACTTACATCGTCCTGTTTCTGTCCCTCCTGCAGGATGAACTCGCGCACCATGGGCGGGCTGAACTCCACGATGTACGAGAAGATGTCGATGGCCGCCGCCTTCATTTGTTCATCGTCCAGACCCAAGATGGTCTCCAGCGCCTTCAGAATACCCATGTCTGACAGCATCTGAGGACAGAAACACATGGCATTATTAGTCTTCAGGACTGAACAGCACAACAATATGACCATTCCAATGATTTTTTTACAGAAATGGTTGTTGATACTATACAAGGATGTCTAAAATGTCATAATCCATTGAGATTGAACCATAAATGCTGGTTACTAAATTTTTGCAAACAACTCTATTAGTGTTTTTAATTTTTGTCCCACCCTTAAGAAGGTTTTAGAACTACCCCCCTGGGCGGTAGATTCATAGTCGAAAGGTGGGCTCCAACTAGGCGCTCATATCGTGGTTTAGCTAGCGAAGCAACATCGCCTCGTCTCTACCCACTTTAACTATTTCATTTGTGCCTTCACTATGCCTGACCCTGCAGGATTTAGGGCGTGATTTTTTGTGGAGAACCTTGCACTCCTACATACCTTGAAGAATGTGTCCCGGCTAGCTGGTTGCAGTATTTGTGAGAAGGTACAGAACTCCTTCAGGAAGAGGACCAGGTCTCGCCGTTGTCCGTCGTCCGTCTCGTCGTCCATAAGCTGGTCAAACAATGACCGTAGGAACTTCTCATCCTCCTGCGAAGACAAACATTAGGGGCTTTAATATAAGCATTGGCTTTAGTTATTTCTAAACCCTAAATATAACTTTCCAAAGAACATCGTGGCTATACTGTATACAAGACATTTCAATCTCTACAAATTCTCAACTGGGCACACTATATCACTTTAAAAGAGCTTTTAATTAGATATTCATAAAATATACTGAATCTTATTCAATCATCAGTGACTTTATGAGGGCCAAAGCTGGTAGATCCTGTATATTTTAACACGTTTTTCTAATTGATTTTGGAGATGACCCTGGAACATGATCAAACCATTAAAATCTACAACAAAGTTCACACTTCCGGCTTACAGATATGGGTTCAGAACTTCAGCTTGGACATCAAGATGTATAACCTAGTAGCGTTGGCATCAATAAATCAATTTATGAATCTAGTTTTGATATGAACATGCTTTGCTTATGATAGCTATTATAGTGGGGCTCTGATGTTGGACGCTGAATAAAATCCATACGTTGACACGACAGTATGCGGTCTAGTGCTGACATTAATATAGGTCTATTGCCATTAAAGCAGGGCCAGACCAACCACGGCCTTTGATATCTCAGACGTGGTTCACTGAGGAGGGATCCCATGCCCGACCACCAGCAAGAAGGCCCGGGCCCCCGCATATGGGCAGCGGTTGCCAAACAGCTTACGTGACTGATCACAGCAGTAAGGCACGAGACCCCTCAAGTTTTGTCGCCTTTTACGAATCCGGTATGCCCATTGATATTGTGGAAGGCTCCCGATGAAGTTATTCTACTCCTTCATGGTCTAGGTTTGACATATATTAAAGTGTGACATCAAAGTTGACGGCAATGTTTGAATATCAAAATGGGGTGTCCAGGTTGGATTACAGTAAGCGCCATGTCTGACATCGAAGTGGGGGGTCTAGCGTTGGCATCAAAGTAAGTATACCGTATTCGACGTTTACTGTTTTTCACACCTTTGTGTAACACACAGCACACATGTGCAACTGTTAAAGCCAAGGCTAGTGTGAAGGCATAGGGTAGAATAGAAGCAGTCTAGAGGCCACTGAAATCTATATCAGACAGTCAAGGGGGGCTCATTAAAATGAATTTTTGAGGCTAATTCAAAATATATTTTTTTACATCGAATACGGTCACTGTACTCCATACATTAATTTAATAGGTTGTGTAACTGCTGTATAACTACCGGGTAGGCTGTGTCACTACTGGGGTGTACTAGCAAATGTAATGGCACAGGGGCTATTTGTATACCTCTACACAGAAGGTAATCCTATCTCTAGGACTAATGTTTACATCAAACAGCTGGTTTGGTTTTAGACATCTTACTTCTTCAATGACATTAAATTTGCTGATTCTTAGTTCAGTCCCAGCGTATCCAGTAACCTACTGCAAAACTATGTTTCTCACAATCTTTCCAGATCTTGAAATTTCCTTTTTCGTTTATACCTTCATCAAATACATCCATAACATTGAAACAAGAATTTTTATTATATTTTTTCTTTTGTGATTTCTGTGAGCAAATGAGTGGTTCCGTGAACTTCCGGCAACAACAGGGATGATATTTACCCAAGACAACAACAACAGACTATAACTAAATGGTTTAGCTACAAATCAATCACACCCCCACGCTCTCCCTTCACACTCCGCGTGTCCATAGGGGCACCTTTTGTATACATGTTATTCAGACCATGACGTACCAAGAAACCCAAAACCACTGTGATCTTCACACCAGATCAGCAGCACGTCTCAATTCCAGTACCATGCACAGGTCACTCACCGCCCTGCACCAAGCCACGAGGCCATACTTTACAATCTCTCTCCGGACTCGCAAAAAGACCTCCCCTTGCCTCTATTGCAAAGCACGACCTCAAGGTTCATGTCTTCGTAAATGTTGCCCTGTCCATGTCCCCTCACCTGACAATTATTACGAACTGTATATTCATACCTTTTGCATTTGTTTACACATATACCGGTATGTAAATGTTGATTTGGAGAATGCATGATTCTTTTGACTATTCTTGTGCTTCAACTGTCCCCTTTTCTGTATATTGTGAGAGCCTCGATAAATCCACATTCAAAATGTATGTCTTCAGTGCTGCTAACTTTCCCAGAAACCTCAAGATTCGTAATTTAAGAAGAACAATTCGGAAAATTTGTAATAATTTGCAGCTTTCTATCTTGTTGTGTTTAGTTACAGCATGACCCCAGCCTTGTTAAACAGTGTGGCCGAAAACTTTTTCTCAACGCAGACAAGGCTGTGTTCAATTTTAACCAGACCTTAGTGTAAAGGGTTCAACGTGAAACATTAAACTTGAAATTTGTATGGTATCTTTTGCTGCCAGAAGAGTGACGCCGTACGTTTATCATCTGACTTGATTTGAGGATATTGCAGGCTCAATTTCTCAGGCCTGCACTATGCTTTATCCAAGTTATATTATGACCTCCGCACATAACTTCAACATAGGGAGTCTTGTTAGGGCGCTAGAACAAGGACAAGGGTCAGTAGATGTCCGATTAATGAAGGCCAAGCCGTTTGAACATGGTGGTGCAGTGTTTAAATAGTTTTGGGCTGTTCAGAAGCTCTTTACACAATGTAGTTTAAGTTACCAATTCTGTGGATTGGACAACTTGTTGTGAAAATATAAGCCACAATCGTTAACACCTTGCGGGGTTGCATATTGAAATAAATTGATCCATTGTCTTTGTTTTTTTACATTACTAGTTCATGCTTTTACCACTAGGAGGCAGCAGTCACACTGCATACAAAAGTATAAGGGACTAGATTTAACAAAACAAAAGCAGTTTCACACCTTACAGGTCTGGAGGTCTTTGTATTTAGATTTCCTTCAGAGTGTTTGATATGCACAAGCATGTGAAGCGGAAGAATCTACAATGCTATATACGATTGTAGAGTTAACTATTTCCCATTTCAAAACACTAGTTATTACATTTTTATTCTAGACCCAATGGGTGCTTATAATACGTCACAGCATTTTTCTAAAAAAATTTTTGTTAAAGAGGATCATATAAATTGCGACAACAATAGTCAGCAAACCCCTATGTAAAACGCATCTATTTTCTACATCAATCAATACATTTGAAACAATCACAATCTTTTCTAACAGAAACATCTAATGTATACACAATGACAAGTCGGACGTGACACACAACTGAAAGTCCCTGTAGTTCTCGGTGCAGACAAGCGCTCGTTGGTCGTTCTTGTCTTGACATCTGTACTTGTGACATCACGGTACCCTTGAGTGTCCAGATACTTCCCCTGTAACATCAAAACACACATCACGGTACATTACTCACCTGCAGCAAGCTGACGATCTCCACTTTGTTAAAGAAGATGAATGAGTTGAGTGTGGAGAGCATGTTCTCCTCAAACACTGAGGGGGTGGGTAGGATCACGTCCTGAATGTACTGCACGCGGTACGTCTGGTGGATCTTCTGTACCAGCTCCACATTGTTCAGCGGAATCACCTCCTTAAAGTTAGCCTTTGTCTTTAAGTACTCCCGGTGTTTGGCCGGCTGAGGTAGCGACGGGTCGTACTCCAACACGCCCACAATGTCATGGATCATGTCGTCTGCGAACATGATCTCAAACAGCGCATTTTTGTTCAACAAAAATATGCTTTTGAAGATGTCATAGAGGTGGTGCAAGCCTTCTAGGTTCTCCAGGTCCTCACACATGTGAAAGAGGTCCACCAGCTTTTTGATGTAGCCGTCGCTCTCTATAGCCACGGCCAGCTTCTCCCGCCGGATGGGCGAGGGCAGCACGCCCGTGAACAGTTCTGAGATCTCGTCTAGTTTGCTGAGTTCGCATGGTGGCAGTTCTATAGGAGGGGCGGCGTCTGGAATCTCCTCAAACCGCTCGTCCTCCGACTCCTCCACCACGTCCTGGGTTATGTCCACAGACGGGTCCTTACCTTGCACCTGCAGTAGAGAAGAGGGGAGTTTGTTATTGAGTAGACAGAAGGAGGTTTGTTATAAAGAGCATTGAGGCACTTTGGGAATTGTTTTATTCAAGAATGAAATTTATTTAATTAATTATTATTCGTTCACTCTGCTTATGATTATTTTATCCTAATTATTACTTGTAATACAATGAGTACCGATATTACACTATATTCGTTCCTTTATTAAAAAGACGAAGCAATTGTTAATGTAGAACATGTTATTTGAGTATACTGCATACTCATCCCCCAGAAACCATATGATCATTGTTGTAGGTATTTTAAGAATAGATACTGCTGACTGATATATTATTTGATTATACAAACTATGCTAACTTTTCTCCTTCGATCTGATTTTATTTATATCTAAAAGTGACTTACCGAACATATTTTCTCCCATATCTCATCGCATCCTGCCTTCTCTTGGAAACTGAGCGCAAGGTCATAATTGTCTGCCTCTGACCATACTATAAGGGTCTCCTGCAATGGAAAAAAATGTTGTTGTAATATACGGATAGAAGCAGTCTGGGGAACAGTTATAGCATCAATAATAATAAAGGTTTTATTTGTGCCCTTTTAGGGCCGCCTTTTTTAACAGGTTATCAAACTACTGATTTCAACGACAATTTATTTCAAGAACGGAGAAGGGAAGCTTAACCAGTTGATATAGGACTGTTACTTCCAATAATCAATAGCACAAGCTCTTAAATTAATTTATTCAAATGGTCAACACAGAACAGTTTAATATGAAGGTGTAGGTTTATCAGACATCGAATTAGATCTGTTGTGAGAGGAAAAGGTGAAAGTATATTACCTGTTGCTTTTGGTAGGCTGTGTCGGGCTGTATTTTAGATTCTAGTAAAAGTGAAGCTGGAAAATAAAGAGACGAGAATTTATTGAAGGACAGTTAATACATCATGGAGAGCGCACACAGTTTGTTGTTTTGGTTCGGTGTTCACATAAGATGTTACATTTAATTTAAACTTTCGAATAATTTCCAATAAACATTTATCACTGAGAAGAGGCAACAGATGATGGTAAGTGGTTTATTGATAATTATTTTAAGGACAGCATTCACTTTATGATTCAATGATGGACAAAGTTGAAACACCATGTAATGGGGACACTTGGTCTTGGTGCGTTAAACTTGATGGTAAAACGGAAAGTTACCCCCCCTCCCCCCATCCCATATATGACTATGAGACATCAAACAAAACGGGGATGTAGTGAACCTGCTTCAGCAGTTCAAAGATCAGCACATTGACTGATCGTTTCCCTATTTATATGTATTGTATATGTGTATTGGATTCATCAATCGTTTCGCCCATCAACATAGACATCTTAATTATGGATTGGCCTAACAATGAAGATCTGGGTCAGGCCGAGTCAGTGCCCCCCCCCCCCTAACTTTCCCACCAATTCTGTAGTGAATGAACCGGTCATTGGCACTGTCATACTCACTGACACTGTCATTGACACTTGGTGTATGACTGACACTGACCCCTCCCTCCTATGTACTTCGTTTGTGACACCGATCCTTATCTTGCCCCGATAGACTGATAACACTGTACCGGTGTAGTAACAATAGGGACCCCCTTATCAATGATTGTGGACATTATCTTTTGTTTGAAAGTTGACTGTCACTGACACTGTGACAGCTTGCAAATTAGTCTTCCTTTGATGTTTTGTACACAAATTAAGTTATGTTAGCGGCTTTTATGGCTAAGAACGGCTATAAGTAACTCAGTTTTACGACTGGCTAGGCCATTTTGATATATGTCATGGTTATATCCATAGATTGAGCAGCTGTTTAGATCATATTTACTGTCACTGAGACTGAGAGTGTCGCTGTCAAATCTGTTATGACTGGGGGATCTCCCATTCATTTGGTTTTGTTGGGGTTTCATTTTTATGACTCCCGAGATTCAATAGCTGTTTTCTAGTCAAGAACACAATAAATTACCAGACAGTTATTTTGGATTATCCTAAACCCGATCTAAGTGTATAATCCATGTAAAATTCCGTAAAGATTGAGACATTTGCGTTCCTTATTTCCCCTTGGCTTACCGTCGGATTCAGAGCGGACGAGGAGGGACATTCCCTTCAGACGTTCAACATAGACGGACGAGACATGCCCAGTTCCACGATCGTCCCAAAGGCGATCATCGTTCAGCATGTACAACTTGACTCGTCTGCGTGTGCTTGTGTCCGCCATCCTTAGAAATTGTCCTCATCGATGACGATAATCCAGATGTAGAGCAGAGAAGACGGGGGTTTGGCACACGTATCCTCCGTGCATGGTCCGTCGGTTCTCCCTCAGGCAGCGGCTGCACACAAAAATAACAAAGTCGCGCGTTAGGAAAGACAATTCTGCCAATTCAACCCACACAATGACGACCAAATATCAATTTCCGATGAATATAGTCGGTTGGATATCGTCGTATGTGGGTGGGGAGTGTGTTAGATGGCGGGGAAGGCTGTAAATGGGGATTACCGTGAGACTACTTTTCGTAAACCCACTCGGGGCCCGCCGCCATGTTGAATTCACAACAACACCCTACGGGGTTCACAAAACGTAAATCACGGCGCCCCGCGCCAAACTCTAGTCGTACGGCGTCTTGACGCCAGGCGGCGCCACACGTTTGGCGCCATGCCATTTTGCCTTCCTACTCCAATAAATCCTGTGTATTGGGGTCAATACACATCAATATGAAGGGCCAGAGTACTTCTGGACCATACGGGACATCATACTACATGTTTTAAGTTAAAAAGAATACAATGAAGTTGCTTTTCAATTCTGTTTGAAAAGTAGGCCTGATGTCAGCAATTTATTTCATCAGCTCTATCTCTTTCATCATTATTTTAGTTTCTTTCACAATTCATCGTGATGTCTATTTGGAATAGTATAGTAGAGAAATGGCGACATGACCATATGAGTGACATACATGCCTGGCCACATGGAGAAGGGTAGAAAGAGAGTGCAGCAATGGAAAGCTGGTAAAGCTATGCCGAAGCTATGGAACCATTCACAAATGAAGTCGCCTTTTTCAGCACCCTCACTTCCTTATCACCTTTTGTCACATACCAGTAATAACCCCCTACGAAATACGTCGCTTTTTTCGAAGACACCCCTTCCCCCACCCCACCCCACCCCACCCCCATCCGGTAACCTCATAAATACACAGTATATGAATCTAATCATTCATATTAAAGGCCAAAAAAAAAAGAGGTTTGTTTCAGGTAACATGGCAAGAA
Source organism: Harmothoe impar (assembly GCA_947462335.1). Lineage (NCBI taxonomy): Eukaryota > Metazoa > Annelida > Polychaeta > Phyllodocida > Polynoidae > Harmothoe > Harmothoe impar. Next base: position 10,265,342 of record OX381704.1, on the reverse strand, counting down.
AATGTAGGGTCGGTAGGTCCTTTTTTTTTTTTTTAACATGAAAGTACTACCCAGCCTCTCCAAAGACCCTAAAATTGACCAAAAAAGTGTAAAAATACGAAAATTTGTTCAAAATTGCATTAAGGGAGTGATCATTTTTTAACAACAGGGGGGGGGTGGTGGGTTTCCGCGCGGAGCGCGCGAAATTTTTTACACCCCCCCCGGTCAAGGGGTCAACATTTTTTACCCCCCCCCCTTAGGGTCGAAAATCGGCTCGCGCGCGGGCCCTTTGAAGCATAGTAACGCGCGGGCTTTTTGGCTCAAAACAGGTCAAATTTTTTTGCCCCCCCCCCGGGAATGAATGCTGATATAGACACTACTGACGGTAGTGTCTATATCAGCATTCATTCCCGGCCAGAATATAGCAGATCGTGCCCGAGCTCGACACTTTTCAATGCCAAAATGGCCTTCATGTATGTTCTCCATCATCTCGGTACGTAGTGCCTTTGGAATAACCATGCGATCACCCTTGAATATAATACCATCAGCAAATGCGAGTTCGTCTCTATAGTTCCAGTAATCCAGAACTGCTCCGGGACATTCCTTCCGCTGTGCTGGCCACCCTGTCAAGATGATGTGCTTCAGCACCTGCATGTTCTGGTCACTAGCTGTGGTCGTCCTAAGCTCGGTTAGTTTCGGGTCACTGATGGGTAGTGAGGCCACCATGTAGTGAATGACGGCATCCAGTTTCGCATTCAGTTCGTCACTCTGTGGTGGAACGGAGCCCACCATCAGGTTTCTGCTCAAGCAGTCAGTCACTGGGATATCCTTCCCTGGCTTGTACACCACGTCAATGTCATACATGTACCTTTGGAGCTCCAAAATCATTGTTTGGAGCCGTTTGGGTGCTGCTGATATGGGTTTGCGGAGGATCGATTCCAGAGGCTTGTGGTCTGACTCTACTGTCGTTTTTCTGCCATATACGTACTGGTGGAACCGGGAGCATCCGTGCACAATAGCTAGCATCTCACGCTCAATCGGGGCCCAGTTACCCTTCGACGCATCTAATGCTCGGGATGCGTATTCAATCGGTCGGCCATCCTGCATAAGTGTCGCTCCTGTGGCCTTCTCAGAGGCGTCTACCTGCAGTGTCAGTGCCTTGTTGGGGTCATAGAATGCCAGGACCGGGGCCTTTGTGATGATCTCTTTCATCTTGGCGAATGCTATGTCCTGCTGGGCATCCCACACAAACTCTATGTCCTTTCTCAGGAGCTCTCGCATCGGGGCAGTAATGCTGCTCAGATTAGGTGCAAACTTTGCGAGGTAATTCACCATCCCGAGTATGGTCTGGAGTTCTGCCTTCGAGGTGGGAGCTGCCATATGAGTGATGGCCTCGACCTTCTTGGGATCAGCCTGGATACCTTTGTCAGATATGACGTGGCCATAGTATTTCACTTGTGACACATTGAAATGGCATTTATCCAGGTTGTACCTTTGACCGTGCTCACGAGCACGTTGGAATGTTGCACGAAGCGTTTCCAAGTGTTCTTCCCGAGTTGTTCCGGCCACGAGTACATCGTCACTGATGCCCTTTACTCTGGCCAGCCCCTCATAAGTCTCATCCACACGCCTCTGGAATATGTCTTGGGCACAGTTGATACCGAAAGGCATACGTAGGTACCTGTACCGACCAAACGGCGTGTTGAATGTTGTCAGCCAGGATGATACATCGTCCAGCTGAATCTGCCAGTAACCGCTGCGGGCATCCAGCGTAGAGAAATATTTGCATCCTGACAGTCGGCTAGTGACATCATCTAGGGTTGGAACCGGGTAGTGTGGTCGTTTTATTGCCTTGTTCAGATCCTTGGGGTCCAAGCATACCCTTAAGTCACCATTTGTTTTGTGAACCACCACCATGGAGCTAACCCAGTCTGTGGGTTTGGTGACCTTCGTAACTATTCCATGACTCTCCATACGATCCAGCTCAGCCTTGACTTTGTCACGGATGGATACAGCCACCGTGCGGGATGCATGTATGACTGGCTCAGCTCCTGGCTGCAAACTGATGTTATGCTCACCGGGAAACTCTCCTATCCCCTCAAAAATGTCAGCGTATTCTGAAATCAGGGCATTGATAGCAGGGTCGTTACCACTCGTATCATACTCTCGTATCCCAGCTTCCTGTTCATCGATGGACAGTACAAGCTGTACCAGATTCATGTCCACACACGTCCTTAGTCCAAGGAGTGGGGGTGCTTGTGCGTCGACAACATGGAACTGTAAACGCTGCCTATCACCCTTGTGTGTGCATTCTAGATCACAGACTCCCAGTGTATTTAGGGACTGCCCTCCATATCCATGAAGCGTGGTCTTACTCAACATGAGCGGCTGCTGGACGTACAGTTTGTCAAACACGGATTTGGGTAGCACGTTGACCTGTGCCCCGGTGTCTACCTTAAACTTGATGGTCACGCCATGGCATTGGATGTGGACAAAAGCCTGGTCTTTGGTGCACGCCGCTGAGTTGACCACATCTATGAAGAAATCCCCGCCTGCATAACTAGCACTGTCATCTGGGGATGGCTGCACTGTGTGGACTGCCTGTGCGTGGCAGACTGCTGCAAAATGGTTATACCTCTTGCAGTTACCGCATCTCTTCCCTCTTGCAGGGCAACTCTTCATGCTGGTATGAGAGTCCTGGTTGCACTTAGGGCACAAATCAGCTGTGTTTCTCTGCGGAGCCTGTTTGCCACCACTAACGTTGCCATGGCCGCCATACTTCTGCCTGTTTGGAACCGCTTTCTTTTCGGATATCCCCACTGCCTGGACTCCTGCAGCCTCTGAGCCACCCATGCACTTCAGGTGCCGTTGAGTGCTCTCCAGAGCTCGAGCAATGTTCAGTGCTGCGAACAAGTCAACGTCATCTCTGCTATCCAGGTACCGTTTCTTTGTCTCATCGCTGTTGGTGCCGAGCACCAGTCGGTCACGTAGCATTTCATCCACAAACGCTGCTGGAAAAGCACAGTCCTTGACAAGGAGTCTTAGTCCCATGAGGAAACTGTCAACTGACTCAGTTGGCCCCTGCACCCTAGTGTAGAACTTGTGGCGCGAAACAAACATAGTCGACCTTGGCGCTACGTACATCCGGAACTTTTTATATACAGTCTGGAGGTCGGTCTTGTCCTCCCCTGCTACCGCAGCAATAGCGGCCTGTCCATCTGCAGCAGGCACAGCTGCAACCGCAGGGGCAAAGTGAAACGTGGAGAATATCTCCCTGCCCCGCTCCCCGGACCATATCAGGATGAAACTAACGCGCTGGTTTTGCTCAGTCTTACGAAGGGGGCCAGAGAAAAACAGATCTGCATGATCTTCAAATTTCTTCCATGCCTCCCTCAGCACTGGGGAGTCCCAGTCCATTCTCGGCAGGTCTGCTTGTGATACTGCCATTGGGTCCATGACTATAGATCTATAGTTACTTTGTGTAAATATTACAGTGTGGGCAATGTCAATTTGATGGGCTGGAATGGCCTGTAGGCTTCACTGTCTGTGGCACTCCTGCTACCCAAATATTGAATGTCTACTCACAGTTTGGAGAATTCATCTACCAGGGTCCTTCAAACATCCACATCTTCTGACACCATGTAAAGATAGTGATGGAGTCTGTGACTTGTAGAACATATGCTTTACTGTAATCCTAGATGGTACAAATACAACATGTAGTTAGCTCTGATTACATGTCCTCGTACGTCGCCCATGCGGTCCTCACACAAAGTGATGACGTCACGGATGCGCGTACACAACAGAGGGGTCCAAATTTTTTTGCCCCCCCCCGGTCAAGGGGTCCAAATTTTTTTGCCCCCCCGCCAAACCCACCACCCCCCCCTGTTGATAATAAATGATCACTCCCTAAGAAAACGTAAGGTCGGCCCAGCTGTTTTGATAGGGTTGGTCGGGTGACCTGAAACAAACCTTCTTTTCTTTTGGCCTTTAGAAATGTGCATATTTTGAAACCTGAATGGATTCCCTCACTGATAATCTGTTTCACCAAAGTGATGCATGCAGGTGCAAGTGGTGGTTTATTTGACCGGGTAAGGTACTATGTAGACTCGTTCCAATCCCATGCGCTCCTACGGCTACCGCTCGCCTCACTTAGGGACCAGTAACCGTACAGCGTTGTAACGGGTTACGTCGCCGCGTTCTGTAACCAATCACCCCAAGCTGGCCCCATCTCACACCATTGCAAATAGCGCCAATTAGAGAGCGCCGCTCCGAGCGGACCGCACAGTTACTGGTCCCAAAGCAGAGCGTCGGGATTGGAACTAGTCTAGGTACTATGTGACAGGCAACATCTGAACAGACAGCATAGACATATACATTGAGGACTGGTGCTAGTCCAAGTCACTTTCTGCCCTGTGTGACAATTACCAATTTCATGGTTGCCATTCTAGCTAGATTGTTAAGTTTTCCGGGGAGGATGGCCAGGATGCTCCCTGACCCTCCCACCTACTTCCCCCCTATGACCTATTGAAGGAGTTTGTTTCACTCGCCTCTGGAATTTTATCTAAATCCTCAGAGGAAATGCTTCCCCCCCCCCCCCCCTTCAATACAGATCTGATTCTGAACCAGCTTAAGCTAATCTGTGTTGATGATAATGACAATAAACCCCGACTTCCTCTAATGAAGCCCCACAGTGCCGGTCCTCGTTTTGGGAAAATCCACCAAGGCCCGCCCCCCCCCCCAAGCTTTTTCGGTTAAAAAAAAAAGTAGCTCACTTCACTTTTCCACAACCAGTATCTTTTTTTTACCTCCCCTCTGTAATTAATGAATGAACGCTCCCTTAGATATAAAATCACAACAAGGAAATCACTGCATATACATCATATATCTTGTATTTATTTACATAAATTACGAGTACAATTTATTTCACAGAAAACAATGAGCGAAGAAAATTGTTCTAAGTTTGAAAATGCACATCTGTTTTGTTGTATTATACATTGCCTTAACAGGAGGCTTGTGGCGGTTGCCACTCACTATACGGGCCCTGTGTGCATAGAAACTCTACAGCGTAACACACAAGTCGTCACTCCGGGTAAAGATGGACCGTTGCTAGACAGCGATGGTTGCTAAGCACCCGGTGCCCGTCATGGACGATAACACGCGTCACCTTGACCAAGATGAGATCCTCATTGTGAAGTAGGATACAGTCATGTACACACCCTTACTTATTGTCCTACATTGCGGTACTTTGTTACATGGTTTTGTTATCAGTAAGATTTAACAGTCTGTACAATGGTATAATAACCGGGCCGGACGTCACAGGAGACGCCGGTACACATCCCAGGTGGGTGAAACAAGAGGTGGTCATGCACGAGTAGTCATTCGTAGGTGACTTAGATTGGGTCTGTAGACCATAAGGTTTCTATTTCTTGGTAAAAATCGGAAACCTGCCCTACAGACAGACGTTACTTGGTGCACTGAGGTCAGTGTACGGTTAAAGTGGACCAAAAAATAGTCCCAAGTAAGGATCTTATTTGTACCGATTTTTTCTTTCTTTGTCTGTCGACCATCAGCACATCAGGTTACATCCCTTGTCATACACGTAGGGTTATGTCATTCAGTGAGTAATATTAACACCAGCCATCAAGTGAAAGTTCAAGTATCCTTCACATGATTTTTACATCAGATAACTTTATCTACATCAGAGATCAGTCCAACTTTAAGTAAAACGGACCACATGTGTAACCCTAATGTTCCCATCTATCACTGCCATCTATACATCGTACGGATGTGTTAATCATTACAGTGCCTGTACACACCAAAAGACAAATAAATCAGCTTTTGTCGCAAACTTGTGGGAAGCCACGCAGAAAGAATTCTCCGCACTAGTTCTGCTTAATTCATCAAGATTTTAATTTAATTTTTTAATTAAAAAAAAGAGAAGAATTAAGCACTCAGATCGCGACTGTAACTGAGACACTAAACCCAGAATTTCGGCTGGCCATGTCGCGTTGATTCTAATACATCTCACAGAACTTAGTACAAGTTAACATTTGGGTGGAGAATCAAAGGCCATTGGCCCTTGGCCAGCATTGGTGTCTACCGGGTACCACTGATTTATACTTTAGTTTGACTTAAATTGCATATATCTATTATATCTCATACATTGGTGAATCAGTTTTGGATATTTACAGAATCTTGTTGTTGGGCAGCCTGAGAGTGTCATAGGGCGGCAAGGCTATTGTCTCTGTACTTAAAGCAGCGCTGGAATATATCAGCTCTCAGACAGGAGTATTTCTGACTTGTTTGCCGCAGAAAGAGAGCTTTGTCAGTTTGCCGCATCGCATCACAAAGCACATGTATCGCACAACATGCCTGTAGATGCACCAAACTACAACCAGCTCTAGCCCGAGTTTGTACAAATGCTGAAGCATGGCGCGCACATAAATGACAAACCACAGGCGCAATAAGCCAAGTCAACTATGGGTAAACCTCACAGAGAAATCTTCTTTCCATTTAAATTCATCCGTCCAGAATAGTACCAGTTATATATAGCATTATATGTAATATTTGTTGTATATTGTTCACTAATTTGGTCTCAGATCATGGTGGGATTTATACTTTATATCGGGTGGTTGTTTAATTCAAATAGCCCCCAGTTAAAAAGGGATGTAATACTGGCCACCTCTTGTTCACAACTCTGACATTTGTAGAAACATATAGAAAATTCAAAGTGTGGTTTCACTAAGTGACATACACATCTGCCCTTTCTTCCCTTTGAAGTGACAAGCATTCATGGTGTTGGCCCACATTACACTAGACCTCTGCCCACAGCCCTGTGATACTGCAGTATAAACTCTATCTCTATTACACAAACCGTCTCAGTATCGTAGCACATGGGCAACACTCGAACAATCTGATAAAAACTTCATTTACTTGTTTTCAGATAATAAAAAGAAAAGATTAAGCCAGTAAATGGTTTACATGCGGCTTAACCCGATTACGATATATCAAGGAATGCACTACTAGATAATTCTTCGTTGAAGTAGAAGAAAATCAGTCTCAAGAATTTATGGAACGAATGTATCCCTGACTAAGCCCTTATTCAAAACTTGAGTTTCCTGGATACAATGTGTTTAAACCTTGGTTACTATGGCAACCTCTGTACTCATTCACCAGTCTGGGGTAGGAATACTTGGCCTTAAGTCCCAGTGAGGACTGACTGCTGATTGGTTGCTGGTTGAGGGGACGACACATTAGGACGCACGGGGTACAGTTTGTGACTATTTGTAAATACGAGTCAACGTCAACAACTATATTACAGCGAAGATGATGAATTAGACGCAGAACATGAGGAATGGAAGATCAGAGAATCTGGGACAGATCTATCAATGGGATATAAAACAAAATTCACACCTAAAATGATTCACTGTTTAGCAACTTAGTACAACTAATATATCAAGTATGGAGAGGACTAGAGGAATTCTGTATGTAACATGAAGACTTAGATCTAGCTCAAACGTAAAGCAACTTGCATTATGACTGAGAGCTCCTGTATAAACAACTTTGTTGGTCATTTCATTATTCTGAAAAATGCAATGTAAGAATGTCTACCAGCGTCATGAATGCCACCGGACGCTGACTAAGCACCAGGTATTACCATGACAAAGACACCTGTCCGTGTCAGCCGTGTTTGGTGCGAGTTGGTGTAGGGCTCTGTCTGTTACAAATCTTACCAGACTCGCTTTATACAACTTTCATACTATATTTGGCATTGGTTATGGACAAAGATGGACAAAATTAAACTCACTTCAGTCAGGATGATAAAACACTAAAAAATGAACACTTCTAGTTTTCACCCCATTTTGTCAACTTAAATTTACAGAAGTTGATTTCATGTAATCACAAAAGATAAATGACTGATATCCATATTTGTATTTATTCTATCTCAAATCATACAAGCAATATGACTTCATGAAAATGATACCCTGAAATGATGACATCATGAATGATGACATCATTGTTTCATGACGTCATGAATGATGACATCATTGTTTCACGACATCATGAATGATGACATCATTGTTTCATGACATCATGAATGATAACATCATTGTTTCATGACATCATAATGATGACGTCATTGTTTCATGACATCATGAATGATGACATCGCTCTTTCAAGACATCATTGACAATTATATATACAGCTGTCTCATCTCCTATATATATTTATACCCTAATAATAAATACACTCCTCCCTCGTCTCGCATACAGTCTATCTAAAGACGATCAACTCAATCCGAGAATAACACACTATGTCCAGAGACTACGTAGCTAAATGATGTATGATGTAGGTGACCATTATCACATGGCCGGATGTGGATGAGATGCGGGTAGTGTCAATGTAGCTCTTTGTCGTACACACGTAGTGAACCCGATCAGGGCTGCATAGTACGTTACGCCCTTTGTCGTCATACTATTAAAGAATGCAGACCTGGTGAGTAACTCACTAGGGTTGCATTCATGATGTCATGAATGCTGACATCACTGTTTCGTGGCGTCATGAATGATGACATCATTGTTTCATGACATCATAATGATGACGTCATTGTTTCATGACATCATGAATGATGACATCATTATTTTGTGGCATCATGAATGATGACATCATTGTCTCATGACATCATGAATGATGACATCATTGTTTTGTGACGTCATGAATGATGACATCATTGTCTCATGGCATCATGAATGATGACATCATTGTTTCGTGACATCATGAATGATGACATCATTATTTCGTGGCATCATGAATGATGACATCATTGTTTCGTGACATCATGAATGATGACATCATTGTTTCATAACATCATAATGATGACATCATTGTTACGTGATGTCATGAATGATGACATCATTGTTTCGTGACATCATGAATGATGACATGATTGTTTCGTGATGTCATGCATGATGACATCATTGTTTCATAACATCATAATGATGACATCATTGTTACGTGATGTCATGAATGATGACATCATTGTTTCATAACATCATAATGATGACATCATTGTTATATGGTGTCATGAATGATGACATCATTGTCTCATGACATAATGAATGATGACATCATTGTCTCATGACATCGCTGTTTAGACTCCGGGTGAGTCTGCATGATGCATGAGTTCTTTGCGGGCGCTGCATCGGTGCACCATGACACGGCATGATGCGTTGCAGATGGCATGATGCGGTCCCTGCGGGGTTCCCGAGGGATGGTGAGTAGGTGGGCTGTAGATGGCACGTTGTCCATAGAGACTACACGCTGTGGCTGTGGTGGTCCTGTACACTCTGTAGTAGGTAACATACCCCTCCTGGTGGGAGCGGCCGACACTAACATACCTCCACGTTACCATAGATGCGTCTCTCTAATCTCGCTCACCACTTGTCCCGCTTTCTGTAAGGCCTGCAAAACACAAACGGAACAATTTGTGGTGTGATGTAACACTTTATTTGCCTGAGATGATGTTTAATATTATTTATTAACCTATACATCGAAATCAACTCTCTTTTTTCCCCTCCCAAATCAGCTCATATTAAGGGTACATGTCTCTTTTCTTTGAACTTTTAAAACAGCTAGTAGTACTCGGAAACACTCAAATTAAAGCCCTGCTAGACTAGCACAAAATATGCCCCACTCGTTGCGTTCATTGCAAAATATTTACAAATGAAGTAAATATAGTGGGCTTCAATAAATACTTTTCCATTCTCCAAGAAGAGTCGACAAATTTTACTCACCCCCTCCCGCAACCGGCCAAGGGGTTGAAATTACAATGTGTTTTACACCCTCCACCCATGGTGTTACATTCATGTGCACTCCCTAAATGGATTTAAGTGTCTTACGTTGAGCATCTCTGCTGCCTCGCGGCGCCGGGTGGCGATCTGCTCGGACTCGTCCAGGAGGCGCTCGATCTGCTCCTGTTTGTAGAGGTGGGAGACGAGCTCGCTCTGCAGGTTGTCTTTGACAAAGTTCACCAAGAAGTGCATGATGGCCTTGGGTACCGTGTCCTGGATGTTCTTACGGACGATGAGGAAGTAGGACCGGATCAGCCGCTCTGTCAGACACAATGAGAACACACGGTTAGCGACAGTTTGGTATATACCGTAAAACCTCTCTGATAAGCCATGTTGTACGGTATGAAGATTAAATTTAAAAAAAGCAAAAAAAAGAGAGCAAACCTCCCTTAAAAGCCGACCCAGAATTTGAGAGAATATTATAAGCCGGATTTAGGTCCATTTAAACATGGTTAAACTACATTGTATAATCTACTTGAAAAAAGACCTCCCTTATAAGTGGACCCCCTCTTTGAGGTAATGCTATAAGCTGGATTAATTCTAAAATCCCCGAAAAAGGTTGGCTTATCAAGAGATTTTACTGTAAAGTTGATATACAAAACCTAAAAGTTGGTCTATCGATTGCGCCTTCCAAAAACGATTTAAGTGAGCAATTTTATTTTATTTTCTGTAAAAATGGTGCGTGTAATTCATGGACCAACTTTGGTAAGTCGCACTGAAACTGGTGGTGGGTGCATGGAATTCCCACTACTTTATAACCCTTTTAAAAAGTATTTTGAGGCAGATATTTTGTCAAATCAAGAAAATCAAATTCAAAACTACAATGAAAAATGTATTTTTCAGATAAAAATTGAGAATTTTTCAATGAATGAAAATAAATTAAAACTATAATTACAAAACTGATGAACTCAAGTTGGCATGCAACTAAATCTAGGGGCAATCTACCTTCTTTCATGATCTCAAAGACCTAGACATAGACCAGGGTTTCTAATGTTTCAGTCAGCTATTCGGATGCGTTAGAGAATGTTATAGATTCAAGGTGAGAAGGAAGGGTATTCAAAAGCAAAAGATTGAACGTGTGATTTACATCACAAATGACTCAGGGTCAGGGTGATTAAGTGATTGAATTTATTAACTGAAAGATTGAAGCTGCAAAATCATTTCGGGAACAATTATTTATTTGTCAACTCTAAGAGCATCCATATCTAGTGAGCCCATAAGACCGCGCCACCCAATCCACACACTTTATGCAGATTCCCCATGACCATGCCAATTCCCCATAAGCCATGTACCTAATTTTAATACAATAAATTATTTCTCAATTCTGACAGCAGAATCATAACCTCCAGGAAACGCTGACCCACTTTGATAGGTCACATGACTTATTTAGTCAAATTCCAGGCAAGCAGGTGGGTATGGGCAAGTAGGTGGGTGTGAAAAAGCAGATGGCTGGGGGCCAGCAGGTGGCTGTGGGCATCGTCACCCGACAGCCCGTAACAGCCACTTTACGTCTCGGCCAAAAAGCGAGTTGATCGGAGCGTAAACGGCAACGGCATATTTGTTTCTGTTACGATGTGTCGGTCGGCGGCCAACGCTGTAGATCTCCGACCCTTCCGAAAATCGTGCCAATCGGAGCGTAAACAGCGAAGATATTCGCAATTTTTGTTTCCTCAGAGCAAACCCTGTAAGTTATCTGTAACCTTGTAACCTGTGATCACAGCAGCACCTGTCCACACAATAAAGTAATTCAAGATAATTCAAGATAGTTCAAGAGAAATATACCAAAAAGGTCTTACAAAAAGTGTCTCACACTATAATGCAAGATAGCTCTCATTGACTTAGCACTGAAATTGTGTGGACCGTAATGGAGACGAAAATCCATTCTAGTACTTAAGTGTTTAATTTCTCTGCACATGTTTTTTTGTTTTTTTTGTCACATGTTTTTATCTAAATGTTTTAAATGCTTAAAGTGGAACATTGATGAAAGTGACTGATGTTCCATGCACCTGAGTGTCATGTCTGTCCATCTGTCAGGTTTTCAATTTTTTTGAACCATGAATTCATGTCAAAATTGACACTCAAAAATTAAGTTTCACTATCTTGATGTGACCCCTCACAAGGCGTCACAAAAGACTCTGGGTGGTAACCCTGAGTCAATAATGACTTGCAGGAATTGTACTTGGGTGTTGAGGGCAGGAGCAGGGTCAGTCTCAATCTTCCCGTAATTTCAGATTTTACAATGCAACGCAATTTCAGTATTACCGTAAAACCTCGCGTATAAGCCGCGGCTAGTACGCGAATCAGATCGCTGGTGCGGCTTATAGGATCGGCACAGAGTCCAGGTGCGGCTTATATGCGAGTTTTTCTCCTATAATACAGTACGAAAGCCACCCTATTCAGATCGCTGGTGCGGCTTATACGCGAGGTTTTACGGTATGCATATTAAAAGAACGTAAAAACACTGACTTTGATTTTCAGAGAGGAATTTGAGACCTGACTGTTCTCGTTACAAACAATACAACCTCCTTATTTCTAACACACCTTATGGTTTGATGAGTTAGTTAAGTTGAGAGGAAGCCTGGTTAAGTGCGGCGAGTGTGTGTACATCATATTTTCATTATTACCGTACAACTGCCTGTGCAATAATGTGTAAGTTTACTAAAGCAAGCATGTGGGTATAGTATAATTTTTAATAAAATCTAGTTTTTACTGAAGTTGTTTTAAAACTTGATTTTGTACGAAACTTGAAAGAGTCGGGGACATCTTAAACATATAGCCAACAATTAAGACATTTAAACATATTTTGACAGTGTGTAAATAAAAATTAATTTCTAACCAAAACCTCCTCTCGCTACTACTTAGTTGATTAGTTGCCAAAACAGATTTTGAGTGAATCACGCGTCGAATAATGCAATGTTTCTGCTTAGCACCCAGACATTTCCACATCCAAAACATATATTTGGGATAGATATGTAAGAAGAATTACAAAAATACAATATATTTGTATCATTTAAAAAGAAGAAAAAAAAACGGGGGGGGGGGGGAAATAATTAAAACTTATGTAAAATTACAAAAAGTCACGAGACATGAACATACGCATTATAATAGCAATGTAACTGCAGTGAGAAGGAGAGATGTTTTATTTTACATACGGCTTATTCAGAAGGTGACGCACGCTGACATTAGGTGTCACTCACACAGTTTTACTGTCAATTCAGCACCCCAATTTGCCCCATACTTGCTATTTTTGATTATTGTTTCTTTTTTTAAACTGAAATTATTTCTTACAACAGGTTGAAATTCCTTTACAGAAATAGTGCAAAATTCAGCACAGTTTTTTTTATACCGATAGCATAGAGCAAAAGAGAAGCCTGTTGGCTTTTAGTAACGGGTAAAAAACGATAACTGTAAGCGCCCCCTGTCAGTGGCTGATATTGAATAAGCCGTATTTGTTTGCTATTCTCACCGACTATGTCACAGTCTCTCTTTTCTCGAGACGACAATGCCTTTGGCTGGGCCTGAGAGGGCTGCAAGCAGAGAACGTTACATCAGTCACTCCGTGTTGGACAAACAGGTCGCGGCCGGACACCGGCGGGTAACCCGGACAAAGGTGGGGCGGGTTAACCCGTAAAGGACGGCATGATGCATCAAGGCTTCATGTCCATTTGTCGTCATGATGCAGCAACGCAGCACTAGCGAGATACTCACTAGCACTACATAATGCATCATGCGAGCCCTTCGGGAGTGTATCAACTCCAATAGGGTCTGCATGATACACAAATGCAGCACTGGCTAGTTAATAGCCTGGGCGGCATTCAGGTATCATAACGACAGAATCCATGGTGCATTAAAGCGCCATGCCTTCCTTACAGGGTTCAGGTTTAATAGGTTTAATGGAGTCCCACAGAACCTCACTTAACGGACACCTTAACTCTCCGTCCACCTCCCCGCGTTGTAGAATTTTTTGATTGATTGAGAAATACAGTTGAATGGTTTGGCAAGTCCACCAAACTGTGTTTTAACCCTTGTCCATTAAATGCTATTCTGTTTTTTCTGTTGTTGCAGTCTGCCATTCTGAGGAAACATAAGAACACACCAAACCGAAATTTAGACACGGTTTAAAAGTACCGGTAAAAAGGTCCGAGCGTAAGAATATTGCCTTATATTACATATACCGTAAAACCCCGCCTTTAAGACGGATTTATTTTGGTATTTATTTTTCCTACAAGACGGATTTTCATCTGAAATTAGGGGGTCGTCTTAAAGATGGGGTTTTATTATATAGTATCAAAGAGAGAACCAATACCAAGTCTTTTTCCTACAAGACGGATTTTCATCTCAAAGTAGGGGGTCGTCTTAAAGGCGGGGTCGTCTTAAATGAGGGGTTTTACGGTAGGTCAGCTCTTTTCCTCGCGGTACGCTTAGACTTCACCATGGGTCTCTTTTGGACCATGGTGATGGGTCTGTGCCTGACCAATCAGAGGACAGGGCCTCAGTCACGTGACCCTCCACTCTTATTATAGTATGCTTAGAATCAAGGCATGTAGAGATACCCAGATACCATGATACTTTTTGAAGGTAAGAAACAAAAGTTTTGGTGTTAGTTCTATTAGTTTCACTCAGGGAGGGCAAACTTGCAACACGGCTTCACACAAACAAACACCCGACCCTTCCTCCTCCGTCACTATGACGTCACCACTCACCAATGACGTCACAATCTTTCTGTTCCCGAGGCGACAATTTCTTGCCGGTCTGGAATGAAGGCTGCAAGGGAAGCGGCTTTTAGTATGGAGTAGGATACATATCATGCTAAAGGATTCCCACAAACCTTTCAAATTGAAATTCCATGACTTTCCCTGACCAAAAATAACCGTTTTCTCTGCCAATATTTATCATACTCTCAAGATCATATATAGTGCTAGGCAACCTCAAATTTGACAGGGAAAATATTTCTAAAATCTCAAAAGCGAATGGTACTTTCTACCCCCCATCCCCCCTCATTTCCGTGACTTTCCCTGACTCGCGTCAAAACCGCACAAGATTCCAAGACTTTCCCTGCAAACTTTATTTTTCCTTACTCTCCATGGGTCGAGGAACCCTGCTAATGTGCCTGGTTCCCTCTTGTATTACATACTGAATGAAGTTCTTATTCAGTGTTCACCTGACCTTCCCTTTATTAATTCTTACTCATGGCGTCATCCTAGTTGAGCAGATACCATCATGTTAAGCAATAGTTGGGCCCCATCACTTGATTGACTTTTCCCTGGAGGGAAGAGCATACTCATAGCTTTCTTTTATTCAAACACCTAACTATCTATGACCCCAGGGTTTTTCAATTCCCTCATTTTATCATTAATTCACACATAAATGAGTTGTATGAAAACACTGGACAGGAGAAAAAAGTGACATTATCAATGATTAAACCATGAAACATCAATCGGTTTAGCACAAAACACATTGAATTAAATTGTTTCGATCCCACTACTTTTCCCCTCACCATTTTTTGATAATTTACAAATATAGGAATACAATCCAATAAAGGTCAGTGACACAAACACTTTTCTGATAGTTCTTTAGTATTTCCTCCAAGCAGATCAAGTTATAAAACATGAAATATCAACAGCTTCCACTTATAATTAATGGATGCTTATATAATTTTAAGACGATAAACACATTTAAATTGAAAAAGTTATGAAATAAATTTAAAAAAAAACAAACAAAAAAAGACAAAAGAGTACGTACAACTTCGTCTAGTAGGTTGATGCCGCGGCGTGCTGGTGAGTGTGTGGTGCTGGGAGGGGCCGACCCGGGGGCACTCCCCGCCCCCGTCCCGTTAGTCCACGACCCCATCGCCCACGGACCGTTCTCCTTAGCAACACCCGCTGACAAACGATTCGACACCTGTTGTAAAAAACACAACCACCATCTTTAATTTACTACTTCTCCACAGAACTACGCGTAGAATGCAAGGTATTTTATCAAGAAGTCAAGCATGGGCATTCCTTCTCAAAGCTCCTTCATTTTACATTTCTTCAGCGTTGGAAGAATTATGCAGAGGATCAGTGCCGTTTGTGACCGATCAATATAGTCATGGTTACCATGGTTACAGCAGGAGTAACATCGTCACATACTAACCATGGACACTTTGTGTAAAGTGATTGTCTCATGTACTGTGGTTTCTGTTTATGGTAGTGTACAAGCTTAGCAGCAAAAGGTAATTGAAAGATCTTCAACGCATTGAGAAAATATTGATGTGAAATCTGGGGAATGGCAGGAATGAGAGACAATGCACCAAGGTCATGCACAAGGACAAAACATGATTTACGACGTTGAGGAAGGTCACTGTTAGCACTTCAAGGACAGAAATGGTGAAGGGTAGGAAATTATAGAGTGCACTGATAGCAGTAAAAGAGGAGTGTTCCTTGGCATTATTAGCACCATGATAATGTGTTAAGCATATTGTTGTGATGTAAAGAGCTGAAAACGGTGATAGAAGCTCTTTAAGAAGCAGACAGAACCACGGCATGTTGTGTGAACCCACTATACCCTACTGCCCTTTAACCCTTTCAGGACGGCATAATGCATTAATGCATCATTACCTTGGTCGTCATAATGCATGGATGCAGCGCTGGTAAGTAACTTGCCAGTGCTGCATTCAAGCATCATACCAACCATACAGGGTTGAGACACTCTCAAACAGTCAGGCATGATGCACCAATGCAGCACCGGCAAGTTACTCACCGGGGCTGCATTGTTGCATTGCGCCGACAAATGTCACCTTTTAGTTCCATGCCATCCATTAAGGGTTAAGACAAGGATAGCGTGATTGCAGCACTACAGTATCATTCTACTCTTTGTATTTTGTATTCGACACATCACACTTTTCCAAATCCCTATTATCTACATTAACACCGTCAACCCTTCAAAGACAGCATGGTGCCTCAACGCGTCATGATGCACCTGTGCAGCGTCAGCATGAAGCCTCAATGCGTCATGATGCACCTGCGCAGCGTCATGATGCACTGGCGCAGCGGCAGTGAGTCACTTGCTGACAGTGCATTTGAGCATCTGATCATGATGACTGAGAGCATTTTAACCCGATAGATCATGACAAGATTGAGCGTGTGAGTGGTCTCACAGATGACTCAGGGTAAGCTGGAGCTGGAGCTTATCATGTACTTAGATATAGTGCTCCCTTATAATCATTCATTGGTCAATTCTGGCATCAGAAATGAATTCCTCATTGAAAAGTACCCAAGTCATGTGTCATACATGTATGTTATTCCATTTTAGGCCAGTAGGTGGGTGTGGGTGAGTAGGTGGGTGTGGGAGAGCAGGTGGGTGTGGGTGTGCAGATGGGTGTGGGCGACAGTTGCAGGCTGTGGGCATGTACCGCCTTTTGTCCCTATCAGAAAGCGAGTTGATCGGACGATAAACGGCGGAGGTATGGTGTCACTGTCGCTGTTGGACTGTCGTGCTGTCTCATTGACTTCATGTGAAGTACGACAACTGCTAGTGGCGCCACCATATCTTTTACGGGTGGAGAGAGAACTAAAAAGCTTAATTAAATTAAATTTAAATTAAAGTAGCTAGATGGGTTTTTACTGTGTGTATGAGGGTATTTCTAGTGTACAAGATGGCATTTCTGTGTGTGATGAGAGAAATATGGGGGATTTTGGGAAAAGAAGTGATTTCTATCTTTGCTTTAACACTGAACCCTATGTGCCTTTCATTTAGAGGGTAGCAATTTAAGAATACTTAACAGTTTATGGAAAAGAGAGAAATCAGTACCTGAAGATCGCAGATCATTTTCAGGGTGAAGGAAAGACATTTCAGATTTCTTTTCGAAGGAAACATTTGTCCCCCGATCTTGCCTGTCTCTCCATGGTCTTATTTAATGGCTGTGGGCCATGGACATTAAATGAGAGCATTTCTCCCATGTAACAAAAACGTCTTAAACCTTGGTTGGGTCGTTTAGTATTACTCAGTTACCCTGAGTCAACAATGCATTGCAGCAGTATACTGTCCTTAAAGAGTTTACAACGTCTACATTTTCACCATATACCGACCCGTATGTATAACTGGCGGCGCAGAACAGAAACCCAAGTACAAACAAACATGTAAGTATGAAGCAGTGTTTACATTCACGCGTATTTTAAGGCAGTTTGCAAGTAATGGAGCTAAAGTGACAGAATAATAACAATCTTCCCAATGCTTCAGATGCGAGAATTCCACGGCTGTGTGGGATCAGGGGGTGTTCCTTGGCCAGATAGCATGCGTAATGCCTCCCGCGTCCATTATCCCACTAATAACCGGTTCTGAACGGCATGCTGCATCGATGCTTCACCTTCAATTACTGGCAGGGGCTTTGCATGCAGGAATCATGCTGCCCCTTGCAGACTTGCATAATGCATGAATGCGGCTCCGGTGAGTTCCTATCTTTGAAACTCCCAAAATTATACGTCAAAATATTCCAGATTGAAAGTTGTTGGTCACATACTGCAGGGCCCCTTTAACTTTAAGGACAGCATGATGCCTCAAGGTTTCGTGTCCCTTTGTTGTCATGATGCACAAAGAAGTGCCGGCAAGTCACTCGTTACAGCTTCTTTGGTGCATCATGCCGACCTTGCAGAAAAGTATCAACCTCGTAGGGTCATCATACTGACAAACGGCATACCCGCATTGAAGCACTATGCTGCTCTTAAAGGGTTACACGGCGTCATTTAAACCCCCCCAGCTCCACTGTAAAGACCCAGAGTACTGGTACCCGCTTAGTCTCTCGCAGCCAGACCCGCCCTCCCATGTCCCCACGCCGAGCAGGGTCTGACCCAGTGCCTTATCAGGGCTGGGGACGGCATTGGGTTAGCAGTACTGTCTCCCAGCAGATATTGGTCTATATCACTACCATTACTAACAGGGATGTGATTTGAAAATTGTCAGATGGTAGGAAAAAAATGATAGGCCCCGAAACAACTGAGAAGTTTCTGTTTTCAGTTGTTTCAGGCACAGCACTGCGATAACACCTGGGGGGGGGGGGGGGGGGATTTGGGAAATCTGAAAGCCTAATCCTGTATTTTGTTTGGGGGTTTGGGGGATGCCCCCAGGACAATTTAGAATGTCTAGCCTAGAAATGGTGCATTCTGATGCATTTTAGTACAAAATAAAGCCTCTTATAACTGTTTTTTGGAGGAAGGTTCTGAAAGAATTTGGAATTCAAAACTTGAAACTGTGCAATCTGCTCCTTTTTTGAACAAAACATATGAAAGCCCAGGTCTTTATGATTAGGACTGGAACCTTGTTTTTTGGGAAAAGGTTTAAGAAAATTTTGACATTCTAGAATTGAAATGATGCTATCTGCTGCTTTTTGGAACAAACTATATTAAAGCTGAGGTCTTTATGGTTGGGCCTGGAACTTTGTTGTTGGAGAATAAGGTTTTTAGAAAATTTTGACATTCTAGCATTGAAACGGTGCTATCTGCTGCTTTTTGGAACAACATTTATTTAAAGATGAGGTCTTGTTGGGACTGGAACCTTGTTTTTGGAGGAAAGGTTTAGAAAATTTTGAAATTCTGGAGTCGAAACTGTGCAATCTTCTCCCTTTTAGAACAAAATATATGAAAGCTGAGGTCTTTATGATTGGGACTGGAACCTTGTTTTTGGGGGAAAAGGTTTTAGAAATTTTTGACATTCTAGAATTGAAATGGTGCTATCTGCTGCTTTTTGGAACAAAATTTATTAAAGCTGAGGTCTTTATGGTTGGGCCTGGAACTTTGTTGTTAGTGAATAAGGTTTTTAGAAAATTTTGAAATTCTAGCATTGAAATGGTGCTATCTGCTGCTTTTTGGAACAACATTTATTTAAAGATGAGGACTTTATGGTTGGGACTGGAACCTTGTTTTTGGAGGAAAGGTTTAGAAAATTTTGAAATTCTGGAATTGAAACTGTGCAATCTGCTCCTTTTTGGAACAAAATATATTAAAGCTGAGGTCTTTATGATTGGGACTGGAACCTTGTTTTTGGGGGAAAGGTTTTAGAAATTTTTGACATTCTAGAATTGAAATGGTGCTATCTGCTGCTTTTTGGAACAAAATTTATTAAAGCTGAGGTCTTTATATTTGGGGCAGGAACCTTGTTTTTGAAAGGAATGGGTTTAGAAAATTTTTAAATTCTAGAATTGAAAACTTGTAATCTGGTGCATTTTGGCAGATCAGGTGTGTATCTGTTCTCTATGATTTGGACTATTGTTGATACCACAAGTGGGCAAGCATCAACTATAGAGCCACACAAAGCTGCAGCATGGCTACCTTCCCATCCCCCCTACCTTAATCCGTGACTGAATGAGTTTAGTGTCCATTTATAAATCACATGGCACAACTGTACTAGGGGGGTTTGGGGGCATGCCCCCCAAGAAAATTTAGAAAATGAAGGAGGCAAATGGTGCAATTTGGTGTATTTCAGTGTTCTGGTCTGAAAAATCAGGACTTCACTTTTTGGAGTAGAGATTCTGTCTGGCAATGGAGTAGCAGACCCCCCCCCCCCCCCATTCTAAAAAAATATCTCATTGGATCTGGGAAAATCATGAGGGTCGACCTTTTAGCTCTATTTGGTAGGAAATCCTACCAAAGTAGGAGAAATCACATCCCTGTACTAAGGATCTGCTGGAGAGTGACGCGAATGCACGTTGACTGTGCCTGCTACACTCCCCAAGCATATACGTTGTCAGGGTTATGTTTGAAGAGTGTAGGTCGGCGCTGCTGCTGTCCCCCAGTCTGTATTACATGTATACAGACGGGGGCCGAGTCTAGTACCCGCTCAGCTCTGACTATTACTGGACGGGCAGCAAGACTTTGTTTGCAGTTGGTGTTTGGTATCTGACTTTTACGGTCCGCTTGTACCTGCCTGCCCTCTACCCCTGACTAAGTTGTGCCAGTAACAAGTTACATTTTACTGAAGCTTGGTCTTTGCGAGGGTTAGTCTCAGGTAGTAGGCAGGCTGGTACAAACCAAGCAGAGTGGCACACCCCGAAGGCACCCGGTGAGTAGTAGTTTATCGAGCTAAACGTAGGTTACTCCCATGTCGTCCTGCCTACGGTTTATAGGGTCCTGGCGCCATTTTGTGGTCTGACGTCATTTATCACGTGACATTCTATAAATAGATTCCTCCTCTAACAGTCTGATCACGTGACTTCCGCCAATCTCTATTCCATTACATAAGGAGCGAGTTGAGCCAGCAGAAAAGCAGGGAACTCCCGGCTATTGCATATGGCCGCTGCAGGCTGGAACTGACGGTAGCCAGACCACCTAGCGTCACTGGCACGGACTAGGTGAGTAGCAGAAAGCCCGGTCCCAGAGTGAGGCAGCACGCGGTACGACTTCTACTCACCAGGTGGCACGGGGCACGGTAGGGGGAGTAGCGGGAGATATGGGACAGGGAGGACGACACCCAGCGGGTGATTCCTCAAACCAGACGGGCAGTACGCCCGAGCCGCCCCGCCACTCCACTACCCTGCGTACATTGACCGGCCGGGTCGATACCCCGCGTATACGGACTGATGTCCACACAGGGAAGGCTTACCGACTCGCTAACAGTGCTCCTCTCGACACCCGACCAGGCCACTATACGACTCTCAGTTTGATCTGTGAGTTCATGGGACTTGTACGGCAAAATAGAAAGGGAGAGCAGACCAATGTTACCACTTTCATTTGAGGATTGAAAAAAAAATGAAACTTTTCTTTTTTGAATTTACAAATTTGAATTGAAACATGTTCCTTTCGGAAAATAGGGGAATGTATATGTGAAAGAAATGTCCGTGTTAAGAGGTGTGTTTGTTGGTCCTTTGAGTGGTTTCAGGGAAAGGGTCTCTAACTGGAAGTGATTGAGAGTTGTTGGGAATATCGATATTATGTGGGTTCCCACCTTATTGAATACTTCTTATCCCTAGACGATGTCTTTATACAGAAGATTTGCCGGGTATATACGAGGTAGGATAGGGCTACTTATGGAAACCTTACGTCATCAAGGACACTTGGGAAAAACTGTGGCTTCTTAATTGAGAGTGTTTGTAAGGTTGCATGTTTTAGGTTGTGTATTGAGGGGCTGAATCTTGAGAAAGTATTTTTTTAACAGAAACGATCTTTCAAAGTATTCTTGAATGGGGAGGTTTAAGTAATGGGGTCTAGATAGATCTAAGGTCTTTAAGTTACAACATTTACAGAGTTGTCCTAAGACGCTCAGAGGAACTCTTCAGGAAAGAAGTCTGGTTTCTGTACATAATTTATTCATTATTTTAAGTGGAATAGGAAACATCTGTTCATAAACTTGCATGAGCGAGTATCACCAAAATGTGGCATTGAGCCGACGCCAAGTTTTGGAAGTGTTCATGATATTTTCTTTACTATCCTTTTAAATGAAAAATGCCACGAGAGGCATTAATAAATTGTGTACATTTACCAGATTCTTCGCTGTTGTAAATTAACAAACCTTAATTGAAATGAAACATGCAAAGATCATCCTTCACCATTTTTTAAACAAAATAGGAGAACAAGGACTTTAACAAGAGAAAATCAGACTTTTAAATTTCACGTTTTAATTATACTTACTTTACTCAAAATTACTCCATCTCCCATCTTTAAATTCAGATTAAGAACAAAAAACAAACAATTTAAGGCTGGACTGATTATCTCTCTTTTAGTGCATTGAACTGTCAATACATAGCGCTCAACGCAAACGACCCAAGGCGGGTTTGTTAACTCAGAATATGGTGAAAAAAGTATTTTTTAAGCAACTGTGTTACTATGACAACAGTAGGGTGAAGGGTGGACATTCCATCGAGAGATTGTTTTATATTTGTTTTTCGTTCTCTCTCCTTGAATATATTTAAAATACAGACAAATCCAATGTCCATGAAAAGTCTAATCCATTTCATGACCTTTAGGGCAAAAAACAGATCCCTGAACAATCTGTGCCAAATGTAATGTGATATTTAAAAAGGTTTTAAACATGACTTGCATTTTTAACCTTTTATGGACCGCAGAATGCATTTATGCACTATGCCCTTTGTCGTCATGATGTATGAATGCAGCCCTGGTGAGTAACTCGCCGCAGCTGCATTTAAGCATCATACAGACCCTACAGGATTGACACACTCCCGAAGGATCATCATGATGCATGACGATAAAGGACATATCCCATTAATGCATTATGCAGCTTTTATGGCCGGAGCTAAGAAAAAAGTTGGACAATGGATTTCGCACACTTTATTTTCGGAAATGGAAATTCAAAAAAATTGTCAATGGATTTCACTCGCCTTACTTTTTGAAATTGTTTTTTTGTTGAGAATTCTCGTTCTATTGATTCCCCCAGATCAACTAAATATATTTTTTGTTATAGGTTCATTAAAAACTTGTCAGGGGCTGTTTTGAAAAATATATTTGAAAAAATTATTGCTTGCTCCACTTATCAATCTACAAAATCCATTGACAAAATAAAATTCTTAAAGAAAAACTTGCTCACACCATTTTTGAAATTTGAAATCCATCAACCAATGCTTTTTGTGTGTGGCCGATGCGGGTTAATGACATTGACTGATTGAGAGTGGCGATAAGTACTGACCCGTTCGTCGTGGGGTGCCTGCTGTGAGGGGCGGACCTGCTGCCGCGGACCGTCTCCCTCGGACAGAGCCCGGTGCACCAGAGCCGCCTCCGCAAAGTCTGGGTGTTTGGTGTTGATGTACGACAACTCTATCGCCACCAGGTTCTCAACCTGTGGGGGAAAAAAAATAAATGTCAAATATACATGTATTAGAAATTTAATCTGGAAAAATGCATTATGACTATTTCCTCAACCTTGTAAATGTGAGGATATAGTGATATCTTCATACAAGGAAAATAGTGAGAATTAATTTTATAACAGTTGGCAATGGTACATACAGACAGAGAGAGAGACTCTGAGCAACATAATCAGCGAACTATTAAAAGCCACTTTCTTCTATACAAGAAATAGGGCTTTTGATACTCGCCCGCCCTGCGTCTGTGATTCAAGTCAACAAATGAACGTGGAAATCTCATTATGCTGTCCTCAAAGGGTTAACTCTGTGTGTACCCACCATACTGTTGGTGACGGGGAGTCTACGGCGCAGACAGCTGGTCACCACGTCTACGATCTTCTCGTGTAGCTGCGGGAAGCGCATCATTTCCTGCTGGGTGCCGCAGTGCTGGATGATGCGCTGCATCTCCTCATGAACCAGCTCCACGCACCGGAGACCCGGCTCCTCCAGACGCCGGATCTGACGCTTCACCAGCAGCTCAAACGACACCTCCGGGACAAACAGAGCCGGGCGCGGACCCTGGATACAAGACAAGGCAGGTTTCTAAAACAGGACCCTGGATACAAGACAAGACAGGTTTATAAAACAGGACCCTGGATACAAGGCAAGGCAGGTTTGTAAAACAGGACCCTGGATACAAGACAAGTTTATTAAACAGGACCCTGGATACAAGACAAGACAGGTTTATATAAAACAGGAGCCTGGATACAAGACAAGGCAGGTAATTATTAAACCAGCTTCATCAACTGAAAAGGGGTGATTTTTTTTGCCACCACCTCCTCCAAACAAATCCACTAATGACACCCCCCCCTCCTCCCCAGACCCTTAAGTTGGAAAATGACCACTCCCTTTATACTGTATACACTGACCGTGGCGTTCCTGATGGCTGTGAGTATGTCGAGAGTGGAGAGCCCGCCCAGCGGGTCAACTGACTCCAGGGTGCGGCCAAACGTCTCGTGGAATATGTAACATATACGTGCACCACCACACCTGGGAGGAGGGAAGCAAACGGAGGATGTCAGCAAATATTATTGTACATTTATCAGCCAGTGGATACTTCAAATCTTTTCCAGTGTCATCATTTATATTTATTCTATTTACTATTTTATTTACTAATTATTGAAGCTCAAGTAGGACTAAGAGGCCAGTAAAACAGGACAGCAAATACCACATATATACCTTTGACCAGTAGCCAACTCTTTAAGTATTAAACCTGTAAGTGCAGCACCATAGAGAGTTGATACACTCTCAAACTCACAGCTCTGTGGTCTCAATGTTCTTTTTTGTTATGAGTTCACTTTTCTAAAAAATCGAAAAAAATCTTTTTTTTAAAATTCGCTGGCTCACACCCTTTTTCGAAAAGTGAAATCCATTGACCAAATTTTTTTTTGGTGTGTCCCTGTGGATGCAGCACCGTACATAGTTGGTACACTCCCAAACTCACAGTTCTGTGGTCTCGATGTTCTTGGCGGTCCCCTCTATAGTATTGCAGTATGCGGCGGCAAACTTTGTGATAATCTGCAGCAGGAGCTGGGGCTTGTCTTCCACCTCGGCTCCAAACGAGTTGAGGAGCTGCTGGAACTGTGCCGTCTTGACGTTAATACGCGTCTTTAACTCGGGCAGGCAGTCCTTGATGTGGTGCATCAGCAGCTGCAAGACAAAGACTGAACGTGTAATCTACATCACAGTTAACTGAGGGTCACTAAGGTGATTTAAGTTATTGAGGCAGCTGGAAGACAAAGACTGAACGTGTAATCTACATCACAGTTAGCTCAGGGTCACTAAGGTGATTTAAGTTATTGAGGCAGCTAGAGGACAAAGACTGAACGTGTAATCTACATCACAGTTAGCTCAGGGTCATTCAGGGGATTAAGGTATTGAGGCAGCTAGAGGACAAAGACTGAACGTGTAATCTACATCACAGTTAGCTCAGGGTCATTCAGGGGATTAAGGTATTGAGGCAGCTAGAGGACAAGAAGCAACTGAACGTTGTAATCTACATCACAGTTAGCTCAGGGTCATTCAGGGGATTAAGGTATTGAGGCAGCTAGAGGACAAAGACTGAACGTGTAATCTACATCACAGTTAGCTCAGGGTCACTAAGGTGATTTAAGTTATTGAGGCAGCTGGAAGACAAAGACTGAACGTGTAATCTACATCACAGTTAGCTCAGGGTCATTCAGGGGATTAGGGTATTGAGGCAGCTGGAAGACAAAGACTGAACGTTGTAATCTACATCACAATTAACTCAGGGTCACTAAGGTGCTTAAAGGTATTGAGGCAGCTAGAGGACAAAGACTGAACGTGTAATCTACATCACAGTTAGCTCAGGGTCATTCAGGGGATTAAGGTATTGAAGCAGCTAGAGGACAAAGACTGAACGTGTAATCTACATCACAGTTGGCCTCAGGGTCACTAAGGTGATTTAAGTTATTGAGGCAGCTGGAGGACAAAGACGGAACGTGTAATCTACATCACAGTTAGCTCAGGGTCATTAAAGGGATTAAGGTATTGAGGCAGCTAGAGGAAAAAGACTGAATTGTAATCTACATCACAGTGTCAGGGTCATAAAAGTGATTATTATTGAGGCAGTCTTTGATGTGATGCAGCTACAATACAACATGGAACCCATAAAACGATTTGCAACCATTATCATCATCAATTGTCGCGTCTATGCCGTGGCTTGTACACCAGTCAAGGTCAGCTTATATTTGATACCAAACATGCTCATAAAGGGTGGGGCTTAATGAGTGCTTTTTTCATATTCTATGGTATTCAATCATTAATCAGAACTCCTGTGTGGCTTATATGATTTGTCAAAGTTAGGGGTGCGGCTAACATGGCAGAGCATCTGTTCATGGATCTAAAGGTGGTGAGTTCGAATCCCGCTTTCTCCAGATAACTTTTCCGCGCCTGTTACATTATTGTAAATTGTTAATTCGGTACTCACTCTGTTCAACGTTCTGGAGAGGTAGGGCGTCCCATTACGGTTGGCGATTGACGGATACCGCCTCTGTAGGAATGACGCTTCATCTTTCAAAGCTTCAGAAATTTCCTGGAATGAAAGCAGAACAGAAGCATATGAATTAAAACTCGTATGAACAAATCCCTTTATTCTATTTCTAGCCAATGATTAAGTGACTATTTAGAAGGGAGGTTTTTATCCTACAAATGTTTTTATTATCATTGTTTAATGTCTCAAAGTCGGTGGAGGGGGGAGGCAGGGAGAGTTGCCTTATTATAAGGCTTATGAAAGAGATCAGCTTTTAGCCCTTTAAGGAAGGCATGTCACTGAAAGGTGACATTTGTCGTCATGATGCACCAATGCAGCCCCGGCAAGTAATTCACCTGTCGTTGCTGCATTGATACATCATGCTGACACTTTGGGAGCGTCTCAACCCCGTAGGGTCAGCATGCTGTTTGAATGCTGCCCTGGAGAGTTACTCGCCAGGGCTGCATTCATGCATCAGGACCACGGGCATGATGAATTACTGCATTATTCCATCCTTGAAGGTTTAATACACGTTTACGGTACTTTTCCAATAGTGAACTCACCTTGCCGGCGTTAATGTCGGCCTGGCTGCGGTTGACGACCCCGACGATGCCGAGTTTAACGGGAATGACGCGCCCACACAGCACGTCCATGGCGTCTGTACCCTGGTCCATCAGGTCCAGTTTGGTCACCACCGCCAGTGTGCGCCGACCTGAAACAGGACACACACATAGTCATATTATAGGAAGGTGCAACATGAGAGATATGCCACACATGGATCATAGAATGTGTACGAGATCAAAGTTTTACAGTGTTATTTAGAATCTGTGGAAGTATTCACGTGCACTGGTACTGTAAAGGTAGATATTTTTGCTAGTATTTAATTCACAGATTTCCAAAATTTGTCAATTAGTGTATAAATATTTGCGCTGGACATATTTTTGTTGATTTTAAAATCCACAAAAATATGAACAGCACCAAATATAATATGTTTACAGTATACATTTTCACGGAAGCATACAAGAAATTTTCAGGTAATATATATCCCGCGAA
Source organism: Harmothoe impar (assembly GCA_947462335.1). Taxonomy (NCBI): domain Eukaryota; kingdom Metazoa; phylum Annelida; class Polychaeta; order Phyllodocida; family Polynoidae; genus Harmothoe; species Harmothoe impar. The sequence goes on along the minus strand of OX381704.1, from coordinate 10,237,642 downwards.
ATAAAGTATGACCATAGTATCATAGAGAAGTACAGAGATCGAGCAAGATAGGAAAAGAGTAAATATCTGGAATATGGAGAACGAGCTGATTTGGTTGATACATCATCTGTACATTGTATCAAAGATAGTAAATCAATCAAAGGTACACAATATATATTTAAGCTTTATTATTGAAATGATTGGTGACAATAGTATGTGAGACCAGAAGCGACAAACTACAGAATAACAAGGACGTAGAGATCATATTAAAGGAAAAAGGGACGATGAGACATAGATCTGAGTAGGGAAACACAGGGTAGCTATGGTCGACATAGGCCTACATACATGGTGAAACCTGCATCCAATAGGGGGGAGGGCAAGGGGGAAATGTTTGACCCCTCTAAGGGAGTGTTCATTTATTAGTTACAGGGGGGGGTGGTGGGTTTGGGGGGCGGGCGACCCCTCCTGAGGGGGGGTGGCGTAAAAAATTCTGACCCCTCTTGAGGGGGGGGGGTGTAAAAATTTAAGCCCCTTTTTAGCAAAAAATATATTTCAAAGGGGGGGGGGGGGGCGAAAATTTTGCGGCGCCTTCGGCGAGGGGGCACAAAATATTCACGCGCTCTCCAGGGGGGGGGGGGGGCGTAAAAAAATGTCGGGCCTCCTCGCTTAATCTCACCACCCCCCCCCCTGTAATTAATAAATGAACACTCCCTAAGAGGCGTTGGGCCAGCAAATTTCAGGGGGGGAGGGACATCGTGTATTTTCTCAATTTTCATTCTAGGGGGTGGGGGGGGGGGGGGGGGGGGGTAAAGGGGTATTTCTATTTCTATTCTGTAAATGTTGGGAGTGGTCAGCATTTTTCTGCCCTCCTCGACTTTGAGAGGAGTCAAAATCATTCTGACAACCTCCCCCACCCCCCTTTGAACGTGTGGCCTTTTAATTGATTTTCTTTTGACCCCTCTCGTCCTCTAGAGGGGTTGAATTCCCCCCCCCCCCCTCCCCCCCAAAAAAACAAAAAAAAACAATAAACGACCAACCCTCCTTCCCCAAGCACCCTCCCATTAGTACCATGATGACCAATCCCTAGCCTAGGCTAGGCCTACTGTTCACATCACTGAATTTTCGGGAAATTGTTTTTTTCTCCAAAATTCCTTTCAAGTAACTTTTCTAAAGCAGAATTTTTGTGCGGATACGATGGTGTCATCGAAATTTCGATCGGAGCAGTAAAAACTGAGTTATAGACGATTTCCTGATACGGCCGTGAGCGAAATTTCACATTTCTGATTTTTCGGGAAATTATTTTTTTCTCCAACATTCCTTTTGAAGCAACTTTTCTAAAGCAGAATTTTTGCGCGGATACGATGGTGTCATCGAAATTTCGATCGGAGCAGTAAAAACTGAGTTATAGACGATTTCCTGATACGGCCGTGAGCGAAATTTCACATTTCTGATTTTTCGGGAAATTATTTTTTTCTCCAAAATTCCTTTTGAAGTAACTTTTCTAAAGCAGAATTTTTGCGCGGATACGATGGTGTCATCGAAATTTCGATCGGAGGAGTAAAAACTGAGTTATAGCCAATTTCCTGATGCGGCCGTGAGCGAAATTTCACATTTCTGAATTTTCGGGAAATTTATTTTTCTCCAAAATTCCTTTTGAAGTAACTTTTCTAAAGCAGAATTTTTGCGTGGATATGATGGTGTCATCGATATTTTGATCGGAGCAGTAGAAACTGAGTTAAATGCGATTTCCTGATACGGCCTTGAGCGATGACAAAATCTCGTCTCCTCTCGCCGGGCACGAGTGAGCGCGAGTTGTCATGGTGATGTTTACACTTCCGGTTTCGGTCAAGACGATGATTGTTTTTAAACGGTCTGTTAATATTTTCATTAATTGTGATTTTACAGAATTAAAAGATCTTTCTCAATTATTCAGAGCTGAACGAGGCAAGTAAATACTCTATATATTCAATTGAGTTGTTTAATTATAAGATTAGATCCAATTTTGACTTTGATTTGATCTGCACAATTTTTGGTCAATGGCCTCCATGACAGGGATTGCTTAAAAATAAGACTTTTCAGTTTGAGATGATCTGCAGAGTAGATCAATTATTGATTTACTATGCTTCCTTCGGCATTGTCGGGCCGCACTACTTTACTTTACATACCACAAAAGATTTAAGTGAAATTGTGATTCCTTACTTATAAAAATTATGAGTTTGTGATCTCTTTTATTGGGGTAAAATGAAAAAATTTGACAAAAATGAAATTTCTCTCTAATTTTTTTCTTTTAACAAATACAAACATAAAAATCGACAGACATGTAAATCAAGTGTAGGCCTTTCATATTATGCAGTTGGATTTTTATAAAAACATTTATTTTTGACATTTTTGGAACTTTTTCAATTTCGACCCCCCACTACCAGAAGCTTTTGGTCGACATGTAACATTTAAATCTGTATTGACGTTTTGAGAAAAGATTGTCGACCATAGCTACCGTAAATTCCCGCGTACTACCCGCGGGTTGTACGCGAACCAAACTCAGCTTTCATTTGATACCAAACATGCCTATATGGGGTGCGGGTAATACGAGGGTTTTTATTACTATAGAACAGTACTAAAATTCAATTTTTCAAATTCAAAAACGGGTTATAGGATTCCCCTGAGTTGGGGGTGCGGGTTATACGCGAGATGCGGGTAATACGCGGGAATTTACGGTAATTACTCGATACCACCTACCATCAGGGTCGATGTCGCGTGCCATCTTGAGGGCCTCTGAGGTGGCGATGTCTGTGTTGTCATAGTAACTAATACCACTTACCGTCAGGGTCGATGTCGCGTGCCATCTTGAGGGCCTCTGAGGTGGCAATGTCTGTGTTGTCATAGTAACTAATACCACTTACCATCGGGGTCAATGTCACGTGCCATCTTGAGGGCCTCTGAGGTGGCGATGTCTGTGTTGTCATAGTAACTAATACCACTTACCATCGGGGTCGATGTCACGTGCCATCTTGAGGGCCTCTGAGGTGGCGATGTCTGTGTTGTCATAGTTACTAATACCACTTACCATCAGGGTCGATGTCGCGTGCCATCTTGAGGGCCTCTGAGGTGGCAATGTCTGTGTTGTCATAGTAACTAATACCACTTACCATCAGGGTCGATGTCACGTGCCATCTTGAGGGCCTCTGAGGTGGCGATGTCTGTGTTGTCATAGTAACTAATCCCACTTACCATCAGGGTCGATGTCGCGTGCCATCTTGAGGGCCTCTGAGGTGGCGATGTCTGTGTTGTCATAGTAACTAATCCCACTTACCATCAGGGTCGATGTCGCGTGCCATCTTGAGGGCCTCTGAGGTGGCGATGTCTGTGTTGGCCGAGGTGAGGGCCAGGATGATGGAGTTGGGGTTGGAGGCGTACGTCACACACATGTCCCGGATCTGGGTCTCTATGTCCTCAGGCTGGTCTCCCACTGGCACTTTGGTGATACCAGGAAGGTCAACCAAGGTCAAGGTCACTACACGGTTAGAGAAGATCTTCAAGTGGATGGGGTCATTGCAGATACCCTGTAAAACACAAATAGTAGAAAGGTCAATCAATGGTGTCTTGCTTTCGAAGAAGGTAAATGTCAGCCGAGGTCAATATCACCCAAGGGCAACATCAGCCATTTAGGGAAAATGTTGTCCAGGGTCAATGTCAGCCAAGGAAATGTTTCCCAACCCAAGATTAATGTCACCCAAGGACAATGTCACCCAAGGGCAATGTCACCCAAGGGCAATGTCACCCAAGGACAATGTCACCCAAGGACAATGTCACCCAAGTACACTATCAGCCATTTAAGGAAAATGTTGTCCAGGGTCAATGTCAGCCAAGGAAATGTTTCCCAAGGTTAATGTCACCCAAGGACAATGTCACCCAAGGACAATGTCACCCAAGGGCAATGTCACCCAAGGACAATGTCACCCAAGGACAATGTCACTCAAGGACAATGTCACCCATGGAAAAGGCCGTCTAATGTCAATGTCATTAAAGGTCAATGTCGCCCAAGGCCTATATCACCAAGGACAAGGTCAGCCAAGATCAATGTCACCCAAAAATAATGTTGCCTAAGGGCAAGGTCACCTGAGGTCAATGTCACCCAAGGTCAATGTCACCCAAGATCAACATCAGCCATGTCAACATCACCCAAGGAAAATGTTGTGCAATGTCAAGGTCAATGTCGACCAATGTCAAAGTTATGCCATGTCAAGGTCATTGTTGCTTGAAATCTCCAATACACGTAAATAAGAGCCTGGACCAATATAGTACTGTAAGTGCAGACAGCCCTATACAGCATGCTTACCTTGTTATTTCCGCTAAGTCTGTCTGTTTCATTCTCAATTTCTTGTCGTATTTCGTCAAAGTCTGTGTAGATCTTGTTCTTGGTGTGTAGGAACTTGCCCCACTCTGTCGCCTTGATAGCATCTGGAACAACACAGAAAAAACATGACAGGGATTTAGCATTGCAAGCAGAAAGGATGATGGAGATATATTCATGGCAAAGCAACATTCCAACTTACAAAACGTACAATAAGCTATAAAAGAGGTCAATTATGTGTAAAATTATAAATATGTACATACATGCATACATCAATTTGTAATTAAGACCAATGATTAGTAATTTTGGTGTTGATGTAGGTTATGGGACCAGTCTCTATTTGTTAAGTGCATCCGTTTTTGTTGATTTTACCACCAGGAAACAAGTGGAGGTGGTTTTTAACTGAGTGAGATGTTATCCCAGGATCCTTAATGTAATGTGTATCAATGATAGTTTTGGTGGGAGGGTGGGTGGAGGATTGGGTGGAGGAGGGTGGAAGTACAACATTTCTTGTGTGAGTTATCCCCTCCTGCATCCCCAGTTCTTGGCAGTGAGAGAAGTTTGAACATTCATGACTTGGACTGAATATGACTAAGCATGCAGCTACCACACTGGATGATTTCTACAAACTTTGATGTTTTTGATATAGTACATAATTTGAGCAATTTATTATGTATTTCACAGTACTGTGATCACAAAACAGCCAACTACATCTTCCCGAGAATTATCGATTTTGTCTACAAAGCCGACCCCCCCCCCGGCAAACTCTGCCTTAATCTAATGAAATCAGCTTTCTCATACAATATCAGTACTATATTACTCATACTGTAAAACTTCTCTCAAAAGCCAATCCCCCGCAGGGCAATTTAAAAATAGTACATATGGCCACACCAAAAAAAAAAAGTTAGTCTAAAGATTTCTCATACCACATTTTTGAAAATGAAAATTTTCTTTTTTTTGAAAAAAAAAGTGTCTACGGACAGCGCCCGCATCATTTTCTGAAAAATTTTTGGTGGCTTTTTCTGTCATTGTTAGCCAGAAAATATATTTGTAAAAATTAAAAAGAGATTTTCCCCCAGGAAAAAAAAAAGCAAAAGTTCGCCCGCTCCCCTATTTAAAGGTTGAAATCCATTGACAAAAAAAATTTTTTGGAAAAAAAAAAAAATTCGCACCTTCAAAATCCGTAGACAAACTTTTTTTTGGGTGTGGCCTATGTATAATTTTACTCGATTAAAAACTGCTCTCTGAATTTCAAGAAAATGTGTGGGCCAAATATATCCCAATCCGCCCACCATACCAAGTTTTCCGAGAGCGGTTTTCCGGGTAGTCATTAAGATTAGGTGTTGCAGACACACAGTGCGTACTTACCCCTGCCTGAGGGCAGAACGGGGAGGGAAGGGTTAGACTCGTTAAACAACAAACTTAGTACAACAATGTCGATTGCAAAATACAAAGCTACTGAAGGTAATTTTACTGCAATATTATGCATTATCAGAATCGAAACGCCTGATAGACTTTCAATCATTGTGGCTTTGTATCTTGATTGACATTTTTTATTTTTAGGTCAAATTTTCAAATATTTACAAATTGTGCGGATGTTTCAATCAATGGTAAAATCCCAAGCAGTGTTATGACTTATCCAGCTATATTGTTCTTCAACAAGTTATGTAAACGGCAATTCTTAACAATAACAGTCAGCTATGTTAAGCATTACTGTAAAGAGAATGTATTTAGACATTGAATAACTTCTTCAGTATTTTTATTTATTAAAGTGCCCCCTGTAACCTATCATAAACTATACGTGTTAACGGTAGGGACACACACTGTGACACAGAACCACTCGCAAACAACCACTCACATCAGGAGTCTCTATCTACCGTCAAAGTCTCGCGTATAAATCAAACTCTTGCATAATCCACACCCCCCCTAATTTTGGAGAATTCTATAAGCCAAATCTGAAGTTTGAAAATAGCAATTTTAGTAATGTAGCATACTTCCAAAAAAAACTCATATCAGCCACCTACACATGTATTGGCATGTCTTGTATCAAATTAAACCTTGTTCTAATACGCGAGACTTTACAGTACTATATTTCAAAGCTTATTTTGCCGTTCGGGACACTACCGTAAAACCTCGGCTTGTACGCGAATCAGACTCAGTTTTCTTTTGATACCAAACATGCCTATATAGGGTGCGGCTTATACGAGAGTTTTCATATGTATTACAGTACCAAATAAGGAATTTTAAGAACCCTTCTTCGGCATTTATGATTTGTCAAAGTTAGGGGTGCGGCTAATACGCGAGTTAGGCTTATACGCGAGGTTTTACGGTATATATATTTAAAGTAAGTGTACATACCTCCTCCCTCGGCGGCGCGGACCTCCTTGTCGTTCTCCGACACCTGTATGAGCTGTAAGACGAGCGGCCGTCGGGTCACCACGCCGTTACCACGCGGCAGGAAGTCACGCCCCACCAGGTTCTCCAGCACGGAGCTCTTACCTGAACTCTGAAATTATATAGACAACATGTTTATAACATAAACCTGCAGGGGGCTTATTATATCATAATCATTTTTTCGAAACTCAGAAACAACACAAACATGCTTATTGTATAGAGCTCTGGTATGAACTAGGAAATAAGGCCACACCAAAATAAAAAGTTGGTCACTGGATTTCACAACATTTGAATTTGTCTTTTTAAATATTTTTTTTGGTCAATGGATTTTGGTCATGGAAAAGTCAAGTGAGCGACAATAAATTTTTATTTTTTACCAAGTCTCTGACAAAAGTCCTAAGTGAACCCACAGCAACAAATATTTCATTGGTTGATCTGTAGGAATCAAGGGAAAAAAATCTCAATTTTTGAAAAAATGAGGTGAGCGAAATCCATTGACAGTTTTCAAAAAGTAGGTGCTCGAAATCCATTGACCAACTTTTTTTGGTCTAGCCTGTATGACTACTGTACAACTTTAACCTGCACCCTACCTTGGACAAGTCTTATCATCATCATTTGAAGCCCTTGGTTATTCCTAAGCACATTATTCCTGACCCACATTCCTGACTCATTTCATGATTTGGGGTATTGGGGCGGTGTATGGTACATATACAATGTAGGGTGACATTACACATGACTTGTACACCGTATAGAATGTGCGTGTATCTGGGTGGTACATGTACCGTAAAACTCTGAGTATATGGCGCGGCTAGTATGCAAGTCAGACCGGCAGTGAAACTTATAGGGTCAAGATACGGCTTATACGGCTTTTAGATATATAATACAGCACTAAGGGAGTGTTCATTTTTTAACAACAGGGGGGGTGGGTGGTGGATTTGGGGGGGGGGGGGTAAAAATTTTAGACCCCTCTTGGGGGGGGGGGGTCAAAAATATTCAACCTGTTTTGAGGGAAAAAGCCCGCGCGTTACTATGCTATAAACGGGCGCGAACGCGCGCGATTTCCGGCCTGCCGGGGGGGGGGGGGGGTGTAAAAAATTTCGACCCCTCTATGGGGTGAAATCTCACCGCCCCCCCCCACCTGTTGTTAAAAAATGAGCACTCCCTAAATTTGCCATAGTAAGAACCTCTGTGCGGCTTTATATGATTAGAGGTTAGAGGTGCGGCTAATACGCAAGTTAGGATCATACGCGAGGTTTTATGGTACATGTAGACACAGACTTTGAGTATATCTGGGTGGTATATACATGTATAATATATACACTGCAAGTCCCAGGACACCCGAGGACAAAGGTCAGGCATGGGGGCCGTGAGTGGGTAAGTGTTACGGGTAATGCCCGAGGTGTACAGTGAGGAATGTGTCGGTGTGAGACCTGCCAGATTAGGTTAGGCTGTCTGATCCCCTCACCCCCCTCCCCAACACACACATATACACACAGCTTTAACCCCTTAAGGACCATATGTCCGACTAGCGACACTAAAAGATGACATTTGTCGTCATGACGCACCAATGCCATCCCGACTCACTGGTGCTGCATTGGTGTATCATGCTGACCCTTCGGAAGTGTTTCAACCCTGTGGGGTCGGCATGCATTCATGCAGCCCAGGCGAGTTACTCGCCAGGGCTGCATGAATGCATCATGACCACCCTATGGTATGATGCATTAAGGCATCATAAAAAGGCCATGATACTCATTTTGATGATGCACCAATGCATAATCCGCCGTCGCTGCATTGATGCATCATACCAACCATTCAGGAGAGCATCAACCTCGTAGCACTGGCAAGTACATGCAATTGCAACATCATTCTAGCATTATGACAACAATATGGCAGTACATAAAAGCACTATGTTGCTTTCAAAGGGTTAATCGATATTCCCTGACGCCCATCCACAGCGCCCTCCCTCGGCAACCCCCACACACACCCGTTAAGCTGCGGATCTACTTCTAATTCTATGTTATCTGTACAATCCCATTTCCACCCACACCCACCGTGATCCCCTCCCCTAACAGGAAGGCCAATATATCTGTTATTGTGTTCAGGATTAAATATCGACTAAATATATAGGGTAGGTAGGTCGGCTTGTTTTAAAACTTTTTTTTTTTTGGGGGGGGGGGGGGGGGATGATTTAGTCAATTTATTATGTTTTTCAGAGAAAAAAAATACAATTTCAGGTGGGGCCAAAAGTTGGGTATGTGGGGTTACCTGAGTACTTTTCTTCCCTGTATTATTATTTTTTGCCTGATAGCATAGAGAAGGCCGTCAGTACTCACACCATCGACACAACTGTGTGCCTCTACATGGGTAAAAATTGACATGGGCGACACGGCAACACAGCCCACTTAAAAATCGACTGACGCAGGAAAATCGGGATAGAAATCGAGCCACAGGTTTTTTTCTCTAAATTCTTATATACCTAAAATTCGATATGATGCCACTGCCCTCCTGCTAAAATTCGACACGGCGACATGGTCAAAACTGTGGGTACCTATGTAGAGGCACACCTGTGTCATATTTTTTCTCCCCTCCTTGCCAATATCAACATTCTCTCCACCTGCCACATACGTAGTACAAACACACCTAGCCTGGAGTAGGGGTCCCTTACTCCACACCCCACCTCACCACCTCCCCACCTGGACCACTGTTCTACTGTCAGCTATAAAACCGGCACAATGATAACACGGCACTATAGACCAATACAGCAAGAAAGGGTGACTTTTTCATAATAAAGTTGTGGTTACATTGGTTTTAGTAGAATCCTTGTAACGTTGTCTGTGATAGCTATGTTTGCAAACTTCTCATATTAGAAGATTCACAGAACAATCATCTTTCAAAAGGTGTATATCAGAATGCAGGGTTTTAATGTTATATTTATGTATTTGTCCGTCAAACTTCAGAAATGTTCAAAAACGTTATCAACAATTTTTCTGAAAAGTCCCCCTTTCTTACTGCAATGATCTATAGCCGCCCCTCGCTATACGTCCTCCTCAGGGGGTCTCAGTGCTGAAGGTCACCCCTCTCACTCCGCTCGGTACGGATGCAGGCAGCGTCAAAATGTTGTCACCTCTTGCTATCTTTTGACTAATATGTACTAATATCTTCCCCACCTCCCGATCTACCTTTGATGCCTTCCCTTCCCCTCTCCATTCCCGTTTCACCCCGTTCCCTTTCCTCCTTCCATTTCTCTCCTCTCACTTCCTTTCTCACCCCTTTGCCTTTCACCCCTTCCCCTCTCGCCCCTTCCTTCCTTTCTCATCCCTTTACCTTTCCCACTTCCCTCTGCCTTTCACCCTCCCTTCCCCTTTCACCCCTCCCTTGCCTTTTCACCTCTTCCTTCCTCTTTCTCCCCTTGCCTTCCTCTTTCATCTCTCCCCCTTTCTCCCTTGCCTTTCCTTTTCTCCCATTGCCTTCACCTCTCCCTTCCTCTTACACCCCTCCCTTCCCTGGTATGTCTACATACAATGTACTACTATTAACTACCTCTTACCCTTTATGCCTAATGTATTTAGTTATTGTGGCTAATGTCAGCTGTCAGATACCAAACAGCCATGACTAACCCCATTAACGTCACTACTCACCAACTCCATTAACTACTCACTCTTCTAATCTGACACAGATTACACCAACAGCTGTGGCCTTACGTCATTTAGTGTACATGTAGTACTGTAAAACCCGGCCTAGAAGCCGTGGCTTGTTCACAAATCAGAACACTAGTGTGGCTTATAGAATTTGCCCAAGTTGTTTCTTTTAGAATTATACTACAGTATTAAATTGGCAAATTTCATACCTCCTGTGTGGTACATAGGATTTCCTTAACTTAAGGTGTGGCTTATACACGTGTTATTTACTAAGGTTTTACGGTGGTAGACTAGTGCAGTACTTGGTCTATTTACGTTGGCCCTGGACGTGTTTATCATAATACTTCATATCCAATCACGAATACATGTGTGAGTATGTCAGCATGTTCAACTGTTGCATCACCAGTCTTAGAGCACTTGCTCATGCTATTTTGTTCTTTGTTAATCAAAGTCAGCGCACAACTTGAATAGTCAAATTTGACTTATTTGGGTATCAGATTGCTTGAGTTAAATGTTACATGACATGGTTTTAAATCTGTCAAAGACAAGATTAAACCGCCTACACTGCTGCAGTGTTAAAATAGTGACGATCCAGTGATTTACAATTACATGAACACGTATACATATTTATGAGTTTATAATAAATCAATAATGCTGATGGCCCTGTATTGTATGTTGTACCTGTACGCAGGACACCGTGGCAGGTGGTTTGTCCGTTCCGCTGGTAACCTCCTCACACTGACAGGAGGTACCAGTCTGCCAGCAACCAGCAGCAAGGTCATCGGACCCCCCCACCCCCCCCCCCCCCCCCCACACACACCCTGCCCGTTCCCATCCCGGCCAGCTGCATAGTCTCACTACATGTACTACATGTTGTACTAGTCCTGGAGGCCGAGCCCCTCCCAGTCCTCCAGGTGGGCGAGCTGGTAGGGGGCCCGCCGCGTAGGGGTACACCGAGGTTACAGGTTCCTTAGTAGGGGGCACCATTGCTTGATCTTGTAACTGGCGAGATAAGCTATGTACAGCAATCACAATGGGTACAAGCTGTTGCATAATGCCCCCTAAGAATTCCGCAGTGAAGGCCAGGGAGTTATCTCATTGGTTGATAATGCATCCAGCTACAGGCCTATACCTCACACATTCTGTACCAGGGGTGGCACCAGCGAGCTACAGTACTCTCTGCATGTTCAGGGGCGGATACCCCCCCCCCCCCCTCCCATTTTGGATTTTTTTCCTTTAAAAAATGTTAATGATATTTTGACAAGCCGGGAGTTTTAGTGAAGCTCCCCTTTTCAAATTCCTCGGTCGGTCCCTGATGTTTGATGCCATGTTTTGACACAGGCTTGTACATGTTTCTACGTCAGTTTCCCTGTTAAGTTTGTCACCAAGAATGTGCTCTAAGAGGTTTGGATCCCTAAGAGACTGATATTGTTTGAATCGTCTCCCTCAGAATGACCGCACGTCCTGCTGCCTGCCCCACGTTATCTGCCTCTGAGTGATGGTATCACAACAACGGGCCCCGCGGGGGGTCACTGAGTCTATGAGTGAAGATAGCAACTGCCGCCCTACCGCCCTACTTTTCAAAGGATGGGAGATTTGACCGCCCTACCTTTCAAAGCTTGCAAGATTTGACCGCCCTACTTTTTAGAGGTTGAAAGATTTGACCGCCCTAAGTATGTGAATAATTGGTACATAGACTGGCCTAGGTCAGCTGGATAAGCTATAACAAGTTGAGGTCTTATGATTTTGTACAAATCCAATTTTATTTGTCCCTTTTAGCAAGAAAACTTACTCAATTTTATGCTATAAACTCTACTTATCAGGGCCTGGATGACATCTGACCGCCCCCTTTTTGGGATCTAATGGAAATTCACTGCCACCGCTTTTTAGAGCCGTGCTGCAGTGGTTATCCAATACATGGTAGAGTGACTCCCCCGGGGTGCTGCCCCACCTTGTTGACAAGGCACACACCAACCCCACGGCCACCAACCCATTACATCCTCCACGGTGCTGTGTGTGCTACTACCTGACCCCAGCCTCGGCCAGCGTCTATCCTATTTGGATAAACTGGGAGCAGGCTACGATCTAACCCCAATACACATCTTTTAATTACGCTTTCAAGTAGAGACTATAGGTGTTAATCACACAGTAGACTGGAAGCCGCCCCCGTACTGCGCTACCGTTGCTCTACCGCTCCATATGGTAGTGAAACGGACGCAGAGACTCCCAGCGTAATCACACAGTAGCCCCCACCTGAATTGATGACTCCTTTGAATTAGATAATAATCTGTCTGTAGTTAGGAGTGTATTCCCCAATACACTCTTTTTTGCGAGTTAGTGGCGCAAAAGTGAAATGCAGCCCTGCTCCCAGCCCATACTAGAGTATTGGGCTGGGAGTCCGAGACTGACCCCCCCCCCCCCTCCCCCCACACACACTACGTCATGCTGGTCAACATCTCCATCCTACACAGCATGATCATATGTAGACTTGCTCACGTCTCTGCAGTCTGGTAATTATTAACGTTTTAAGGGCAGCATGGGGCCTCAAGGTTCATATCCATTTGTCAAATTGTCATTGATGCAATCAAATCGATTATCAGTGCAACATCAGTGAGGTGCTCGCAGGTGCCCTGCATTGACAAATCTGACGGTTGACCCTTATATCAAATATATGGGATTGTATTGAGTACCGCAAAACAGTGTCGACAACAGTGTTCAACCACAAAGTAACAGTGAGGGGCGAAGTCAGTCCTAACGGGTTAATATACCATATTGATTCACACTCATGGGATAGAGACGCACCACACACTTATAAACTCCACTGTTCTGCCCAATCCCCTGCCTGCATATACACCTGATTGTTGGCATTTGCTGGAGACCATAAACCCCGCCTTTAATACGAATTTTATTTGGGATTTATTTTTCCCTTAGGTCGGGAGTCGTTTTAAAGGCGGGGCTTAAATACAATAGTTTAAAGAGAAATCGGTTTTAAAAGCTCATTCCTACAAGACAGTTTTTTCCCTGACCCCCCCCCCCCCACTAAGTTCTGCTTTTTGACCCCCCCCCTCCAAAAATCTGTACGCTGGTGGTATTATGCGTTGTCGCGAGGACTTAAATGAACCCTATTTCATTTCATTTTGACCCCCCCCCCTTAATCATGGGGGCTTATCAAATTTTGGTCCCTCCGCCGAGGGATTCTTTTTCATTATGACCCCCCTCCCTTTTTCCACCAAAACACCCCCCTCCCCCAACCTGGCAATAAATAAACTCGTCTTACAATACCCCTGGGGGCCACTCCCTGTCTTTTCTATAGTCACTATGTGTGAACATCACCTAAATTTTTTTTCTCAAAAATCTCACCCTTTTCAAGGGAAAATTAGCAAGAAAACAGACCTAAATCACGGATGACCCTGAAAAATATACCTGAATTACGGGTGACCCTTGAAAAATCCCCTTCTCACGGGTGACCAAGAAATATTATAGGAAAATAATGTAAAGATTACCGGTACCCTTCAAAACTGTGAAAATGTACCCCTTTCTCTCATAATTTGCTTAAAAGCACCCCTTATAAAGGACCCTCGTGGGCCCGTGCCCAGGACCCAAAAAGATACCCTTTCCCTTGGAATTGTGTTCACACATAGTCAATAATGCTGAGGGAGTGCCCCCCCCCCCCGGGCACAATACATAGTCACAGTGATAGATCTATAGGGTCTGTCATGGACATAGACTTCCACAAATTTGATAAAGTGAAAGTAACAAGTGCAACTCCATGCAATCAGCAACTGTAAATCAATTCTATTACTAGTATTATCAGAGACGCCATTGGGTGCATTTATTTGGATGACAATGAATTGTATTGACACTTGAGTCTTGACAGAGTAGAGGTACGGGGTAATGTATTAATCTATTTGACAAGACCAAAGCACATTGCCATTGTTGGTGGTACAGTATTCTTTCATGTGTAGGCCCTACTCGCTACTGGCCTACTGGCATGATATTTGAGCCCTGACTAAAATAAAAAGTCTAAACGCTTGTAAATCTGCAAGGTCATAGTAGAAACTGAAACCGATGAGGCTTTTGTGAATGCGATAGTAAAGTGCAGATACCACTGACTGTAGTCAACTATATCTAGACCATTTATAGAAGGTAATTGAGATATCAACGTGGAAGATCAGCTGATCACTTCTTCCCTTCATTCAGAAAGGTGTACTCTTTCTTTGCAATCTGAAGTGTGTGAGTGTCACTTCCGTATATTAGATATGCATCATACCTTGCATCATAGAACTCTTCTCAATACACATCCTCTACAATGTTCTGAATACAGAGCTAATTCTTGTCACAATATTTAGATGACACCAGTCCCAAACCCCAGTGGTAACTGTCACCAAAACCAGGGGAATTGCAAAATGAATCTGACATTTGTGCCCCGCCTGTGACAGTTTGAGATGAATGTAAACTGGTCGTTTCGCGCTGTCGGAGACTTACCTGCGTCCCAATCACGACGATCTGCGGCAACTGGATAAGTTCAGAACCCACAGTGTGCAGCACATCCTGCAGTTTGTTCATCACCGGAATTAAATTCTCCATGTTGGCGTATTTTGAGGAGCTTTTTCGCTCCGCTTTGGCTCCGGTTGATCGTCCTTCCAAAATGGCGAAACCGCCGGAAGTAACCTTTCCTTCTGCTTCCTGTCCGGTCAGGTCACCAAAACCGTGACGTCACCGGTTTGTGTGCACAGCTAGACGCTGGAGAAAAGACAAAAACCGGTGCATTTTATCGGATTTACGCCAATATTTGGCTTCAATCGTGAGTATCATAATATGCTAGCCTGTATAAATATGTAAAGAACATCTTGACATCAGAATTGAGTGGTTTAGATAAACGAAAGTTAGCACAGTACATTAAAAACTTGCTTGGCACTGACACTATCAGCCAAACTGAAACTCTTGAAGTTGAAGGCTGAAGTAGAAACTTCAAACTGGAGCTGAGCTCTGAGATTTTACAAGACATGTAGATCACAGCCTTATGGCTTATCGCTTATGTAGTTATGCGAATTACCGTAAAACCTCGCGTATATAAAGCCTAACTCGCGTATAAGCCGCACCCCTAACTTTGACAGATTATCATTATATGAGCCGCAGAGGGGGTCTGAAAATTGTTAATTTGGTACTGTACAGTCTGTAGTATACCTATAAAAACTCGTATAAGCCGCACCCTATATAGGCATGTTTGGTATCAAAAGAAAGCTGAGTCTGATTCGCGTACTAGCCGCGGCTTATACGCGAGGTTTTACGGTACTTTCGGTGGTGGGGGGAGGGGGGAGGGGTGGAAGATTACAGGGGCGGATCCAGGAATTTGGGAAAGGGGGGGGGGGCGCCGCAATACCTACAGCATTGGGGGTGTTGAACCATCTAAATTAAAATTTACCAAAAGATAAGGGGGGCGCGCGCCCCTTGCGCCCCCCTGGATCCGCCCCTGAAGACTTTGGGAAAATCTACCAAGCACTATGACGATAGACTATGTCTATGGAGTCTATGCTATCACTAGCCTCTAGGCCACACTTAAAATAAAGTTTGTTTCCGGTGGAGCGGGTGGGCTAAAAATAACTCACCCTGGCTTTTTTTTTCTTTTTCCCCCCCCCCAAAAAAATATTGTTTTTTCGAAAGTTTTTTTTTCTTTTCAAAATATTTCCACCCCCTTTTGATGGCGGGGATGTGAGGCTCAATGTAACGCATAGGCCTAGTATTAACCTGATATCGGTATATTTCTCATGCCCTCTCATCAGACCGGGTCTGAGACCCATATCGGCTCATATTATAATGACTATAAACAAAAAAAAATATTTGAAAATCAAAAAAAAAAAAAAAAAATCCGGCCGGGTGGTCTGCTTAAGCAATCTCACCCGGCCGCTCCACCGGGAACAGACTTTTTTTTAAAGTGTGGCCCTACATCATGTAATGTAGGCCCTATGTCATGATATGGGTAGACATTGGGGTAGACACTCACAGTTAACATTTAAAAGCCCCTCAACCACTTACCTGTTCGGTCTGACAACAGTCCATATGTCCACTGTGTCTAAAGAAATGAGCATCAACTAGCATTTAATTTTGTTGTTGTTCTTTACAGATAGCAAAGTCCAGTTCCAACACTGCTCAAGTCCAGACGTTACGTAGTGCTATGTCTCAAGAAATGAGGAGCAACTGGTATTTTATTAAGTGTTTGTTGTTCTTTACAGATAGCAGCGTCCAGTTCTATTAGTGCGGCTGGGTCACATACAGAACGAGGATGGACATCTTTGCCGTCCCCAAATCTCCACGGACAGTCATGGAGCCGTTTTCTGACGGCGACATGTACACAAACATCGATGTCATGTCAGAAATGAATCCCGACTCCCAGGAACAATACTGCATCTGCCGCTCCACCGACTGTACACGGTTCATGATGTAAGTAACCATAGTATCATAAAACCTTGCGTACAAGCTTAAATCGCCTATAAGCCGCACCCTGAATTTGGTCCAATCCCATAAGCCGCAGTGCCCATCTAATTATGCTGACTTAGATCTACCATAGCGGCAAAACTCGCGTGTAAGCCACACCCCGACCCTGGGCTGATCCTATAAGCCGCGCTGACTCGTGAACTAGCCACGGCTCCTACGTGAGGTTTTACAGTAACCCAATAAAACAACATCAATACTATGTAGGTAACCATAGTAACCCAATAAAACAGTATTAAACATCTAAAAAATGTCAGGTTACAGTCCTCAAACATTGCATGGACTCCTTGTGTTTTCAGAGGATGCGATAAGTGTAACGAATGGTACCACGGTGACTGTATTGGAGTAACGTCAGAGGATTCACGCTACATTAAACGCTTCTACTGTCAAATTTGTCGAGGTAAGGCCGCTTAAAATTAATTATCAGCTTTGCGGATACTTTTTGAAAAAATATGGTGAGGGCGGGAGGCTTTTTATTTTATTGACTCAGGGAGCCTTGCTCCCGAGTCTTATGCGACGCCTCTGTGAGACGTTTTTCAGGGGAATCTTATTATTTTTATTTTTCCAAATTTTTCATAGAAACATTAGGCCCATCGATCAAAAGCACACATAATCGGATATTTGAAGTGTTTTCCTACACAGAGATGCAAAGATCATTCTTCTACCCCTACCGAAACCCCCTGAAAAAAATTGCTAAAGTAGACGTATCCAAAAAACATCATTTTTTCCTCACTGTAGACAAACATGAACAGTACTAGTGTGGACATTTTGTCAATTTCGGCATTTAGTGTTAAACCTATGGGAGATCTGAATTCTGGGTGGGTGAGACGCTTTTTGTCAGACCAGTTTGCCATCTGTGGACACACAATTGACACTTGGGCAGGCATATTTCTAGAATTTTATGCAATGGGCCAATGGCGCACCTATTGGAAATGTAATGCGCCATATTCAAAATGAATGGGCCATTTAACTTAAATTGCATATATTATGTAAATATACTACCCCCCTCCCTTTAAATTGATAATACTAAATTAAGCAAATGGTACATATAGTACTAGCTGTGTGGCAAGGGCTCTGGTACCGCCCTAGGCCTGAGGCGGACGCCGAGGTTGAAAGCTCAATTAATATAGTACAAGATAAAAACTATCAAAATATTCATAGGGAAATGTATCAATTTAATCTAGAAAACAGGATCATATAAATGTGTTTTGTTATACACAATGCACCTCATTATGATATATCCCATTTCCTTGCCTACACTACAGTTAATGGTCAGGGAAAGTTGAGGTGAATATATAATGTAATAGGCATACAGTTGTAGATCTACATGGTACGAATGTGCAGGGGGTGACATGAGGTAGTATGTGAAGGAGGGGACTGTTATCTTTTTTCATTAGAAAACTGAGCGAAATTCCGATTCTCAGAATATCCATTTCAGATTTAAATGACTGTTTTCCCGGTGTTTCTAGCTTTCCAACGATATACTACACCCCCTATCTGAAACTCCCACTCAAATTTAGTGGAATATTTTTTCAAGTTTCTGGTATCCCATGTTCATTAATGCGCCAATGGGCGCATAATTAGGATTTTTAATTGCATAGGCACCTATATAATTGCATAGGCACCATTAGAATTGCATAGACACCTACATACTTGCATAGGCACCTATATAATTGCATAGGCACCTATGAAATGGCATAGGCACCAATGGAATTGCATAGGCATCATTAGAATTGCATAGGCACCTATATTTATAATTGCATAGGCACCATTAGAATTGCATAGACACCTATATAATTGCATAGGCACCTATATAATTGCATAGGCACCTATATAATTGCATAGGCACCTATGAAATTGCATAGGCACTAATGGAATTGCATAGGCACCAATGTATAAACGGAGAATGGAGAACGGGATAAACGGAGAACGGATAAACGGAGAACGGGATAAACGGAGAATGGTATAAACAGAGAACGGAATCGGGGGCGGGGGCTGGGGGATTGGGGGTGGGAAAATCCGGAGAACGGGAAAACGGAGAACTGGAAAACAGATAACGGATAAACGGAGAGGGGGATAAACGGAGAAGGGGATAAATAGAGAGGGGGATAAACGGAGAACGGGATAAACGGAGAACAGGATAAACAGAGAATGGGATCAGGGGCGGGGGGCGGGGGCGACAGGGGATGGACGGCAGAGGCATGGACGCGTAGCACACACCACCCCGCAGCCGACCGACACGGCAAAACGGAAACGGCGATGGTGTCGCTGCTGACGCTCCAATCGACTCGCTTTTTGGCCGAGACGTAAGACAGCGGTTACACGCTGCCGTGCCCACAGCCACCTGCTCGCCCCTAGCCACCTGCTTTCCCACAGCCACCTGCTCACCTACAGCCAAAATCATCTGCAACGCACGCGGCCCGTGGCCAACAGACACGGCGAAAAAGATACATGCTGCTGCAGTTTACGCTCCGACCGACTCGCTTTTTGGCCGAGACGTAAGGCGGCGTTTAGACTGCCACTAGACTTGCCTTGTCTATCATTCCAATGATACATAAATATGCAAGGGGTTAAATCAGTATAGGGCTATGTGTTTATTGGAAATTATTCAACAAATTTTCAAACTTAGGCCTTGGAGTAAGGCCATCACAGTCTAGGTTGCGCACCATTGCTCCAGGTACAGGGCCTTAAACAAGGAGGGAGACCAGGGTTTTTTGTATAAGGATCCGTAGGGTAGTCCCAATAATGGACCGTAGAGTACCATATGTACCCTAAGCGAAGCCAACACGCTATTTTTCGTATTGTAATTGACAAGGAAAAAATCTAGGCTATAGACTCTTGTGGGTCGTCTATTTTTCCCACCACATCCACTGGGTCCTGACTTGACGTACAAAGACGTTGCAAGCCAAAGGCTTCAACGTCAATAACGTTATAAAATGGTGTATAACGTTATTTGTTTACTGGGATATCTTTGCTTCTAATAGGACTATCTAAAAAATTCTTTTACTTTTGGAAAGCTGAGGTAATGGCCGGCCACTGTGGCTGATGTTCGATGGCCTCACATCGGCCATTAGGATTCTACATCAGCAAAAGCCGATGTGCCGATGTCATTTCGGTAACACTGCGGGAAGGTTTATATATACGATTTATCCAATGGGAAAACAAATCCCTGAGTCTTTTGTGATTAGGATCACACGCTAGATTTTTTGTTATATGTACTTTTTAGCCATGAGGGCGGCCCCTTTTTATTTTTATTGAACAAATGACCTCTATTTTTCAGATATATCATACCATTTCCATCTTCATAAACAATTTAAATATCAATTACCATAGTCTTGATATATGCACGGATAAATCAGGAGCAACATCCTGTTTAGATTACATTTCTACACCAATTATTAGCTGATATATCAATATTTTCCTATTTTGTTGTATTGCATTTTCATGCAATGCGGCCCTTTTTTGTAAAAAAATACATATATGCGGCCCTTTTTAAGGGATGCGGGCGGTGTCTGCAAAGCTGATAATCTTTTTTAAGTGGCCTAAGTAATTCTGCTACATATAATACAACCCCAATGCACCAATGTAAGCTCTTCATACCATAAGTGAAGTGAACTGTGATCGGAATTATACCATTTTATTCTAGCGACACTGTATGTACACCACTCACACTGCAGTTAAGTTGAAATGCGACTGACTTCTGTTGATATATTTTCTAACCATAACTCTCACTTATATTTACCAGAAAAGAACCCGTCCTTACAAATCGTTCACAAGAGCAAGAAGAACAGAGAGAAGACAAAAAGTGAATCGTACGAGGAAAAACCAGCCAAGCATTCCAGTGAGGAAAAACACCACAAGAAGTCAAGCGAGAAAAAACACTCGAGCGAGAAGAAAGAAAAGAAGCATGGCGAGCAGAAAAAGAAACACAAGCACAAAGACAAGGACAATGATAAAGACGATGTAAGTCTGCCTCATAGAACTCCTCTGTTTTCAATGTTGTGTCACAGGTATCAATAGCAGAATACCGTAAAGTCTCGCATATGAGACGAACCCTCGTATAAGCTGCACACCTAACTTGGGACATGGGTTCTGATTTTGGCCATTTCAGTACTGTAGTATACTTCTAAACCCTTGTATAACTCGCACCCTATAGAAGCATGTTTGGTCTTGGTTTGGATTTGGTTCGCATATGGCCATTGGCTTCTATGCGAGAATTTACGCTACATCTTATTCAATTATCAAATTCAGCTGAGAGTTCATCATTGTTTTCTCAACATGACGTCATTGTATGTAGCTGCATGATAATCCTAAAGGCTAAAACCTTTATAATAGTGCAGGTGTACGCTTTTACTTTGCTGATGTTTAATTTCCAGCCTTATATTCCCTCCTCATCCGGTTATGGTTCTTCGGTTAGTTCCAACTAGTTTGCATATCTTTGTTCATTTTCTTCACCAGAATCTCTCACATAGCCCTACGACCTAGCTTTAGATACATTTTATCTCCGTTCTGAGATCTAACAATGTTTAAAATAAATAAATGTTTAGGGCATGTAATGTCCATTGGCAGATACCTCGGTTTGCAGTTAGAGATTTAAGGCATTGGGCGGGCGCAATCTTTAAAAAAAGAAAGTGCCTTTGCTCTCGTGCCTATTTCGCCTCTTGGTTAACACTTTAGATTAAGCAGAAGGTTTAATAATACAGTTTTATATAATACAATGGGTAAAAACTTATTGTGTTCCCAGTTGGGAGATGCGACTGATTCTCTCGATTGCTCACAAGTTTTACTTCAGAAACGTCACCATAGTGTCAAGACCCGTTTGCATGCTCTTGATTATGAATAAGTCTTTCCAAAGCCAGTATTTGGCAACTTTCTTTAATAGTTCAAAATATCACATTGTTCCCTTATTGCAGCTCAATGGTTTGAATATAATCTTGGCCTTTAAGATGACCAAATGGTTTTAAACTCTACGGTAATAGAGAGATAGCACAAACCAAGATGCTTTAAAGCTTGACCGTCATGGTTGAAGTGAGTCCAAAAGCACTTTCGGATATAGTTCAGTTTTCATTCACAAGAGGGCTCCTAAGGGCTGGGAGCTCAGCTCTTACAGGCACAAGATAGGGTGAATATGTTGTAGCTGGACAATGGTCATGGTCCCCTGTCCAAACACTGCTGCCCTCTGGTGGAACTGTTATTTTAGTCCATGTATGAAAAATGCTGAACTTATTCCCTGACGGCACAGCTTTAACCCCCACCTTTATTAGCTCAATAATCGACAAAAGAACATAATTTATTCATGCATATCTAATGACAGATATAGCTTAACCAACAACATGAAATGTATTCTACTTGGGAAATTATACGTTGACATTAACTTTTTTTAATATCTTGGTACTTTTAACAAATAACATGAAATAAGATTTGCAAACACGTGAGATGACCTAGTTTTATATTTCTTTGTCAGTCTAAGAAGAAGAAGTCGTCCCGTAAGTGTGGTGTGTGTGACGCGTGTCACAAAACGGAGGACTGCGGCAAATGTGACTACTGTAAGGTGAGGGCATACCGAGCATAACGCTCTATCATTTAACCTTTTTTTAAGGCGGCATGATGCATTAATGCATCATGCCTTGGTCGTCATGATGCATGAATGCAGCACTGGAAAGTAACTCGCCAGTGCTGCATTCATTCATCATGCTGACAGTGACGCTACGTGTTTGAGACACTCCCGAAGGGTTAGCATGATGCACCAATGCAGCACAGGCGAGTAACTCGCTGGAGCTCCATTGGTGCATCATGACGACAACTGTCATCTTTTAGCGACAACCATCATTAAAGGATTACGCATGTAGAATAGTGTTTAATGTACTATCGTCGTCATGCTATATAAATGCATTATTTAATAATCCAAGTAACAAGTGATTGAGAAGACATTCAAGGGAGTCTACCTTTTTCTTAATCTATGAAACTACATTTTACTTGTCTTTTTTTCTGCAGGACATGAGAAAGTATGGAGGGCCAAACAAGATCAGACAGAAGTGCCGACAACGTCAATGTCTTAACTACGTAAGTGTCTGCTTATATCGATCAATCTTTAAAAAAGATAAGAGAACAAATTCATTTCCTTGTTAACAGTAAATTGTATTTCTGATAAATTCAACCTTTCTTGATTACCGGTACATACTATATATCTTGACTCATTAACAACAGCTTCATCCTTATTTTTACCGAATATCTTACTTTAATGGATTTGGAATTTGCAAACAATAAATAAGACTTGCTCTGGCCTTCTTTGACATGCTCTAGGGACTACGGCCGTTAAAGCCCCCTGCAGACGAGGAAGTAAATCATAACGATTTAACTACTTAAGACTTTAATGATTTTTACAGTTTTAGCATCAAGTCAATTTATTCACAGCAGATTGATTAAGAAACAAAAAAATGAAATGGCCAATATTTTCTATGATGACCCTCTTGACCATAGAACAGTTTTACTACGTTCCAGTTGATTGTTGCTGAACCCTGTCTGTGACGGATGTTGACGTTGGGTTTTCTGTTTCTACAATACTTTCTGCATTTCATGTCACAAGAACTTTATTTGATAGCTGTTAACGTTGTTGATGTTTCTTGTTACAATGTTGCCTTATTTTCAGAGTTGCCTGTAACAAGGACTTAGTTAAGTGACAGTTGGAGCTACATGATTCTCTCTCAGACTACTCCAACACATTGTTGGACTATGGATTTCTCTTTTCTCCAAAGAGCTGCGCTGGAGCAGGATTCTAATGTCAATTTTAAGATTTTTCATTGTTGTCTAACATTAGGATTTCTTGTTAAAAATTGATAAGCTAGTAACTTCTTTCTTTCCTTAAATAATGTAGTCGTCTTCAAACATCACAAAGAAGAAACTGTCAGAAAATGAGGTGAGCGAAATTCTTTGACAACAATTCTTAAGTAAAAAAAAAAAAAATTATGCAAAATTCCTTCATTATTATTTGGGGTTGGTGTTATGTATGTTCTACTGGGATTGTATTTAGCGAGTGTGTTATATGTTGGTCGTGTCCGGTTGCAGTCGGCGCTGCGTAAGACGGCCGGGTTAACGCCGGAACATACCAAGAAGGTGGATAGGAAGAGGACGTACACAGAGACTGAGGAACAACCCTCCTACATGGACATACTCACCAGGTACTATTAAAACTTGTAAAAAAATAAATGAATAAAATTAGAATAAAATAATTTGTATACTGTGTAAACATTGCGGTGTTGCCGAAAACTTTTTACGCACACAGGCCAATGTGGCCTGTGTAGTAAGATCTTACACAGGCCATTTGCCTTCTACACAGGCCACATCGGCCCTCATTTCATAGGAATGAATACGGATTGTAGCAGTCTTTGCGAAAACATGCAGGACAGTGGCAATGTCCTTCTAAAATGCCACCGGTCCAGCAGATTCACAGGCATGGCAGGACCGAATGTCCAGTCACATTTTGGGCTTTTATGAACCAGAGGAATTCAGTTGGGCTTCTAAAGCTGAAATATGTGAGTCAATATATTGTGTCAAAGTATATATCTATCCTGATTTGGCCAGAAAATGATTACAATTAAAATGTATTTTTAATGGACAAAGCTTTTCTGTACTTGAAATGCAGAAATTATCAGATATGTGGATATCCGGTCCTCCAAAAATCTAGCCGGTCCTTCAACATTGAAAAACCGAATGTCCTGTAGAATGAAAAAGTTTTCGCAAAGACTGCATTGTAGTACTCCTTCAAGCGTACAAAATCGATTTGAAATACTTAAATTCACTGAAAAAATGCTTAGAAGTTGGACCTTACTCAGCTGGTAATAGGAATATTTGAAAAACTCTTTCACTGTCAGAAAGCTGAGATCATACCGGCCATTGTGGCTGATGTCTGATGGCCTTACATCGGCCATTACGATGGACCTGTTGTGCTAGGCCGGTTAAGAGAAACGCATCTGTTTTGTCTTAAATGAAATTTAGGTTGCATTTGCAATGTCCTACTTTGCTAAACCAGTAGTTATACAACCAGCAGAAGGTTTTGAGAATATCTTCTAACTCTTATAACAATATAAACTATTGCAGTTTCCCAGACGAGTATGTCTTTAATGAAAATGTAATTGACAATCCTAATTTCCAGTTACCCCGATGTGTATGAGTTTAATGAGAATGTGATGGACCCGATGATGGTCCCGGAGCCGGTCCTCAACAAGTCTCTGGACGCCGGACACACGAGTCCTGCCCGCAAGAAGGCCAAGGTCAAGGACAAGGGCAGCAAGAGTAAAAAGGACAAGGGCAAACACAAGTCGGACAAGGACAAGAAAAAGGCTAAGGTGACTAACTACTTTATTTATTAGTGAGAAAAACTAATAGAAAATAAGAGTGGGCGAAAAATAGGCAACCATACTTGAAATAATTAGTGACTCCCAATAAGAGCCCTTTTGGGGCCCCTTTAATAGAGGAGAAATGACTACTGTATCAGCAGAAGAAAAAGGACGACTTGATATATTTTCTTGCGGATTAAGATAAAAATTCAGTGACTAAGTGTCATGATGCATAAATGTAGTCCAGGCAAGTAATTCGCTTGCACTGCATTCAAGCATCATGCCAACCCTTCAGGGTTGATATACCCCCGAAGGGTCGACTTGATGCACCAATGCAGCACCGGCAAGTTACTCACTGGAACTGCATTGGTGCATCATGACGACAAATGTCATCTATTATAGACCCATGCGTCAAGAAAGGGGGACTTTCCAGAAAAGTTTTTGATAAAGTTTTTGAACATGTCTGAAGCGTGACTCGACAAATACATACCGGTGCATATAATCTCAAAATCCTGCATTCTACTTTGTACTACTAAAAAGATAATTGTCCTGTGAATCTCCTGATATGAGACGTTTGCAAACATAGCTATTACAGAAAAAGTTATGAGGATTCTTCTTAAACCAACGTAAACACAACCTTATTCTAAAAAGTCACCCTTTCTTGCTGCATTGGTCTATAGTGACACATGTCCTTAAAGGGTTAATAGAGGGTTGGCTTTCCTTGTATAATTTTGGCTGACCAACCTTCCCCATGTTACTTAAAGAAGCAGAGTAAACCTAAGAAGAAGCACCGTACAGAGAACGAGGTACAGGACGTGACGGTTGCTGAGGGCACGTCGTCAGAGATAGACCCCAAGCAGTGCTTCGGGCCCATGTGTATACAACGTGCCCGGTCATCATCCAAGTACTGCTCGGACGAATGTGGCCTAAAACTAGCCACAAGGTAAATCTCTCAAATCATACTTCTGATTTTATTTTATTTAAATTTCTTTTGTAGTAGTTTGTACAATGTAAAGAAATAATGCCCAAATAATTTAGATTATCCCTTAACTGACATTTTCAAAGACAATATGTTAAGATCACAAAAAATCCACTAAAATTATAATAAAAACGGCCTAATGTTAAATAATGTTTAAAAAAACGGCCTGTCGTATATCAATTTATCTACAAAATACAGCCTAATGTATGTTAATGTATCTTAAAAACAGCCTAATGTATGTTAATTTATGTTTAAAAAAAGCCTGATGTATGTTAATTTATGTAAAAGCAACCTAATGTATGTTAATTTATGTAAAAAAAAGCCTAATGTATGTTAATTTATGTTTAAAACAGCCTGACATATGTTAATTTATGCAAATTGCAGCCGTATATTTGAGATCCTGCCGCAGCGCATCCAGCAGTGGCAGGCGGCGCCCTGCGTGGCCGAGGAGGAAAACAAACGGGAACTGGAGAAGATCCGGAAGGAGCAGCTCCAGGCGCGGAAGTCCCTGGAGGAACTCGACCTGCGGCACCAGGAGCTGGACCAGCTCATTGAGACGTGTAAACGGGAGCCCATCGCCACCGACCCCAACGTAAGTTAATACAGACGTGTAAACGGGAGCCCATCGCCACAGACCCCAATGTAAGTTATAAACCAGCTTATAGAGACGTGTAAACGGGAGCCCATCGCCACAGACCCCAATGTAAGTTATAAACCAGCTTATAGAGACGTGTAAACGGGAGCCCATCGCCACCGACCCCAACGTAAGTTATAAACCAGCTTATAGAGACGTGTAAACGGGAGCCCATCGCCACCGACCCCAACGTAAGTTATAAACCAGCTTATAGAGACGTGTAAACGGGAGCCCATCGCCACCGACCCCAACGTAAGTTATAAACCAGCTTATAGAGACATGTAAACGGGAACCTATCGCCACCGACCCCAACGTCAGTTAATACAGACGTGTAAACGGGAACCTATCGCCACCGACCCCAATATAAGTTAATATAGACGTGTAAACGGGAGCCCATCGCCACCGTCCCTCTGCATTGTATGGTACTTTGACACCTTTTGTTTTGTAATCTGACTTTTACTCTCTGCGTCCTACAGTAATCTAACCCCTTTTACTTTCTGCGTCCTACAGTAATCTAACCCCTTTTACTTTCTGCGTCCTACAGTAATCTAACCCCTTTTACTTTCTGCGTCCTACAGTAATCTAACCCCTTTTACTTTCTGCGTTGTACAGTAATCTAACCCCTTTTACTTTCTGCGTTGTACAGTAATCTTACCCCTTTTACTTTCTGCGTCCTACAGTAATGTAACCCCTTTCACTTTCTGCGTCCTACAGTACTGGGAGGACGACCCGCTGGATAACGAGCTCAATGTGTACTGTGTGACGTGTGGACACGAGGTCAAACAGAGGAGCGCTCTCGTACACATGGTCAAGTGTTTCGCTAAGGTTAGTCTGCATAGACTATTAAATCTTGAGAAATTAAGATGTGATTAAGTTGATGAAATGAAATATATTTTATTATATTTTAGTAGCCGACTTTTTGGATATGAAGCCAGCGGTAAACACTAACGCTGGCCTGAGAGCCAATGGCCCGTAATTCTTGGTCCGGGCCCGTAGTTTTCCACAGAATTAGCTTCCTATGGGCCCGGATGGCCAACAAGAATGGGGAGAGGAAACCAATGGAAAATATCCTCTTATCATTACAGGCATGTAAAATATACCGTTGGAAAGAGAAAATAAACAGGAATCTTTATATTTTATTTACGTTTTGATGTATCTGAATCAATAATGAATGACTAAACTCATGATGATACCACTATAAAACAGCTAGCCTGAGAGTGGGTCATCGACTTGTATTGACCAATTTATTGGAGAAGGTACACCTGGGCTAATATACAGCAAAAATTGTTGCATTGAAATGTGTTATATTGACTGGAACCAATCACACCCCAGTGAACGCAAAAAACAAGTTGTTAAAATTAAGATACTGTGGTCAATAAAGTCAAATTTGTTCAAAAAGATAATAACTATGATTTTCTTTGAGAAAAAAGTAAATGCTTTTGTTGGGCCCGCAGATTTAGGTCCGGGCCCATCAATTTTTGAAGCTGCGGGCCCGGGTGGCCCATGACTAATAAAGTTAGTGTCTACCCCTGGAAGCCAATTAAATCATGTATGATGTAGTACCGTCATTGACTATGCCATTTATAAGCCACAAAATTACTATATCCCTTCAAATAAATATTTTAGCTACATTTTCCCCACATTGACTTGTTGTGCACGCAAAATCAAAATTTACAAAATATTTCTTGTCGACAGTATGAGAGTCAGACGTCGTTTGGGTCAATCTACAAGACGCGTATCGAGGGTAACTCGATGTTCTGCGACTATTACAACCACGCACAGGAGACGTACTGTAAACGGCTTAAGGTGCTCTGTCCTGAGCATACCAAGGACGCCAAGGTACGTACAGGGAGGCGGGGGAGAGGGGGGGAGGTGGCGAGGGGTACAGGCGGGGTCTTGGATTAGGGTTGGGGCACTTTGAAGGAGGGGCAGAGGACCCTGGGGGAGGGGAGGGGAGGGCAGAGGTGCAACTTTTACTACATTTTTGCAGAAATTTCTGTAGTAAATCATGTAAATTTCCTGCAGAGAATTGACCAAAATTGTAGAGATTCCCTGGAGAAGGTGTCGGGGACTCATCTGACCCACACATACACCCAGTTGACAATTTCAGTAATAATGCACATCTTTCTGATATTTTGAACATTATTTCCATATCCAAGAGTCATTGATGTATAGCAAAACAGTTTTAAAACTATATTGATGCTTCAGCAATCAAAATAACTATATTCTTCTCTTATGGTGTCACGGTACTAATTGGCACAGTGATGTTCTAATATTTTCCTCTTTTTCACTATCAAGTGGCTCCAAATGCGGTTCAAAATTTGATGGCGTTCATAAATGACGCCTTAAACAAAAGCTGACGTCATTTCCGATCTTTTAAAAATATGTCAATATCGGAGTCAGATTAGATTTTGCGCTAGTTGCCATGGAAAAAGCATAGTCAGAGTATGATCAATTTTTCAAGTGCCCCACCAACCTGTGACCTTGACTTTGACCTCTAAGCGTGACCCCTTGGTTACCATTGGGTACCAAAAACTTTTATAAACTTTTGTTAAACCAAGCATTGCCCATCTTCTGGTCTGCCTATTATTACTCCCAGTCAAAAATAAGGTCTCCTAGCATTGATTATATCCACTACAAGTCCGTTTTTAGTAGGGACTATTTTGCTGTCCTAGGTTTTCTGAACGGATTAGTACCGTGACACCTTATTACAACAAATTGCTCTTCCATAACGTGACCGGTTGGTATGTGGTGTTGTGCAGGTGTTACCTGACGAGGTTTGTGGCAGCCCGCTCGTGGCCGACATCTTTAAGGAGACGGGAGAGTACTGCCGCCTCGCCAAGCGGAAATGTAACAAACACGTGTCGTGGGAGAAGTTACGTCGTGCACAGATAGACATGGAACGTGTCAGACAGGTAGGGAGCTGGGGTTATGTTGTGTGACTTTAAAATGTTTGACCGCGAAAAAAATTTGATTTCCATAACCAGTATCCCATAATTCTTACTAAAATCTAGATAATTCTGACCACTCAGACTTTTATTACGGTAAAAAAATATACAAAGCAATTATGACCACTCAACAGACTTTGAGCCAGAAACTGGAGTTTAACCATTTTGAAGAAAGAAAAAACAAAAATGGTTTCTTTTAATTACCCCCAAAGAGTCCCATAAACACTGGTTGGCAGCACTGTTACTGTCTGTAGACAGTCCTGGAGACTGCATGGGTTGAAGCAATTTGCTTCTTTATGCAGGAGTACATCAGATAAGGGATACATGTAATTCACCATTTTGTTCTGGCTAGGAACACAGTAGTACCACATTCTTCTTTAATGAGGAGATAAAAGCATCAGAGCTGCTTTCACGGTCTGTAAGTAATAGCCCTAGCACCAATATCATCATTTCTAGCCAAATAATTTTTTCAGAAATCTCATTGTGACCATTCTTTATCTTTGTACAGTGGATGAAGGTGGACGAGTTGTTTGAGCAGGAACGTAACATCCGCACGGCGCTGGCGGACCGGGCGGGGCTCCTGGGGTTGCTGCTACACCAGACCATAGACCACAACCCCCACGTCCCCATGCTGCATCCTATGGGGGCCGACAAGACATAGACCAGGGGGGAACCCTTTAATGACAGCACGGTGCTTTAACCCTTTATGGGTGGCATGTCGCTAAAAGATGACATTTGTTTTCATGATGCACCAATCCCCGGAGAGTAACTCGCCGGTGCTGCATTGGTGCACCATGCCGACCCTGCGGGAGTGTCTCAATCCTGTTGGTTGGCATGATGCTTGAATGCAGCCCAGTTGAGTTACTCGCCAGGGCTGCATTCATGCATCACCCTATGGGGGCCGACAACACATAGACAAGGGAGCAACCTGCTAACCCTCTAAGGACACATGTCGCTAAAAGATGCAATTTAACATCATGATGCACCAATGCAGCCCCGGTAAGTAACTCGCCGGTGCTGCATTGGTGCACCATGCCGACCCTGCGGGAGTGTCTCAACCCCATAAAGTTGGCATGATGCTTGAATGCAGCAGCACTAGTGAGTTACTCGCCAGTGATGTATTCATGCCGTCCTTAGAGAATTAATGGCAACAGGGCGCTTTAATGCAAATTTGTTGGCATGATTCGTGCATCATGCTTTGAAACATCATGTTGTCCTTGAAGGGTTAAATGTCACACACAAACAGCCTAGACTACCAGAGTAAATATACCCTCAACAATGTTCATATATTCTAACAATTGTAAATAGTTGTCCTCAATAAATGACTTAATTATGTGAAATTACTTGTCATCTTGTTCATAACCAATATCAGTAGTTACCATAGAACTTTGAACCGTTAAAGGAGATTTTAAGAAAGTATATATACCCCGGTATATTCAGTGTTGCCGAAATCAAGCTGGCGTAAAATCTTAGGCCCTCTAGATCTCAGCTTTCCAACAGTGAACCATTAAGGAAGCTAGAGACAGCTATATATATTAATTTAAATATTCAACGATTTTGCAATGAATTTTGGAAGTTCACATATAGGTAAACAACCAAAATATGTCATTATTAGTTCCCTGTCAGTTAAGAGAGAGTTCCTACAAAATGCCAAAGTACCGTAAATTCCCGCGTACTACCCGCATCTCGCGTATAACTCGCACCCCCAACTCAGGAGAATCCTATAACCCGTTTTGGGATCTGAAAATTTCAATTTTAGTACTATCCTATAGTGATAAAAACCCTCGTATAACCCGCACCCTATATAGGCATGTCTGGTATCAAATGAAAGCTGAGTTTGGTTCGCGTACAACCCGCGGGTAGTACGCGGGAATTTACGGTACATATGACCTGCGTGAGGGGAAAATGTCCTGCGTCCTGGGAACGCAGGCCACTTTGAAAAAGTTTTCGGCAACACTGATATATCATAGGTACATCCAGCTATTTTAGCTATATTGAAGGAAAGAAGAAAACTACTATTTTACAAAAGTTTATTGTATCACAGAAAAATTGTCCACTTGGATAATCATGGAGATATAAATGTTGACAACTATATCATTCCGACTTTTGGTAAAGTCGGTATGTACGTCTTCTGTACGCACATCTTCAAGACAAAGGTTCATTCCCATGAATGAAAGGTTAATGTCACCTTAAATAGGGATATTGGCAAAGACTTGTAAGAAGGTTCAAGTACACCTTTAAACGTTTCTCTTCAAGTCTTAAGTTTTATGTCCATATCGTGGAACGAAGGAGAACAGCTAAATGTTTGCTTAATGGTCGTTAATGCAGTCGTAGAAGTTACAGGTGCAAAACGCCCTCCAGGAAGCCATACATAACGTGTCGTGATGATAGTTGACCAGTCGCTCGCTCGTCGTATAAAATGTGCACTGTTCGACTGCTCATTCTCACAATCCGTACTTCTTGGCGAGTTTGTCAATGACCGTGGAGTCGTGGAGTCCTGATGTCTTCATGTCCTCAAATAGCGTCTTTAGCACTGTGGGGGAGAAAACAAAGCATCATAATTTCAGTAGTTCAAAGCAACTTACAAAATCTATATACATGTACTTGATGTTAAGGTTATAAAATCACAGAGTAAATGTTCCCTAATGTATATAGGGTAGCTAATATAGTTCTGGTAAATGTAGGACAGGACTTTGAAATCCATTGTCTTTTTTTTATGTGAAAAAAAATTGTCTCGAGAGTACGATTTACGTTGACAACAGAAATGGTTCCTCACCGGTCTTATCGCTGGCGGACATGAACATGGTTGTCATGGAGAAGCGTTTTACTAACGTCAGGTTTTCCAGCACCGGTAACATGTCCTCCTTACTCCTGTAATGTACAAGGTAACGAGAAAAGTCAGTATCAATAGCTAAATATACCACGTCTTATGGGAGAAAAATTGAAGTATGATGAAGTATGGACGGCCAGTATTTAAAATGTGTAACTTGAAACCCAGTTTCACTCTTAGTGCTTGTCTTTTTGAGATGCCATTTCATTTAACCTGAAGGAATTCTTTCCCCCGCGCGTCCCATTTAATAACTGTAGGCATGATGCACCAAGGTAGCCCCAGCAAGTTACGTAGGCCGGGGGTGCATTGGTGCTACGCTGGCTACCTGCGTGTAGTATAATACACGCAGGTGTAGGCCAATTAAAGGCCTGTCAATCATCCAGGTTCAGGGACTTTCTGTTAGGTGACACCTCTGTCTTCCACTGTGTTTAACATAATGCAATTCTCCCCCTACAGGACTGTATGGAACTATGCGTCAGATTTTGGCCAAGCCTGGTCCCCACCTGGCTCCAAGAGTGGATTGGCCTACACCTGCGTGTATTATACTACACGCAGGTAGCCAGCGTACATTGGTGCATCATGCTGACAAATGTCATCTTTTAGCAACAGTTAAATATGTTGAACTTCAGGGTTCTCCACAGACTCAAAAATCACACCGTAAACTCTTGCGGAGAAGCCGTGGCTTGCACTAGTCAAAACCCTGGTGCGACTTGAGTGATATTTTTTTTGGAAATAAAAAATCTTAAAATGAGGATAACTTCTGTTCTTATGGATGGATTTTCAAAATTCAAAAATGGAGTGTGTGAGTGGCCTCACAGATGACTCAGGGTAATCTGTCAATTCTGGCATCAGAAATGAATTCGAATGAGTGATCTAATTTGAGTACAATACATTATTTCTCATTTCTGACGGCAGAATCGTAATCGCCAGAAAAAGCTACCCTAATTTCATATATTGGAAGTCATATATAATCAAATTCCAGGTGGTGGCTGTAGGTGAGCAGGTGGCTGTGGGAAAGCAGGTGGCTGGGGGCAAGCAGGTGGCTGTCGGCGTCAGCGCCCAGCAGCGCGTAACCGCTGTTTTACGTCTCGGCCGTAAAGCGAGTCGATCGGAGCATCAGCAGCGACACCATCGCCGTTTCCGTTTCGCCGTGTCGGTCGGCTAGAGGGCGGCGTGTGTTACGCGTCCATGCCTTTGCCGTCCATCCCCTGTCCCCACGCCCCTGGTGTACATTCGCTATCTGTATCATAACCGCTATCTGTTAACATATAGATATAGAGTGGATGTGACTTGTTCCATAGGTCCTGGGGGTAGAATGTGCCCAGTTTTTGCCCGCTTTGGGGGTAGAAAGAGAGAAATATGGGCAAATTCGCTCAAAATGTCATTTCTATCTTGCACCCAAAAACTTAATGCCTTGCAGCCTATGGAGGCCCATGGAGGTGGTAGCTTTTTTTTACTACATTTCCATAATAGTGAAAGAGAGAAATAAATTCGTGAAGATCGCAGTTCAATTTCTTCAAGAAAAATTGAGATTTTTAGAAAAAAAATTGCGGAAAATACTGTCCCCCGACCTTGCCTATCTCATGTTTTTTTCCGCTTTTGATTTTCGAATGATAACCGAAATACAACGATTCTCCTATGTCACAAAATTGTCTTAAAATGCAAAATTAGTAGGTGTATATTACTCAGGGTTAATTAAACCCTGAGTCAAAAACCTATAGATAGCTAACATGACACCGGCGGCGATTCTGGGGTAATTTGACGCCGGCGGCAGTGAGAATGACGCCGGCGGCCCGCCGGTGTCATTGCAGCATGGGGAGAACCCTGGAACTTAACCGGTTAGCCTATACTTACGGCATGTAGAAGTCTCTGAGTGTGAGGAGTACAGCTGTCACGATGTCCGCGTCTAGCGCCTGACCGATCAACTTGACATACGCACCCGGAGAGATGCGCTGTAACACAACGTGAAACACACACAGTTAGGTCAGGGGCTAAAGGACAGGTGGTGTCACGCATTTGAGAGGAGCCCTTTGAAATTCAAGAATATTTAAAGATAGAATGAGAGTTCATCTGTATAGAATAATGGGTTATAATGTGAAAATGCTGTAAAGAATAATGGGTTATAAATGTGAAAATGCTTTATAGAATAATGGGTTATAAATGTGAAAATGCTGTATAGAATAATGGGTTATAAATGTGAAAATGCTGTATAGAATAATGGGTTATAAGTGTGAAAAGCTGTGTTTGCTTCCTGATTTGTGTGAATATTTTGCAGCCGTGGTATGTTACTCGGCCAGATGATGCCAGGCTCTACTCTGCAATGATTTAATGCACTACCCCTTGTGTCGTCATGACGCATGGATGCAACTAAGGTGATTCTACCCACTGGTGCTGCATCATACACACCATACAGGTTAAGGACGGCATGTCGCGAAAAGATGACATTTGTCGTCATGATGCACCAATGCAGCCCCAGCGAGTAACTTGCCGGTCCTGCATTGGTGCATCATGCTGACCCTACGGGAGTGTCAACCCTGTAGGGTCGGCATGATGCTTTCATGTAGCACTGGTGAGTTACTCAGCAAGGCTGCATTCATACATCATGCCTCGTGCATAGGGAATGATGCTGTCCTTAAAGGGTTTATGCGCATCAGCTGCTCTAACCGCTCACCTTAAAGTACTGGTAGAACTTCTCTGGGTTGTTTTTGAGCAGCTTCCAGTCGGCCTGGAACTGGAAGGACGAGGTGGGTACGTCCGGTAACCGCGGCGACACGGTGGGTGACGTCACAGCCTCACTCTGAGCGGGGGCGGGGCGGGTCTGGGTGCTGCCTCCTGGTGGGACTGTGGTAGAACCAATCTGTGCCGGACTGCAGAAGGCGGGTTCACTCCGACTAGGGGCCTCCGCTGTATCAGCTGAGTTAAGTTCTGTGATGCGACTTCCAGCGTCTTGGGATAGGGAGGTTATTTTGGGGGAGGCTACACTGGAATCTTCTGAGGTAAATTGTTCAAACATTTTAGCGTCTTGTTGCGTGACTCGGCGCTTGGCCTCGCCCTGGGTGGCCTCTGTCTTGGCGATGGAGGCGCGGATGGTTTGTCCGTCCTCTAAGCCGACCTCCTCTATCTTTATCCTACGCAGCGGTTTCTGACAGAAGTAGTAGAGAACATTTTAAGTATCTTATTGCTTATGGCATACGGGGGTAGTATATCCAGCTGTATTTGGTGGTAGTGGTCCAAATCTTTTTGAATTAATAAGGCTATTGAAACTGAGGAAAACTGCCGTGCAATTGTGACATTGCTTTACGGACCACAATAATTCAGATGAAGTTTTTAACATTTCATTGAGATCATAGCCTATTGCGTTGGGTGATTTTGAAATACACTTCGATTTTAATATTATATCTAAGACGTAAAGTGTACTTTTTGTTCCTACCTTGGAGCGTTGGGCCGGTGGTTTATAGATAGCACGGATCGTTCCTGAGTCTTCGGTTATTTCGGTTTTTGATTCCACAGGTTTTAATTTCTGAAATAAAAAAATATCATTTTAAGTGCCACCTTTTGAGAGGGAATACCATTTCAAATTAAACACGCCATGAAATTTAGATTATTCATTTATGCAGTAACCAAAGATGCCAGTGCCTAGTAGCCGAAAAGGAGGAAATCTTAAAATTTTGGGGCAACTTTAGGTAAGAGAGTAATAGTCTAGTAATTGAATACAGATATTCCAGTAAAATATAGGAATCACTGCAAAAGTAGGAAAAGCGGCATAACCCACAACGCTGCCTTTAAAGGCCCACATCTCAGTTCTGTGTAATCAGATTGGAGCCGGGACAGGTACTCAGCCCTATATATAGAGCAGGTGGGGGTTTTTAATGGTTAATGACAAACCTACCTCTTTGAGTTTCTTCTTCTCGGCCTGTGCGAACTTGTTGCTGGGTTCTAGTGCGAGGACCTTGTCGAAGTCCCTGTCTGCCTCCAGGTGGTGCTGCAGTCCGACCCGGGCCGTGCCGCGACGTGAGTACGCCTTGACGTAGGTCGGGTCCAGCGCGATGCTCGTTGTGCAATCCACCTCCGCTGCCGCAAACCTGACATAATGAATGGTGACAGGTGTAAGTATACAGTCCACCTCCGCCGCTGCAAACCTGACATAATGAATGGTGACAGGTGTAAGTATACAGTCCACCTCCGCTGCCGCAAACCTGACATAATGAATGGTGACAGGTGTTAGTATACAGTCCACCTCCGCTGCCGCAAACCTGACATAATGAACGGTGACAGGTGTTAGTATACAGTCCACCTCCGCTGCCGCAAACCTGACGGTGAATGGTGACAGGCTTTAATATACAGTCCACCTCCGCTGCCGCAAACCTGACATAATGAATGGTGACAGGTGTTAGTATACAGTCCACCTCCGCCGCCTCAAACCTGACATAATGAATGGTGACAGGTGTTAGTATACAGTCCACCTCCGCCGCCGCAAACCTACCAGAGGCACAAACGTAAATTCATGTGAGACTTACCGTAAATTCTCGCGGTTGGCAGGCAGGGTGGTTCTAGGGGATGGTTATAGAGGATGGCTATAGAAGATGGTTATAGGGGACGGTTATAGGAGATGGTTCTAGGGGATGGTCATGGAGAATGGTTATAGAGGACTGTAATGGGGATTGTCATGAGGATGGTTATAGAGAACAGTTAAAGAGGATAGTTATAGGAGATGGTTATAGGGGATGGTTATAGGGGATGGTTATAGGAGATGGTTATAGATGGTAGGAGATGGTTATATGGGATGGTTATAGGGGATGGTTATAGGGGATGGTAATAGGAGATGGTTATAGGAGATGGTTATAGAGGATGGTTATAGGATATGGTTATAGGGATGGTTATAGAGGATGGTTATAGGATATGGTTATAGGGATGGTTATAGGAGATGGTTATAGGGGATAGTTATAGGGGATGGTAATGGGGGATGGTTATAGGGAATGGTTATAGAGGATGGTTATAGAAAGCAGTTATAGAGGACAGCTATAGAGGATGGTTATAGAGGGTGGTTATAGAGAACAGTTATAGAGAACAGTTATAGAGGATGGTTATAGAGACTCACTTCTCCTGCTTGATGAGTGCCATGGCCCGGTTGGCGGGTAGGATGGCGTTGGTCGGGTCCTCCTGGATACCGAGCGTGTAGAACTCTATAGCCTGCACGTAGTTACGCTCCTTGAACGCAATGTTACCCTGACAACGGAAAACAACACATACAATTAGAACACGTGAAGCTGGATTTTATTTTACTGCGGTGTTGTATGGTTGATCTATCTTTGAGTACACCTAACAGCTCGTTAGCACAAAGGTAGACTCCATTGGCAGGATGGGGGATCGCAAGATAGTTGCCTGACCAAGTCAGGCTTCATAACAGGGTAGCTATGCTAACTTGCCTTAGCTAGGGTTGCTAACTCACATTTGCTGGGGTATGAGTGTAGAAAAAAATTCAACTCTAATAAACCTAGGAATGTAGAAAGTGTTCCCTAAAATTTTGAGTAAGTTCAGTGGCAGCGGTAAGGTAGGAGATGAAACATGAAAATAGAGTTAACCATTCCTACTAGTTTCGGCTTTCTCAAGCCTTCATCAGGGAACTCTAATATACAGACAATGTGGTAGAATGGCAATATTGGTACAGATGAAATACCCTTCACCACAACTACCATAACATTAACAGCACCAGTTGGACCCTCACCTGTTCCTTCAAGTCGTTGGCCTGTTGGATGCGTCGCTCAGCCTCCGCCTCCTCGTCTGTCTCATACTCAGAGGACGACGACGCGTGCCCATCGTCCGCATCGACCTCCGCCACCGCTTTGTCCTGAATGCCGTTAAATTAGGGAGTGCTCATTTTTTAACAACAGGGGGAGGGTGGTGGATTTGGGGGGGGGGGGTAAAAAATTTGGACCCCTTGACCGGGGGGGGGGGGGGGGGGTAAAAAATTTAGACCCCTCTTGGGGGGGGGGGGTAAAAAAATTCAACCTGTTTTGAGGGAAAAAGCCCGCGCGTTACTATGCTACAAAGGGGCGCGAATGCGCGATTTTCGGCCTGCCCGGGGGGAGGGGGGGGGGGGTAAAAAATTTCAACCCCTCTAGGGCGGGGGGTTAAAAAATGTCACGCGCTCCGCGCGAAATCTCACCGCCCCCCCCCCTGTTGTTAAAAAATGAGCACTCCCTTATATCGATGTGAGTTTAGGTCAAACATTGATCAAGTTGATTAACCATTAGAGGACATTGATAAAGCCGGTTTACTTGTCGAATTG
This sequence comes from Harmothoe impar, assembly GCA_947462335.1. Taxonomy (NCBI): domain Eukaryota; kingdom Metazoa; phylum Annelida; class Polychaeta; order Phyllodocida; family Polynoidae; genus Harmothoe; species Harmothoe impar. The sequence goes on along the minus strand of OX381704.1, from coordinate 10,198,772 downwards.
ATGGCAGGCCAATGGAACTGGCCATGGTTAGTTATAGAATTGACATATGGTAAGTTGAGGGTACAGGTTATACGTGAGATGCAGATTAATTGATTATGCGTGAAAATTGATGGTACCAAGGTAGGTGTACACAGTCGCGACAAGGCGCATAACTCACTCCAACTCTACATCACATGTTTAACTCGATCAGTAATAATGCTTACCACATCATACTTATCCCAAGCTCTGAAGTCAAAGCCTCTGATGCGTGGCGTCCTCTTCGGTTTGTCTTCCTCACCCTCTTTCACCTTAGGCTTCTTCTTTTTCTTCTTTTTCGACAAACTGTTTCTCACTGGTGGCAATTTCTGTAAAAATATATCGCAATTACGGTAGTAGTACAAGTATGGTTAAAGTCAGTCAGAAGGTTTATTGACGTTAAATCAACCTCAATTAAAGCAGTCATAGATAATTAACTACCGGTAGTAGTTAGGTCATTACATGAGCAAAGTAACGGGTGGTCAACAGAGTTGGTGGGACAACACCCATGCCCATGCCATGGTCATTTTGCCATGGGGGTGGGGGGGGGGGGGGGTGTTGACACTTAATTTTCAGAGAAAGAATACGCGTTATGGATCGAGTGCTCATTATTTAGACAACAGCCTTGAACAGGGGGTGGTGTGGTGGATTGGGGGGCCCGGGGTTGGGGGGGGGGGGGGGTGATAAAAGAAGCCTTGGCCTTGGGGGGTGGCGATTTCACCAGTTTTGAGCGAAAATGTCTGTGTGTTATTATGCTCGAAAGGGGGTATCCCCCTCCCCCACGTTGTTAATAATTTACCGCTCCCAAGTAGAAAATTGCCGGTCCCTTTATATCATAGTTTATAAGGGAGTGTTCATTATTTATGGCAGGGGGGGGGTGAGCATTTGAGGGGGGGGGCAATTTTTTTTAGGGGTATTCAAAGGGGGGGGGGCTTTTTTTTTTACCCTATTCTTAGGGGGGGGGGGGGCCTTTTTTTTTAAGGGGTATTCCTAAAAATGTCGCGAATTTAGTACGTTGAAATGTCGCGAATTTTGGTAACAGCCTGTGTTATATTTTACCAAATTATATCAATATTTTCAAAATTTTCTAAAATTTTCCTCAAACTCCCAGCAAATTTCTCACTGCATCACTTTTCACACTCAGAATAGCCCACCGTTTTGTCAGTCTTCAAAAAAGTGCCGGCCTCATGTAAGCACTGAGGGTATGGGAGCTTCCAATTTATAAGCTGAGGTTTGACTATTATCACTCACTAGCGAGTATCATGAGACGTTTACACTAAAACACCTTACGAATGGATGTATTTGTTGCAAGGTAGTAAATTGTAGGTAAAAAAGTGCCCAGGATTAAATGCATACAATTGGTAGACACCAACATCGTTTTTGTAATAAAGTTGAAAATGATCCAGGGTGAGGGGGGGGGGGCGCTTTTTTTTCAACCTATTCCGAGGGGAGGGGGGCTTTTTTTTCCAACCTATTCCGAGGGGGGGGGGGGGCCAATTATTTTTGACGTATACGATTTGCCAAGCGCTCACCCCCCCTGCCATAAATAATGAACACTCCCTAACTATTATAGACCGTTATTTATTAAAAAATAAATCACCTGTTTGTCTTCTTTGGCTTTTGGCGTTTCGGCTAGATGTTCTTCCTGGTCCTTGATTTCGTCCACCCAGCTGTCCAACCCGGACAGGTAGGACTGCAGGTCCGTGTTATTCTGCTTCATCTGCAGCTGCAGCTCCAACATCTTGCTTTGGTCCATGATGGTCTGATGTGTGAGTGTGTCCTAACAGTGACACTGTCACTCCCTCACCCGGCGTCCGTTTCTACGATCCACGAGTCAATTATACTGTTATCTTGTGATGGGATTGTGATAACAGGGTGTCAGCGTAAGGAGAGCAACTCTGGCGGTACTCTGTGATATAGATATGACAGGGAAAGGTGGTATAAATGCCCTTTAAGTGTGTAAAACGAGGAAACACACGATGTTGTTTGTGCCTGTTTTGCACTGAGCGATATTATAGAATCCTACGTGTCTGAGCTTGTTGCCAACAGGTGGCGAGTAGTTCTCAAATCTCCCACCACGCGTCACCACAGGCTTTCGCGCCACCAAAACAAGCAAAATGCAGTAGCATCTCCTCCAGAATTGGAGACCGAGTGGTGGATTCTGTTGTGTGGATTGTTGTAAAGACAAATCCCCGGAGACAAATAAGCAGTCTAGTGTCAACAAAATGGCTATATAATATAGTATATGCGATTATCCTGTACTGTAGATATCTCGCTGGCTCTATGATGTGTCTAGATCCAAATGCTCCAAATTCGTAAATAGGCCCTATATCAGTATGGGCTAATATTGCATTGTCAGATACATATACAATGTATACATTTCCTGAGCTGCATTAAACACTTTGAACATTTCAACCAAAATTGTGCAATTGTGCATTAGCTTTTAAGGCTGGGTACACCCAGAATTATACAAAATATGTCTCTTGGTTTTATATTACACATTCTGAGACACATGCAGATTATGACATTGTTTATATAGCCCATTGGTATCGTCCCACATGTGTGAGTCAGCTTTTATTGCATTGTTATAAAATTGAGTAACTTTACAAATAACTGAAAATTCCGGGGGTTAGTCAATGCTAATATATCTTAGTCAAAACCACTAACTTATCAGCATTAGGCCACTCAAAAAAAAAAGTGGTTTCTCATCACCAAGGTCTGATAAATCTGAAGAGGGAGGATTTTTATTTTTATTTTTATTTTTTTACTCGCAGGCCAAAATGTATAGGATAATTTAAGGGCTTCTTTGGCCAAAATTCAAATTTTCTTGGTTAAGAATTAATTGATCTTTAAAAGTGGGGAAAATGTAAGTTATTTCTATACCACTACATTGCTGGCATTATTAGCTTTAATTTTATACCAGGTATGACCAATTTTGTCCATTTTGATGAGTTTTTTTCATCAAAATTTGGCAAAAAAAAAAAAAAAGTTTTCCCCAAAACCTGATTTCTATGATGCGCGCGGTGATGAGAAACCATTTTATTTTTTTGAGTGGCCTTATTAAATCGAACTAAGATTTTGCTAAACTTTGACTAACCTTTTACTAACCAGCTACCCACATGAACTCCAAACCAGGTGACAGCACAAGCAAATCATAAGATATTTATCTATATGATAAGATTGTAAGTGCACTTGTTATCATGCTTAGAGGTAACCTTTTCTAATATTGAATATGATATGGGGTGTAACTTAAAGGGCGGCTAGCACCGCTAAGACTGCCGGTCTTAGCAAGTCACGTGACCTCGATAGCAGCGCCCTGTTTGGTCAATTGGTGCCGCTGGTTGCTGTGTGTTTTGTAAGAACTCAGAGGGCAGGTACCCGTCTTTGCTAGACATGGTGCTAGCTGCCCTTTAATGTATGTATGTATCTACTTAGCCAGATTGAAAAGAAAACCCAGATCAACCTATTCCAATGAGGTTTTCTGAATGGGACATCTTTTTTGTATTTTTGAAAAATGCATATATCAAGGACAGACTCAAGTCTCTATATGGCCACTTCTACAGGACCATAATTGTTATGTAGACAAACTCGTTTCAATAGATGGAGTTACCATTGCACAGGTAACTCATGCTGTGGTTGTTGCATATTAACCAGGGCCATGCCACTGACTGGTAATAGAGGTGGTGGGCAGGTCTGGGCGGACTTGCAGACGCAAAAGTGGGAGCTACCCTTGCTTGACCGATTATGACACAAAACCAGGGGATGGATTTCCCTCTACAACTCACAGAGTGCCATGTGACCAACCTAGAGCCAATTCAGGTTAATGTTTACTTTGGTGCTAAGGTGTGTCCAAAAACTAGGCCTATGGTAGGTCTAGGTGTTTGAGTCAAGGTCAGTGCTAGGTGGAGGACCACCCAGCTGTAGACTTGACTAAGTCTTAGTGCAGACTTATTTATTATGGACTGAATTTTCTTCAGTGCATTTCTACACCACAGTCAATTTTTTGGTGGAAAAATACTCCCCTCCCACTTTGGGCTCGATGCATGACTCCCTCGGTGACTCTGTCACCATGGTAGAGGGTCAGACATTGCGCTGGTTGAGGGTGAGAGAATTTCACCAAGAAAGTGATACCCACTGACTGGTAATAGATGTACTACCGTAAATTCTCGCGTAGAAGCCGCGGCTTGTACGCGAGTCAGACTCAGCATTCTTTTGATACCAAACGTGCCTATATAGGGTGCGGCTTATACGAGAGTTTTTATTAGTATACTACAGTACCAAAACCGCAATATTCAGACCCCCTCTGCGGCTTATATGATTTGTCAAAGTTAGGGGTGCGGCTTATACGCGAGTTAGGCTTATACGCGAGAATTTATGGTAATCACTAATGAATGACTACTGTAAATTCCTGTGTGTAACCTGTGGGTTATACTAGAACCAAACCTCTAGTGCAGGTTATACAATATTCTCAGGGGCAGGTAATACAAGGGTTTTTGAAAGTATAGTACAGTACTAAAATCACATTTTCAAGCCCTAGGTAGAGGTTATACGGTTCTCTCAAAGTCGGGGTGTGGGTTATATGTGAGATGCGGGTATACACAGGATTCTGAGGAATTTATTGTAGCCTCATAAGTTCAGGTGATCAGGGCAATGCTAACTTTTATCTAAGGGTTAGCAGCAAAATGCTAAGATAGGATAGGAACTATGGGCACATGCTTTTCGCTAATGATTGTACAAAAGCTAGTAAAGCCTCAGTAAAATCGACTAACTTTGGACTAACATTTGAGATGCATTATTGTCAGTGTATATCAACTCCCACTAGTGTTCTCTACCGTCTCTCATTCCCCTTTCTTCCTCATAATAATGGTCTTTAAAGTGTAATTTCAAGCTTGCACGATTTTATTCCGCCCATTGATCATAATTAACTGTGCAAAAATATATGATTCGAACAAAGTAATAGGGAAGATTGATGAATAGATTAGGTAGAAATTGGTAGCAATACTAAATGATTCCATTGTAATTTTTAGTTCAGTTTTATTGTTACATGAGCTAAAGTATAAGGGGGTGGGGGGGGGGGGGTCGGGTCGATCAAATTTCTGGCCATTTTTCGAAAAGAGAATTGAAGGTATGTTGAAAACTAATGTAGTTTCTATCATTTTTATTTTTTATAATTCTGGCAAATATCTGACAGATGAAATCAATCACCCAAAACAAACTAGAACAAGATATTGCATGCCTCTGTTTAAATATAGTCCTTTATTTGTAACAAACAATATATTTATACATATTTCATCATGTATCACACTCTTCAAAACATGGAATGATGACGAGTAAATGCCTGCAGCTCTATCTGCCTTGTGATTGGTTGTTTCCTTGGTTACCGCAACCCGCGAGTGGCGTATATTGACAAGTTTTAGAGATTTTTGAGAGTTTTGATGGTCGACTCATATAACGCCTCGCTTATAAAGTACCGCTCAGGTAAATGTATTGGATGAGGCTGATGATATCTTCTGAGCATTAAACTACCTATTTTCATCAATCAAGCTAAATGAAAATTAACTGATATTATTTCAAGCACATTTAATATGATTTACAGGTCACTTGCAAATACTAAAATATCCTGCTTCTACTGTGTCCAATATAATCTTCTGTCCCAGTGTCTCTTTAGTGGGGAAGCATACCCTTGGGCTTCTCGCAATGTCAAATAAAAGTGCCCCAAGTCAATATAATTTTTATTAGCAATGTCAACAATGGACAAAGATCCGTTTTATAAACCACATGATATTTGTCCCCCAGTTTGGTCACTTTTTTAAAATACTGTCATAGCTCCGAATTGTTCACCGTCACTGGGTCAAATATTTGCTGATCATTATGAAAATTGAAGGTCACATAGTACGGCGTTGTTGCCCGCTGCTGATGACAGGCAGTTAGATTGGCGTGACGTCATCGTGTGACGTCATTACGTGACGTATTGTTGACGTCATACGGCGTGTTGACTGGGGTTGAGGGACGCTGTTCCTTGATGGCGTCTATGTTCCTCAGAGGCCGGCCTCACCTTGAGGTTGGTGCTGTTCTGTACGTGTTTTTTTACTGTAATTGTTTTATTTATTTTATTTACTGTAATTGTTGTTCAACCTGTTCTGAAGAGATCCCTGAGATCCAATGAGCCCGACCCGCCTGTAATAAAAAAGGAACACATCTTTGTTATAGTCATTTATAACGAAATATGATTATCAATAATGATATACATAGTTACAAATATTATGATTATTTATTGGAAAGCAAGGAAAGAAGAAAATGTTGGAAGAGAAGACATACAGACATGGGGCCCTAGGGAGAGGAAGACAGAGAGACAGAGAGAAAGAGAGACAGAGACAGAGAGCCATGAGAGAGAGACAGAGCATGGGGGGTAGGAGAGGCTCGTTGGGACAGCTGGCCATTTTTAAAAACATTACACTCTTAAAGTCGATGGACTATCTTAAACAAAACATTTATTTAAGATAATTGGATTCTCCCCCTATTCGCCATATGGCGCTGGTAAGAAGGCACTACTTGTGGCTACTAGTAGTGATGTTATCATTGTAGAAATCAGGGGCTCTGCCCCCAAACCATTCAATATTCCAATGTTTATTGAGATTGGACACTTTAAGACAGTTTAAGACTAAACTGATTTTCTTGTTGACGCTCCCGCGTGAGTCTGTCCACTAGTGCGAGAGGGAAGACAGAAAGACAGAGATAGAGACAGAGACAGAGAGACATGAAAGAGACAGAGCGTGGGGGTAGGAGAGTCTGTGTAGAAGTATGGGGGTTGAGAAGGTTGGGTGCAAATATGCAATGCCATCTGAGTCTAAATTCAATTTCAGTTTTGTCACGTGATTCCTTTATTTCGAGGAACAAATGCATAGAACATTCCAGACTGCACAATCTGTACCTAATCACACTACACACCGCCAGGGGGCGTGGGTGGGCATAACAATACCTTTGGCTACAGTAATGTGATGTAAAATCGGCTCTTGGCAGCCATCCCTTTTATAGACATTTAGCTGCCGTCACTGTATATTAAACACTAACGGGAGAGAGGGGTTTGACAGCAACGCACTGGGCCGAACCTAGGACACATGCAAATGTTTTAAAACCTAAAAGCTTCTTTTTAGATACAGTTTATACATTTTGCGTTGATGATGTTTTTATACGAAAAGAATCCCTTTAAATTGTTTTTTCTTTAAAAAAAAAAAGAAACACTGTTATTTTAGAATCTCTCCCCAGTTTACCAAGCATTCAATGGCTTTCAATCTTTCATTTCCTTCGTTATCATTGTGTCCTCCATCCCTTTTAGCTTTTGAGGGTGGTCTGAAATGGTCCTTTCTTCCCGTACGTCCCTTTGGGATTTTGCTCCCCTTTCCAATATCCCTTGAAGTATGATGCACAAATGGGCATCCACACCACGGGAATTCTACTTCATCTCTTTAAATATTGTCTGACTCACTTTCGATTTCTTTATTTCTTTTTTTGCCCACTTTCTACATCACGATTTGTTAATGTTTCAAGTTTGAAATTACTTTGTAGAAGTGTATTGACAAATATAGGTGCATAGCGTGTTAACGTGTTTAGTACGGAAGCCGAGAAGGGTCACAAAAGAAAGCATCTTTATTTTTTTACATTTCTGCATCGTTTATGCAATCTCTCAAAATCAAGATTTCTTTTTTTGCTGTCGACATCGAAAATTTGTGCTGCCAACTGTCAACTTTATCAAAAATATAGCTATCAACAGCAAGAGTTGACACTGATAGCAACGATTTTCGATGTTGACAACAACAACAACAAAATTATTTTGAGAAATTTGATGATTTAAAAAGGATCTAAAAAAATTCTTGAAGTGTTTTTTTTGGGTGACCCATGTCAGCTTCCGTAGTTATGTACTTTGTCACATAATGCATGGACCCTGCTTTGTCAGGAACTAAGTTCCCCATTGAATCAGCGTTGAATCAACATTCAATCAACAATAACAAACAGTTATCAATGTTGATCCCACTAGAAGAGGACTGAAAACCATATGCGGCCTTATATGACCACTCAATAAAAAGATGGTTTTTCATCACCAAGCACTGACAAATGTGGCGAGATCCTTTTTATATCTAATCCTTTTTTTTTTTTTTTTACTGTGGGGCTAATTTAGACTTCTTTTTTTTTTTTACTGTGGGGCTAATTTAGACTTTTCCCAAACAAATTTCACATCTTAGTAGTAGAGTTTGTTGATCAATAATAGTTAGGGAAATGTATTTTATTCCTAGTCCAGTGCATTACGGTCAGTTTAAGCTTTAATTTGATACCAAATATGCCAATATCTGTCCATTTAAAACATATTTTCCATCAAAAATGTGCCAAAAAAAAAGGTGATGAGAAACCAGCCTTTTTTTTTTGAGTGGCCTAACGGGAGTGCGCATACCATCCTTCTTGCCTACTCAGAACTTTAAAAAGTTCATTTTCAAATAGAAAATTGAATAAAAATGTTTTATGTTAATTCAAACAAAGCCTTTAATACCTTGTGGTAGGAAGCACCAGGGCACGTTCTCCCCTAGTGACGGTCTCCAGCAGCACCCAGCCTTCTTACACAGTCCCGCTCCGCCGCCGCCAAATAGTCCGCACGCCCTCCGCGACCCATCCTCCACCGCACATGCGCCATGAGAGCTTCCTGTTACAATAGAAGGACACAATGTTAGAGCTTCAGAGGACAGAGAGCGCGAAGAGCTACATAATTAATGGAATACATCTGGGATTAGAATAGGGGAGGAATAGGGGACAACACTTTGCCCTTTTTTTTTTTGTAAAACTATAGGTGGAAATCAAATCAGAAAGGAATACTGATAAACATTCTGATGTCATAATTTGGACTTTTGAAGTTATGGTATTTCCATAGCTCAACCACATTATTTGAAATATAAAAACGATTCAACCAAGTTTGGGGGCAGACCTACACAGAGAGAAGAAATAGCGTCAAAAGGGAGTCAGGTTCCCTCAAGAATGACTCCCGTGTTCAGGAGAGTCCAGATCGCATAAAGCAGCCTATAGGTGACTCGCTGGCTGACCTAAGGGAGTCACCTAAGGAGTCATATGACCCAGAGAGCTATATGACTCCCCCAGGTGACCCACTTAGGTCAGCCAGAGAGTCACCTAGGCTCCCCTAGGGGACCTGGACTCCCCCAGAGAGGAGGGTCATTCTGGAGGCAACCTGGACTCCCCTTTGACGCTGTTTCTTCTCTCTGTGTAGAATCTACTTTCACATGCACATATTGGACGCAGCCCTGGCGAGTAACTGGGTCATGATCATTAAGAGCATGATGCATCATGGCATTTCCATCAGGCTATTAGCACATGATCTCCTTTTATAAGAAGACATTTTGAGGTGAAAAATGTAGGTGAAAAATCCTTGTTTTAGAAGGCCAGACACATGTCTCTGGTCTCCAGAGACACTGGCCTCCTCCTTTATGAAGGCATCATCAACAATCATGATTGTCTCTGGGCCCCGGGGGGGGGGGGGGCACTTGGTATATTTTGTATACACAGGTGTGCGGCTGGGAAGGGCTCTTTTTGAGCAAAATCCCCCTCACCAAGGGTCTGCTTTTCACCGAAATCCCCCTCAACAAGGGTCAATTTTCACCAAAATCCCCCTCACCAAGGGTCACTTTTCGAACATTTCAACAAAATCCCCCCCAAAAGGGTCACATTTTGCAGTTTTTGCCAAAATTCTTACACCAAGGGCGACTCCTCAGGAAAAATTGCTAAAACCTAGGCACTTTTGTCCAAAATCCCCCTCAGCAAGGGTCACTATTGACCAAAATCTCCCTCACCAAGGGTCACTTTTGACCAAAATCCCCCTCACCAAGGGTAAGGGTTGTCAAAGGGCCAGCCGCACACCCGTGTCAAAAAATGGGCTTTTAATAGAAGGTGTTTTCAGCTGAAAATGTGTTCTTGGAAAAGGAGATCATGTGCTAATGGGGTGCACCCATGGTATAGGTCCATCTAATATGGCCACCTCCCTTTCATAGCCTACTTCTGACTGCTATTTCAGTCACCTGAAATATCATAAGTATCAGATTGATATTAAAGCGAAAGTAGAAGTCAAATGTTGACACGACCTTCAAACCGGGCTCAAACCATGGCCATGAAATAAACAATCTCAAATTTCAACCAGGTTTGGAGACAGACCTTGAATCTACGTTTACACAGATATGTCAAACAATCCCTTTTGACATACCGAGACTTTCTTGAAGGTTGAAGTTATAAAGCGGTTATAAAGATCCATCTACCTTGGCCACCTCTTCCTTTCATACTTTTATTTCAATCTGCTGAAATATCATAGGTATCAGATTGATATTAAAGAGATATGTTAGACGTCAATTGTTGACACGACTTTCAAACTGGGCTTAAATCATGACCATACCAAATATGGTCATTAGCGTTAGCAACGCTTTATGGGCCACATAAGGCTTTAATGCATTATGCTATTTGTCTTTATGATACATGAATGCAGCCGTGGCGAGCTACTCATAAGGCTATATAGACAAATACCAACGCCCATTGATACTGTCTCTTATGTATTTTACGAGTGGGGGCTGGGGCAGTATCCCACTCAGCCTGCGGCTTCGTGGGATACTGCCCCAGCCCCCACTCATGAAATACATAAGAGACAGAATCAATGTAGTTGGCATTTGTGTTTATTTTTTAATTTGAAGCCATTTAATGAAGGAAAGCCATGTTTTTTTAGCCCATTGAAAACGACCACATTGTATTCAATGGGGGGGGGGGGGGCATTGAATACGGAGCTTCCTATAGTTAAGCATAGTAAATCTTGTATTTCCAAAAAATAAAATCAGGTATCATTTGGACCCAGAGAGCTTGATACACTCACAAAGGGTCCCCATGATGCAAGAATGCAGCCCTGGCCAGTAGACATCATGACAACAAAGGACATATAATGTACTAGCACGATGCTGCATTAATCCTTTAAGGACGGCATAATGCCTTAATGCATCATGCCTGAATCGTCATGATGCATGAATGCAGCCCTGGCAAGTAACTTGCCAGTGCTGCATTTAAGCATCATGCCGACCCTACGGGATTGAGACACTCACAAAGGATCAGCATGATGCACCAATGCAGCACTGGCGAGTTACTCACCGGGCTGCATTGGTGCATCATGACGACAAATGTCATCTTTTAGCGACATCTGTCCTTAAAGGGTTAAAGCACTATGTGCCGTAATCATCTAATACTCTGTCGGCCACGGGACAAACAGCTAAATGTGTATTTGACAAATACAAACACACAAATGTGGATCAGTGGGCAATGTGCGGCACACCGCGAGCTCATTTACAAATTACCTTCAAAAGCATCAACCACACTGATATTCCTAGGCTCCCTATACGCCCAACCTCTCAGTCACTAGTGCCTAACCTAGTTAGTCATTTTTTGGCTCCCTATACGATCAACATAGGTCAGTTATTATTGTCAGGTTGGTCAGTACTGACCAACCCACCCTATTCTTTTTATTTCCCGGGGGAGCCACAGAGTGGTCATGACAGGTGGCCCCAACTAGTGGTATACAAATGCAACACACCAATGATGAACCTAGGTTAGCCACTACTGACTGACCCCTCGGTCATTTTTTAATATAACTTTGCCATTATGACTAACACTCATATGACCAACCTAGGATAGTCTGAACTGACTAACCCTTTCCATCTATGGATTTTCAGTGCATATCAGACCATTATCTATATGTAGGTGTGCTGCACGTAGGCCTCCCTCTCCCACACAGGTAGTTATAGACTGATACAGCAAGAAAGGGTCACTTTTATATGATAAAGTTGTGTTTACCTTGGTTTTAGTAGAATCCTCATGATGTTGTCTGTATTGGTTATCTTTGCAAACATCTCATAGCAGGAGATTCACGGGACAGTTATCTTTCAAATAGTGTATATCAGAATGCAGACTTTTGAGGTTATATAGATCCATGTATTTGTTGGTTACGCTTCAGAATCGTTTAAAAACTTTTCTATAAAGTCACCCTTTCTTGGTGCATCGGTCTATAGTATTGCAGGTGCCTTAGTCAACCTCAGGTTAGGGAGGTAGACTAGCACTCTTGCAAAGTTCCTCTTAGGACTTGCCTTTTACCTATTAGGTATGTTGCCAAAGTCATCTCCTCTAGATAGTCCAGCTGACCCCTCAAACGATGTTTTTCACAATCTCTCTCTCCCCTATTTCCCTTGATTTCCATTAAACTCTGATCTCTTTATTACATGTGTGCAGAGAAAATAATCCATTAAGGACGGCATAATGTATTAATTCCTTATGGCCTTGGTCGTCATGATGCATGAATACAACTTCATTGAGTAACTCGCTGGTGCTGCATTGGTGCCCGATGCCAACCGTTTGGGAGCGTCTCAAACCCCGTAGGGTAGGCATGATGCTTGAATGCAAGTTACTCTCCAGAGCTGCATTCATGCATCATGGCGACCAAGGCATGATGCATTAAGGCATTATGCCGTCCTTAAAGGGTTAATCAGTTAAAACCACTCTTCAACCATAAGGACATTGCAGGTCACCCCCTTTGATGTATGTGTTTTACGGGAGGCGCGTTTGACTCATTCAACGACTCGACCGGCAATTGCGGATATCAATTTTACATGAGCTCAATTACTATAATGGCAAAGGGTGGGGCAGGCCATCCCATCTGGGGGGGGGGGGGGGGGGGGTTCATCCCATCGGGGGGGGGGGGGGAGGTGTACTGCCCGAGCACCACTCTCTGTCTGTCTGTTTGTCGCTCCCATTGTTTACACTCTCCCAGCAGAGATCTCATCACTAACCTGTTTTGGTTGTGTCATTGTGTCTCTGCTCTAATCTACATTTTGATATTTCAAATTAACAGTTTTCACTCATTTCTTAAATATGTTGAAATAGTTAGTTTTCCCTCCGTACGATGCATCTAGTGTTGAGATATTTAGTTTCTTCCATATATGCATCGCCTCTGATATTAAGATAGTTGCTTTCTACAATTTTCAATTTGTCTGATATCAAACATCGTTCCCCCTATACTTTAACTCTTTCAGGGCAGCATCTTGTTTCATAATGCACAAATGCAGCATGGCGAGTAACTCGCCAGTGCAGCGCCCAGTATGCTGGAACTACTTGCACCAGCGAGCGAGAGACCCTGCTTGCATATAATTATGAAACCCTCAGGTATGGGACCACAGGCCGAACTGAGCAGAATGCTCATACAACAGTAGATTACTGTATAGCAGAAGGTATGACACAGCTAGACGACCATCATCTTTTCAACCCTAGATGGCCCTACTGTACCATGTGTTAGGCCATAGACAGTAGCGCCATCTAGGTTGCACTCTACGAACTGCCTGGCCCACCATCATCTTTCCACCTCAGATGGTGCATGCTGCTCAGTTGAGGGAGTGTTCATTTATTAATTACAGGGGGGTGGTGAGATTTCGCGCGGAGCCGTGAACATTTTTTACGCCCCCGCCCTCGAGAGCGCGTAGAGTGTTTCATGCCTCCTCTCGCTGAAAGCGCCGAAAAATGTCCGCCCCCCCCTTTGAACTATAGTAACGCGTGGGCTTTTTGGCTTAAAAGGGGCTGAATTTTTTACGCCCCTCCCTCAGGAGGGGTCGGAAATTTTTACGCCCCCACCCCCAAACCCACCACCCCTCCACTGTAACTAATAAATGAACACTCCCTTAAGCCTGTGTGTGGGACAGAGATACAGCAGCAGGGTAGCAGGACCAAGGTGCTGCCTGCAGAGTGGCCCCACAGATCCCCGAGTGTCCACACTGCCCCCTGGCGGGTGTACCATGGGTGTACGGCTCTCGTCCTGATGAGACAAACGTCCCAAACACACTCCCACAATTAGACCACTATCGGACATGCTCCCATGTCACACAACGCTAAACAAAACCCCTCGCCATTTAACCCTTCATGTGCTTAGCCTTAGTCGTCATGGTGCTTGAATGAGGCCCTGGCGAGTAACTCGCCAGGGCTGCATTCATGCATCATGCCGACCATACACTCCCACAATTAGACCACTATCGGACATGCTCCCATGTCACACAGCGCTAAACAAAACCCACCTAACCCTTTAGGGCTATGGCCAGTTCTGGAGGTAGACCTTGTATTGAATCCACTTTTACACACATATTCTACAACCCCTTATAGGATATGGAGAGCTATATTACTATATATAGCGGTAACAGAACTTCCAACTCGGTAAAGGTCTATCTATTATGGCAACCTCTTCCTTTCATACTTCTGGCTTCTATTTCAATCTACTGAAATATCAAAGGTATCAGATTAATATCAAAGAGATATCTTGAGTCAAATGATGACATGACCTTCAAACTGGGTCAAAACATGAAGCCCTATAGGCTCATCTAACCCTTTACAGGCTATGTCCTTGGTCGTCTTGAAACATGAATGCAGCTCTGGCGAGTAACTCTCTAGGGCTGCATTCAAGCATCATGCCGACCCAAACACACTCCCACAATTAGACCACTGTCGGACATGCTCCCATGTCACACAGTGCTAAAATTAAGGGACTTATCTAACCCCATACAGGCAAGTCGGGCCTAAGTTTAAACTTTGATATTTCTAATTTAAAAAATCTTACCATGTACTGTAATTCAATGGGAAAATGAAGAGTTAAAGGAGCAATATCACCACTCGCTGTGCTACCCCATAGTAGACTAGAACAGTACTAGAATTGTGAGTGGTACACGCTCGGTGATTGTGCAGCTTTAAGTTGGTGAGTCAGTCCTAAATGTCACACCCATGAAGGAATAAAGGAGGTTACCCCTGAAAACATATCCATATAGGTGTACACCACTCCACTCCCTCAATGTTGAAAAAGGACCCATATCACTCCAAATCATGACCACTCCACCTCCCTGGGTTTATCCCCCGACATCTGCTAAAATAGGAGGAAAGCTGCCATGGGTTGGGTGCAGATCATAACAATCTCTTAAGTTTGTAGTAGAAATACCCACCATGGACTTTGGTGTGAACCACTTGTAGGTTTTTTTACAGGTTGCCCACTCCCTTAAAATATCGTCATCTAAAGCATCCTTTACACCATCAACTCTCACCACTCAACCATTTAGGGATGGTATAATACTTTAATGTACATGTCTTTGTCATCATCATGCATGAATGCAACCCTGGCAAGTAACTCGCCAGGGCTAGGGCCGTATTCAAGCATCATCATGACGACCCTACGGGGTCGATACGTTCCCAATGGGTTGGGGATGACACATGAATGCAAGTAAACATGAATGGCGAGTAAACATGAATGCAGCCTTGGCAAGTTACTCGCCAGGGCTGCATTCATGCATTATGACGAGTGGTGATATTGCCCCTTTAAAGCGTTATGCGGCCCTTAAAGGGTTCATCGGAAATTTATATGTGGTTATAGTGGCGATACTGTCTGTGATGTCAGTGATAGAATTGTGATACAATGTATATGAGCACTCCCGCCGTGTGCTACTGAATGGATCCCAGAGATATCAGATGTCGTAGATTCAGGCAATGAGGAATGGAGGCTTTTAACGCTGTGCCATGCGCGGCAAAATGGTGAAATGGGTAATCACATAATCTAACAATACAACTGATGGGTCCCGATTGGAAATATTTGTATTCTATAACCTTTTTAAACAGTCAGAGGCAATAAACATTTTCATCAGTTTTTTTTCTTCATTTCTGCCCTTTTTTATACTATGGTATATAGTCAGAAAGATATGGTAAACATATTACGTTTATGACTTGACGTTGCAATGTCATGATACATGAATGCAGCAGCGGCGAGTAACTCGCCAGGCCTGCATCCATGCATCATAGTGTTGATAGTGTTGCATTGGTGCACCATGACGATCCTTCGGGAGCAGAATCAGCATGATGCTTGAATGCAGCACTGGCGAGTTACTCGCCAGGGCTGTAATCATGCATCATGACAAGAGAATGATGCATTATGCTGTCATTAAAGGGTTAAAAAGATACCATTGTGTTGAACGATCTGCCATTTGGTTTTTCTACCCTGTCCCATCAGTTCTCTGCTAGGAACACACATCCCCATTACCAATGTTGAACAGCTTCTTCTTTTACTCTCTCTCAAATATTATTTCAGGAAAGGTGCTTTTTAACTAAATTAGACCTTGTCCATATCCCTACCCCACTGCATAGACCAAGGACCCACACAAGCAATGGGGTCCTCAATGGCGGTCGTTGCGAAAACTTTTTCATCCCACATTTGATCTTGCAGATTTTCAAGGTTGTAGGACCGGCTACATGGTTGAAGGACTGGATACCCATATATCCGACAATTTATGCATTTGAATTTAAAATAGTATTGTCCATAAAAAGTACATTATATTTGTGATAACTTATGGCCAAATCAGGATAGCTACACAGTATATCGACAAACATGTTTCAGCTTCAGAAACCAAACTTGTCCAGAAAAGTCAAGTATGTGACTGGACATTCGGTCCTGCTACACTCTGCTGGACCGGTGGCATTTTAGGTGGACATTTTCAATGCCTGGTAGGTGGGGGGGAGGGGGGGGGCGTTATGTTCCGTTATGTCGTATATTGCCCTATACGGCTATAAAACTATACAAAATGCATGACATTCCCATTTCATCCCACACCACCTGTTCCCATGCCTCCATCAGAGACAGTTGCTCTGCCACCTCGGCCTCCATTTGTTGTCCACAAATCACACTCTGACCACATCCGGGTCGTCAGGATGGCAGCACATATCACCACCGTTACTGCCTGTGGACAGTATGCTGACCCCTTTAAGGTCGTTTTATTCTGATAAGTTGATAAGTAATGGCATTTTGCCAAAAAAATAATTTTTTCTCTCTTTTCTTTTTACCTCTACCCGCTGGGATTTCCTTCTAGAATTTGAACAAAGAAAGTATATGCTGCGCAGCGTAAACTCAACATCTGGCCTTTCATATTTCTCAATACACCCAAAAGAGGGCTTTTCCTTGCTTTTTTCTTTCTCCTTGGGAAATCTATGTAAAGGGAAGCATCTTTTTCTTTTTTCCTTTCCCCTCCCTCCACCCAAAACATTTGTTGTAAAAGCCCGAAATCCAAGTTATCAAAATGAGCTCATTTAATGTGATATTTCTTTTGTTGTCAAGGTGCATGAATGCAGCCCTAGCGAGCAACCCGCTAAGGCTGCATTTAAGCATCATGCCGACTAAGCAGGCTAGACAGATACATCCTCAAAGTATCGTTATGATGCACCAACACCGGCAAGTTACTTGGGAGTGCTGCATTAATACACTACACAGAGAGAAGAAACAGCGTCAAAAGGGAGTCCAGCTTGCCCCCAGAATGACTCCCCTGTTCAGGGAAGTCCAGGTCACATAAGGGAGCCTATAGGGTGACTCTCTGGCTGGCCTAAGGGAGTCACCTGGGGGACAGTGACCTAGAGAGCTATATGACTCCCCCAGGTGACCCCCTTAGGTCAGACAGAGAGTCACCTAGGCTCCCTTAGACGACCCTAAACAGGAGGCAACCTGGACTCCCTTTTGACGCTGTTTCTTCTGTCTGTGTACCTTGATACGCCATGTTGTTGTAAGGCACGACCACATCCTTAAAGCTTGACCGTCATGGTTGAAGTGAGGCGAAAAGCACTTTTGGATATAGTTAAGTTTTCATTCACAAGAGGACTCTTAAGGGCTGGGAGCTCAGCTCTTACAGGCTCAAGATAGGGTGAATATGTTGTAGCTGGACCATGCTCATGGACCCCTGTCCAAACACTGCTGCCCTCTGGTGGAACTGTTATTTTAGTCCATGTATGGCAAATGCTGAACATATTCCCTGATGGCCTAGCTTTAAAGGGTCAATATCATGTTCCCTTTGATACAAAGTACAGTTGATAAGGTCCCCTAGTGGCAAGTCCTTGAACTAATACCATCCCATTAGTGTCACAGTTTCTATTTGATATTTCATCTTTCTAGTCTGATCCAAAGCAATTTCCGAAAAGGTCAAAATCAGCAGAGTCCTGTCGTATACCTTTCCATTTTCATCTTGGGATCCCATCAGTGTTACCCATACCTGTTTTTACGTGTCCATTTCCACAGTCTGCGCCGGTTGATGATCACATTATTTGGTTCTCAAGAGAAACTCCCACAAGTCAACAGTCAGCTATTCACACCCTTAAATGAGACCCTCCCCTGCAGAGGACATTTTTATCGTTTAACCCTTTAAGGATGGTAGGTTGCTAAAAGATGACAATTGTCATCATGATGTACCAATACAACCCCGGCGAGTAACTCAACGGTGCTGCATTGGCGCATCTTGCCGAAACTTCGGGAGTATCTCAACCCCATAGGGTCGGCATGATGCTTGAATGCATCCCTGGCGAGTTACTGGCCAGAGCTACATTACTGCATCATGGCGACCGAGGGCATGGTGCATTAGAGCATTATGCCATACTTAAAGGGTTAAAGCTGGGCCGTCAGGGAATAAGTTCAGCATTTTTCATACATGGACTAAAATAACAGTTCCACCAGAGGGCAGCAGTGTTTGGACAGGGGACCATGAGCATTGTCCAGCTACAACATATTCACTCTATCTTGTGCCTGTAAGAGCTGAGCTCCCAGTCCTTAATAGCCCTCTTGTGAATGAAAAATTAACTAATCCAAAAGTGCTTTTGGCCTCACTTTAACCATGACAGTCAAGCTTTAAGGGCCACATGCCGCCTTAATGCAGTATGCCATTTATCGCCATAATGCATGAATGCAGCACCGAGGAGTCGCTCGACAGGGCTGCATTCAAGCATTATGCTGACTGTGTAGGGTTGATACAATCTCGTAAGGTCGGCATGATGCATGAATGCAGCCCTGGCGAGTTACTGAGGTGCTCGCCAGGGCTGCATTCATGCATCATGACGACAAAGGGCATTGAGGTACTATACGAACCCTAAAGGATTAAAGAAAAGATTGTTTTTACCAGTGTCGTGAAAGCCATCATCAGTTCAGAAAGACTGTTGGTGTTAGCTATTCATTTAAGGCGACGGGGGGAATCAGGTTTTTATTATTTGATGCGAGGAGTAAAATCCAATCCCTGCAACTTTTCTCATTTGAGGTGTTCAAAAAAGCCGAATTGTAGTCTGTTTTAGTAGGAAAGTCAATCAATGAGAAGAAAAAGTGAAACACTGTGTGGGAAAATAAGACGTTTCATCAAGATAATTACTTATCATGTTTTTCTGTGTCCCTACAGATATTCCTTGTTAAATCAATTTAGTGCAAAACGCAAAATCTCAAATTTATTGAAAAGGCGGCTAGGACGTTGCAACTCACAGTTATGCGGAGCTAAACTGTATGACTGGCCTCTGTCACAAGCACTTAAAGCTTGACCATCATGGTTGAAGTGAGGCGAAAAGCACTTTCGGATATAGTTCAGTTTTCATTCACAAGAGGGCTCCTAAGGGCTGGGAGCTCAGCTCTTACAGGCACAAGATAGGGTGAATATGTTGTAGCTGGACAATGCTCATGGTCCTCTGTCCAAACACTGCTGCCCTCTGGTGGAACTGTTATTTTAGTCCATGTATGAAAAATGCTGAACTTATTCCCTGACGGCCCAGCTTTAAATAACAGAATATGCGGTTGTAACCCAGTCAGTATTGGTCCTTAGTGCCCATACTTTGGTGTTTTACTTGGGCCAGCTGGGCTTGCCCATATCTGGGTTATGGTCTTTTTTATCCAGGGCTACCAGTGACCTATCTGGGCTCCCACTGGTAGCCCTGGACAAAAAGGACCAAAACCAAAGGTGGGCAAATCAGATTGCCCAACTAAAAACACAGCATGGCAATGTTGACTGGGAAGGCTTTTCAAACATCAGTAATGCAGTGGGCTAGAAATAACCTACCCACCCTACCACTGACTATCAATAAGCTCTTACCTACTAACTTGTGAATTTTAGTCACTAAAACGTTTATTTTCTTATGGATTTTATCCCCCTTGTCACATTTGTCAGTGCTTAATGCATGATGAGAAAAAAACTTTTTCTAAAAGATTTGAGTGGCCTAATATATTAAAGTAAATTGAGTAATATATATTACCCATCTACTAATTGTTTATAAATGCTGTATCGTTTTGGACATTTTAGAAGATTCGACAATTGCATTATTCTGTTGCCTACATATGCTGACTAGGCATGTTGCACCAACAGCTGCTGATGTATGGCCGTCCACAATGTTTGATTTGTGGACACAATTCTTAGAACTGGCTGTGGCCAAATTGTGATTTGTCGGCATAATGGAAAACCTGGGGGTGAAACTAATGTTGTCAGGCAAGGTCACTGCTTTACACATATGTCAGCGAGAACTAAGGCAAATGTGTAGCCCTTGCATCAGGTTTCATGTTTACCGGTATTTGTCACCATAATGTCCCAATGCACAATGTAAAAAAAGTGTTTAGGGGTTAAACACCAGTGCTTAGAAGTTAAACACTTTGTTAAACACTTTTTTGTACGAAGTTTTGAAACACTTCTTTTTGGTTAAACACATTCAATTTTGAACATATTTAAATAAGTGGTGTTTAAAATTTAATACGTTCAAGCTTATACACGTTTAAATGCGAAACACTTAAGTTAAGTTTTTAACATGTGTTTAAAAGCAAAATACTTGAATGCTTAGTGTTTAGGTGTTTAACTGGTAAGTGTTTAAATGCTAAACACTGACTTCATTAAGTGTTTAGGTGTTTAGACATTATGTGTTTATATCCTGCACATGTGCTTAGAGTTTAAACAGCATTCAGAAAATATGACATTCATAGTTTAAACACCTTTTTTAAAGTGCAGAGCTGACAAGTTCATGCCAACCCCTTGGGAGTGTATCAAGTCAGGATGGTAATAATTTTATTTTTTATGAAATGCAGCAGTCCCATTGACTTAACCAAAGAACGCCGTATTGCACACCCCCGTGAAATAACCCATGGCCGTATTTCACGGCCCTGTGACGTCATCAATGGCGGTTTGTTTACATTTGTATGGCATAGAAATAAGCGATTTTAGGCTTCCCCTATCATAATTTTGGTAATTTGGATCGAAAAACATAAAAAATAAATACAAAGGCACACTCGTTTTAGTCTGTTGATTAGGTTATTTCACTTGTTAGATGTCAGGCCGTATTTCACTCGGCCTACGGCCTCGTGAAATACGGCCTGACATCTAACTCGTGAAATAACCCAGCCAACAGACTAAAACTCGTGCACCTTTGTCTTTGTATGCAGCGTCGGTGAGTTACTCAAAATTCTGATTTCTAGACTGCATTCATGCATGGCCATGCAGCACTAAAGAGTTAGGAGAGAACATTATATGACATTGATCCATACTGTAGCAGTCTTTGCGAAACCTTTTCATCCCACAGGACATTTGGTCCTGCAAATCCTTAACGTTTCAGGACCGACTACATTTTTGAAGGACCGGATTCCCACATATCTGATAATTTATGCATTCTGGGAATAAAATAGTATTGTCCATCAAAAGTACATTAAATTTGTAATCATTTATGGCCTAATCAGGATCTATACACAGTTTTTACACAGGATATTGTCAAACATATTTCAGCATTAGAAACCCAACTAATTCTTTTTGGTCAGAAAAGGCCAGCATGTGACTGGACATTTGTGAATATGCTGCACCGGTGGCCTGGGGGGGCTACTCTACCATGTATTGGATAACCAATGCAGCACAACTCTCAAAAGCGGTGGCGGTAAATTTTCATTAGGCCAAAAAAAAAAGAAGGTTTGTTTCAGGTCACCCGACCGACCCTATCTAAACAGGGCCGACCCTACGTTTTTTTTGCAATTTTGAGGAAATTTTTATATTTCTATACTTTTTTGGGGTCAATTTTAGGTGTACAACCGTTTGGAAAAAAATTTCCCCATCTTAACACTTTTTTGGGTCAATTTGAGAGGGAAAGTAAAAAAAAAAAAAAAATCCGACCTACCGACCCTAGAGTTTCTTCCCATGTTACCTGAAACAAAACTTTTTTTAAATTTGGCCTTAGATCCTGAAAAGGGGCGCGTCGGACGTCGTCAAGGCCCTGATAAGTAGGGCGGTTAAAATCATATCATTAAATTAAGTTTTTGCTAAAGGGGATGAATAAAATTGAATTTGTACAAAATTCAGAGAGACCTAATCTTGTATTGCTCATCAAATCTCCCAACCTCTGAAAAGTGGGGCGGTCAAATCTCCCACCCTTTTAAAAGTAGGGCGGTCAAATCTTCCACCCTCTGAAAAGAAGGGGCGGTGAGGCGGCAGTTGTTATCTACCCTCAAAGGCTCAGTGCCCACCCCGGAACCGGTGGCTTTTTAGGTGGACATTGCCACTGTCCTGCATGTTTTCACAAAGACTGCTGTATCATTTATCCTGTATTAATATCTGAGTTTGTCAGAAGATCATTACCTACCAGTTGATTTCATTTTTGACCTTATCTATCCCCAAGGTCATCCGTGACTTTGTACATTCATCACACTCATCTCGTATGGCTTTTTACAAAGAAGATGTAATTTTGACATTTCTTTCTCTATTTTCAAGGCTTCCAGTGATCCAGGTTGTTCAAAGATACTTTTTAGTGTGGGTGGGCTGTGTAGACGATCTTTCAGCTCTATCTTGTGCACATCTTAAGGGAGTAATAGGGTGTGTAAGTAACCCGATACCATGCAAAAAACGGGTGTTGAAATAACCTCGAATCAGGACAGAAAGCTATGTCACGCAATGGGAGTTTTTGGAAAAAATATTATTTCTCAGCAAATAGGGATCTCTACTGGAAATCCTTTCATAAATTCGTGTGTCAGACATGTATCCTTCCCGTCCATATCATGGTTTACATAAGAAATTTACATGGAAGGAGAAATTTGGATGTTTTTCCGAGCCCCCAAACTTAGGCTTCCTGTCCTGATTCGAGGGTTTTCGTCACCCGCACAACTGAATGTAAACGGGTAGGCTTTCGCCCCCTATAACATGTCTCTTAGCACAGAGTATTACAGATTACAAGATGGCACTGGGTGCACCGTGCTTAGCAGACTCTATAGTCATGGAGTATCAGAACGGTAGTACAACAGACCCAGTAAACAAATAACGTTATACACCATTTTATAACGTTATATAACGTTATATGTCAACGTTTTTCTAAGGCTCCTTAGTATGGCATAACGTTATGTAAAGTTTAAAACGTTATTTTGAATAACGTTTTTTTGTTAGCAGGGGACTCGGGGCGGGGGCGGGGTTTTTGACGGTAGATAACAACTACTGCCCTACCGCCCTACTTCTCAGAGGTTGGGAAATATCCGGGGGGGGGGGGGCACTTACTATATTTTGTATACACAGGTGTGCGGCTGGCAAGGGTAGTTTTTCAACAAAATCTCCCTAGCAAGGGTCCTCCTTTGGAAAAAAAAAATCCCTAGCAGGGGTCTACTTTCGACAAAATCGCCCTACCAAGGTTCACTTTTTCACCCAAATGACCCGCTTTTTCACCAAAATGTCCCATGTGGCTCTGGTAAAGTAGAGAGATAGATGCAGGGTCAACTTGGGTTGACACTGATAGTACAGAGTCAACTCAAGTTGACCCTTCACATTTTACATCGTACATTTTGTTTTTTTCCTCTTCAAAAACAAGGACTTTTCGGCCGAAAGTGCCCTAGTAAGGATAGGTTTTTGAAGCAAAATCTCCCTGGCAAGGGTAAGGGTTGTCATTGGTCCAGCCGCACACCCGTATCAAAAAAAATTCAAGTACCCCTACGGGAAATTTCACCACAATGTCTTTTTTTGGAAGGTTGTACATAGATTACCCTACTCCAACCCCCGCCCCTGTATTTCAGGGCTGACTGTGTCAATTCCCAGCTATCAAAAAAACGTTATTTTACGTCAAAATAACGTTCTAAAACTGTATATAACGTTATGCCATAGTGAGGAGCCTTAGAGAAACGTTATTTAACATCGGGACACTGCACCCATCCAACTACAGGTCCAGCCACCATTTATACCATTTGTACATCAACCTTGCAGTCAATAAACAGGAATTTAGTAGTTTTTGTTGCCCAGGGGTCAGCAGTGAGCTGGGGCAGTGAGTCAGCAGTTACTGGGGTGATCAGGGGGGTGAGTGGGGGGGGGGGTATACCTACAGCAGTACAAGGCTAAAACATAAAGTGTGTTTTAGGTCACTGTGGAGACATCTAGGGTAGATAGACACTGTGAGATGCATTGGCGCATGTGACCGCCCTATGCCTGCTTGCCTTAACCTTATGCCTCCCACTGACAAAGTGGGCATGGGGTATTTCAGCTATTGACCACCAGTACACCTACATCAGTACCCAGCACCCCATCCCACCATTACACATTATACTTAAACTGATGAGAGCTAAAAGCACACTTTTGGTGTGACACATATGGCCCATCATTAAGGCCATTAGATCAGGGTCCTTGTTTGGAGTGCCCATAGACCATATTGCCTCGGGGCCTATTTCTCAATTATAGCGAATGTTTAACATGCATGACTGCAGTTTGGACATTCTCATTCTACTACTTTTTACCCAGGGGGCCTCAGTTTCAAGAGCTGGGGTTGAAATGGTCAAAATTCAGACAGAACACAGAGAAAAGGGTGAGAGTCACCCAATGACACCAAACTACTTCCATATGCCAATGCTAGCTTTTCATATGAGAGTAGTTTTGTGCCACCTATTAGTATTTTCACCTTTTTCTCTGCACCCAGGAGATCCTAGGGTCCGGACCCCCTACCAGTATGGAGATACTTTAGACTTTTCTGATGATATTTCGTTCTGCCGTTTGTCATGGCGCGACCCTTTTCGCTACTTTGTTTCATATATATACTATGTTTGGTGGACCCCCTTTTTCAAATTGCTGGGTCGGCCGCACCATGAGCATTGAACACCCTACAGTTCATCAGTACCCATGAACCTGCTCCCACCATTACCCCATACTCTAACTGATGATGAGAGCTAATAGCACACTTTGGGTATGTCATATATGACCCATCATTTAGACCATTGGATCAGGGTTCTTGTGAGGAGTGCCCTTAATATTAGCCCTTCTCCTTTACTGTAGGCACATGTTGAACATGTTTGGACGGCCACATTACAATATGAATAAAATGGTAAAATGGTGAAAATCCAGATCGTATACAAGGGAGAAAAGGGTTAGAGTTATTGAAAAAACTACTCACATATATGAGTTAGCCTCTGCTAGGCTTTCATATGGGAGTAGTTTAGAGTCACTGACTCAGCGCACACCATGTGCCATCGGTGAGCCTGCTCAGTTCATCAATACCCATCACCCCCTCCCACCATTACCATTACACTCTAACTGCTGATGAGAGCTAAAAGCACACTTTGGGTGGCGGGACTTACACTCATTGTGAGGGTCTGTGAGCGGCTCCACTTCTACTCATTGTGAGCTGCTCTCTCTGATGGCGGTTTTAGTGTTATTGGTCCTCGTTATAACCCTTTAAGGGCTGCATCGTGCTTTAATGCACTATACCCTTAGTGGTCATGAATGCAGCCCTGGCGAGTAACTCGCCAGTACTGCATTCAACGCTATGGGTTTGAGACACTCTTAAAGGGTCGGCTTTGGGTACCAAAGCAGCACCAGCGAGTTACTCAATAGACCAAGGCCATAATGTGCTTTGATACATTATGCCCTTAGTCGTCATGCTGCATGAATGCAACCCTGGCGAGTAACTCGCCAGTGTTGCATTCAAGCATCGGGACAACGCTATAGGGTTGATACACTCCCTGAGGGTCGGCATGATGCATGAATGCAGGGTTGCTCTCTCTGATGGCGGTTTTAGTGTCATTGGTACTCGTTATAAGTCTTTAAGGGCTGCAGAGTGCTTTAATGCTTCATACCCTTTGTCATCATGGTGCATGAAAGCAGCCCTGGCGAGTAACTCGCCAGTACTGCAGTAAAGCATCAGGACAACGCTATGGGTTTGATACACTCCCAAAGGGTCGGCTGCACCAATGCAGCACCAGCGAGTTACTCAATAGCGTTGTATTCATGCATCATGACGACCAAGGCCATAATGTGCTTTAATACATTATACCCTTAGTCGTCATGCTGCATGAATGCAACCCTGGCGAGTAACTCGCCAGTGCTTCATTCAAGCACTGTTGTGACCCCGTGGGGTTGATATACCCCCGAAGGATCGGCATGATGCAAGAATGCAGCCCTGGTGAGTAAGCTTGCCAGGGCTGCATTAATGCATCATGACGACCAAGGGTATTGCACATTAAAGCACTATGCGGCCCTTAAAGGGTTATCCCACAATAGCTTCACACGTTATAGTACAATACCTCAATCCAGCCTCAAATGGTGGCACCACAGGGTTGTACTGCTACAGGTAGTATAACCCTTTAAGGGTTGCATAGTACTTGCGGTTCCCTTCGTTCCCACGAAACATGAATGCAGCTATGGAGAAAGTCTCGCCAGGGCTGCATTCATGCATCATGCTGAGTGTGCGGGGTTGATACACTCCCATAGGACCAGCATGATGCACCAACACAGTGAGTTACTCGCCGCCACAACATGGCTGCATCGCGCCGATAAATGTTGTGTTGAGGCAACATGCTGTCTTTAAAGGGTTATGGGGAGGGAATACGGGATACTGTAAGAGATCATTTAGATGAGTGCCACTGGTGGTATTTTAAGGGAGTGGGCTGACTGTAAAAATACCCACAAGTGGTTCACACTCAGTGCTCAGTGTCACTACATCGGTGTATCATCATAATCATGCTGATCCATCAGGAATGTTCTTGAAACCCCATAGAGTTGATGCTTAAATGCAGCACTGAAGAGTTACTCACCAGGGCTGCATTCATGCATCACAACGGCAAATACATGAACATTAAAGCATTATGCCATCATTAAAGGTCCACTTAAAGGGCTGAGTGGAGCGAACTGATAGTGTAAAGGATGCTTTAGATAAGTGATGTTTTAAGGGAGTGGCAGACTGTAAAACCTACCTACAAGTGGTTCACACCAAAGTCCACGGTCGGTATTTCTACCAGAAACTAAAGAGCTTGTTATGATCTGCACCCAACCCATGACAGCTTTCCTCCTATTTTTAGCAGCTGTCGGGGGACAAATACCAGACTTTGATTCTTAAAAACCAGGCCCTCCTAGAAAGATAGTTTCACCATGTTAGCAAAAGAGAAAAAAAAGGCGAGTCACTGTCGCCAAACCGCTCTCTAGTGAGAGTCAGTCACTTTAGTACACTTTAGTTGAGTTGTTTTGACAACACTGGTTCTCACTTGTTATTCTGTGTAAAGGGACACACATGACAGTCTTTGCCAAAACGTGTCGGGCAGTGACAATTTTTGCTTAAAATGCCTCTTTTTCAAACATTCCAATTAGAATCGAGGTTTCAAGCCGCAGAGGACACACTTATATTGTAGGCAAATGAACGTTATTTCAAAAAGCTTTTTGTTATCAAATATCATATATTATCCTAAATTTTATACAAAATGTTGGTATTCATGCTTTCATTTGACTAAACTGACGCTTAACAATTGTCAGAACCTTGTTGGTGCTAATTTATACATACATACATGTTTATATAGCCAACAGCTCCTAATGTGTATATGTGTTTTTTCCATAACATTAAAGATGGGGGAGGAGCTAATTTGGGGGTCATATTTTATTTTTCAGTTTTTCAACGTATTTGTGTTCATAATGTCCATACAAATATGTGCGTAGCTTTTTTAATCATTCTGATACATATAAATCCATGAAAATTAGAGCAAATTATGGTCAGAATAGGTCAGGGGACCCGACTCTATTAGAGAAAGGGGTCCCCTGACCTGGTTTTTCTATCTCTTATGCATTTACAAGTATCAGAATTATTTAAAAAGCTACACACATACTTATATGGACATAATAAACATAAATTCATTGAAAAACTAAAAACTAAAAATCGACCCCAAATTAGCTCCTAACCCATCTTTAAGCCATTTTGTTGTCCTTATATAACGTGTTAATCCCCTCTGTTGACCACTTTTATAACTAGTCTCATGGAGTGATTACCTAGCAATATTTAATGCTGACCTGGCATATACTAAGCCTCACCCACACGGTCCAAACTTCTGACAATGAACCCTTTAAGGGGGGCATAATGCATTAATGCATCATGCTCTTGGTCAGAATGATGCATGAATGCAGCCCTGGCGAGTAACTTGCCAAAGCTGCATTTAAGCACCATGCTGATCCTTTGAGGTTAAAACACTACAGAGGGGTCGGCATGATGCACGAATGCAGCCCCAGCGAGTTACTCGCCGGGGCTGCATTGGTGCATCATTCCGGCAAATGTCACCTTTTAGCGACATGCCGTCCTTAAAGGGTTAATATTATCCACCAATATCACCTTACCTATAACTATAATGTAACTCCATAATGCCCATACAATGTCCTAAACCATTATTATATAACACCATTATGGAGAAATAATTACAATCTATTCAACCTTTAGTTAGCTTCAGTCGACATGATTGTCTGATGATTCAGGGCTAAACATAGGTATAGCTAAGTCCCCTTATCAGGGTGTGGTTGCCCCGGGGGTCTGGCAGTACAATAGGCTGGGTACATCAGTCTATACGAATTTTTTTTCGCCTTGCACGACATTCGGCCCTGCAGATTTGTTATTCTGCAGGCCCGGCTAAATGTTTGCAGGCCCGGATACCCAGAGGAAATGATTGTATTAAGACAAATTTTTATAAATCTAGAATTTACATTCAGGCAAGAATTGATCTTGAATAGAGGTTACTGGTATATTCAAATCATTTTGAAAATTACAATTGTCTAATTTTGGGTAACTTTCTACAAAATATCCAGGCTTTCTACCCAGTGAACAAAGGACGTTTTTTAACGTTCTGAAACGTTACAATATATAACGTTATTTTACGTATATGTAAAACGTTATTTTACATTTTTATATGGTTTAACAAAAAACGTTTGCATTCACAACGTTATTTTATGTTATTTAACGTTTTTCTAGGGTTGTGGTTCCGTGTATTCCTTGGTAACAAAAAGTAAGAGATTCCTGCTAATCTTTGAGGATCTATGAGTTAGCTTTTACTCCCATTTTAGCAATTCCCTCTACCTATAGACAAGAGACAGTATTGACAGATATTCTTTTTAAAAATATTTCATAATCTTCATAAAATGGAAAAACAACCAGCCAGAATGAGAATTGAACTCAGGACCTTCTGATTGACAGTCAGACGCTGTATCCTATAGGGCCACTGAGTCAGTTGAATACAGGTCTGCAGCCTATCTGTCATATTACAGTTAGGTGATAACAGTGACATCCTTATAGAGGAACGCCCATACATGAGTCCTACCCTCAGAGATTCGAATCTCACAAGTCTAGATGTCATATTTTCCCAACATGAATTAACCCTACTAAGACAAGTTTTTTCAATCACAATTTTAAAACGAGTGTATTAGTAGTAAATCTTATATTTTCAATATGAAATTGAATGCAACCTCATTTGCTAAAATTATATTGATAAAACATGAATGATGCATCATTCAACCTGTTTTTCAACGTCTATATATAAAAGATTCGATCAATAGGGGTTCGTTCCCACAACCTTCAGATATAGAGTTCAAAGTCTTACAGAGTGAGCTAACGGGGGTAAATGTCAAGGCCACTCCACTACTGTTTGTGTATATATAGGGATCCCACACTGCAGGCACTGACCACTCTGGGTCAGGCTGCAGCAGTAGTAACATCTACACCGTTTGCATGCATGAATAAACCCAACTTACACACCTATTGCTACTACCTTTGTCACTTAGCTCATGCTTATTATTGGTGCAGATCTCTAGTATATAAATGCTAATAGACGATGGCCCGACATGACAGAATCAAGCTCAGGACCCCTTTATTTTGCAGGTTATCGTTCAGTAAGTGTTATAAGTGCCAGGTACTATGTATAGACTCCATGGCTGTGTGGTCTAAGCGCTGGTACATGAGTCCTACCCTCACAGGTTCGAATCTCACAAGTTGTCCTGTTTTCCCAACATGAATTAACCCTACTAATACGAGGTTTTTCCATCCTAATTTTATAACGTAAAATAACTTTTTATAACGTTCGTTATTAGTCAAAATAAATTGTAAAAAAACGTAAAATAACGTTATAATAAGGTGATACATGCAAACGTTATGGCATAACGTTAATATACGTAAATTGGAGTCAACGAATTTGCGCTAAATAACGTTATATTTCCGTTTTTTTCGAACGTTTTCCACACCTTGAGGAAACGTTTTTTAAACGTTATATAACGTGTTTTTGTTTACTGGGTAGTTTACCCTCTAGAAACCCTAATAATGGTCCGATTCACAAGCCATAAAAACTGGCATGTAGACAAGGATCATAGCCAGTCATTGGGGCCGGCAGACACAGACTTTCTGCCGGACCAGTAGGGTTTTAGCCGGCTATAGCCGGTGTCCGGCAGGTTTTCGTATATACTGGTACATGTATGGTCGTCATTGCCACATTGAATGAACATTTCCTGATCTCATCCATTTATCATGCCTACGCTTCGGGAGTGTATCAACTCCTGAAGCCCCAGCGAGTAACTCGCCTAGGTAGTCTGGATTACACGCCTCACATTGGTGAGAGGTCAGCAAGAAGGCCGTAACCCAGTAAACAAAAAACGTTATACCACATTTTATAACGTAATATAACGTTATATAACGTTTCTCTAAGGCTCCCTACTATGGCATAACGTTATATCAAGTTTAAAACTTTATATGGACGTAAAATAACGTTGTTTTTTTGTTAGCTGGGGTTCCTATTACTCCACGCCTGTGTAAATGTATAGTAGCAGAAACTATATACATGGACAATGTACCATTATTTTTTTGATATACAAGATTTCCTATGCTTTAGCACTGAAGGGCCGTACTCAATGCCCCCCATTGAATACAATGTGGCCGTATTCAATGGGCGGGGAAAAGATTTCTTTTCTTCATTAAATGGCTTCAAATAAAAATAAACACAAATGCCAACTACATTGATACCGTCTCTGATGTATTTCACTCGAGGGGGCTGCGGCTTCGTGGGATATGGCCCAGCCCCCACTCATGAAATACAACAGAGACGGTATCAATGGGCATTGGCATTTGTCTATATATCTACATGCAACTACTTGTATACTGGGGAGAGCCCCGGGGCTCCTACTTTAATTTGCTATCATATTGGGTTATAAACGTGATCCCCAGTGTGCTCTACATGTTTAAAGGTCAGAGGAAGTTCATGGAAAGTGCCATTTACTGCAATTTGTCAAAAGTAACTTGAAGACAGCTCATGTGTGGGTAATGGAGTTAGATAGTCCTAAATGATAGAAATACAGTTTGTATTATTTCTAATCATTTTGGGATAGAGATCAAGATGAATTAAAAAGACAGAAATGGCTTTTTCTAAACTGATGATACTTGAAGTCATGTCTTAAGTATGCTTGCACATTCAATTATACACATAAAAATAGTATTGTTCAATATTAGTGATTGTTGCAGCGGTCCTATATTGAAAATTATATGTTGGGGCAACATATATATATATATATATATAGAGCTGACTCCAATTCTGACAAATCACGCTCCAATTCATCTCGTAAAGAAAGTTTCCTATCTGGTGCCCTAGGTATGTGGCAATGGCTACAAGCCTTGAGTCTCCCATCAACCTCCGCATTGCAGCTTTGGCATGTCCACATTTTGAAAGAAAAATTGGTATCGACCGTCTCAGGTAATGTCTATGGACGCTATGAGTATGGACATGGAGGTGATGATGCGCCCCCCATGGTGGGTGGCGAGAGAGAGAACTAATATGAGGCTCCCTCTGGAATATACCTGTGTACTAGTCGGGGTCGACAAGTACCCAATATATATATATATATATATATATATATATATATATATATATATATATATATATATATATGTATAACAAGGTTGGTCTGATGTTTAATTTCTAACCTTGGAATAAGTAAAAACTTTGTGATGTTGGTCCAACGTTGGGCCAACATGTGCCTTTCTCCAAGCATGGGCTATTACTATGCCAGCGGTCAAACCAGCGGTGGCCCATTATCAAAATGCCATTATTGGCCCAATTCTTAGTGGTATATTGGCCCAATCATGGCCCAATGTACTTAGGGAGTGTTCATTTATTATTTACAGGGGGGGTGGTGAGATTTCGCGCGGAGGGGCGAAATCTTTTTACGCCCCCCCCTCGAGAGCGCGTGGAACGTATCGCGCCCCCCTCGGCGGAGGCGCCGAAAATTCCCCCCTTTGAACTATAGTAACGCGCGGGCTTTTTTTTCTAAAAAGGGGCTTACATTTTTGCGGCCCCCCCTCAAGAGGGGTCAAAATTTTTCACCCCCTCCTCGGGAGGGGTCATACATTTTTACCCCCCCCCCCAAAACCCACCACCCCCCCTGTAAATAATAAATGAACACTCCCTTATGTTACCTAGGTATATGATTAGCTTCATAAATAATCTTCACTATATATATATATATAAGACTACTTACTTGCAGAGTGGAAACACCAGGGGGCTCCAGGTTGAGCCGTTTCCCGCCAGCAGCAGCCGCGACGTAGACACGACTTCTCGCTAACCTCCTGATCCCCGCACGCTAACCGCTCGTGGTGATCCAAGCGACACTCGGAAAAACTACCAAGCTCTTCCAGCTCTGAAATAAGTAATATTATATGTGTTAGAACTATTAGAAGAACTGGTGATTAGTTCATAGCTTAGGATGACTTAGGTTCATAGCTTAGGATAACTTAGGATCATTGTTGTCCTACCTAGTTCCTCCAGCTCTGAAATCATTAATGATAGACCTGTTAGAGCTATTATAATATCTCAGTAGTGATTGAGTAGCATAGGATAACCTCATGTCCAAAGTCGTCCAACTGACACTCATCTCTGTGAGAACCATTAGAAAAGCTAGCAAGTTCTCCCCTTGTGCTCCAACTGACACTCAGAAAAACCATGCATGTAGCTCTTCCAGCTAATATTAAACCTCTTAGAACTTTTATCATAACTCAGTAGTGATTGGTTGTCACAGGATAACTGTTTATTGTGGTCTAACCGACACTGAAATAGACACATCAAACTCTGAAATCAAAGCAAAGGTAGATATAGTACAGAAAAGATATAGCACAGAAGCTTTGCAGAAAGTATTTAGCTGGAATTAAATACCATAAAGCTGAAAATCACAGGAATGTTTGGGTTTGGTATTGTTATCACTGTTCTAAAAGTCCTGGAGGGTACTCTGTGTGCTTCCATTAAAAAACAGGCCAAATCCAATAAGGCCGCTAGATAATCAGAGTAAAATAACTATTTTCCTGCTATTAAGCTCTTCCAATAGCTTCCAACTCTGAAATAAATACAGATTTTATATGATAAGTTAGTGCATCTGATAGCCACTTGATAATCACACATGGAGACCAAGAAAACACTAAAAAAGACAACACTTCTGCAACTGCAAGATCACTTGTCAAGGATTTAATTCTGTGTGAAATAAAGGTTCAGCAGTCACGTAAAATCATGAGCATGATGTGACCAAGTTGGAACAAAAAAAAACAAAAAAACTCTGACACAAACTGCATTAAACCTGTAGAAGTGTCAGACTAATTATGTCATATAATTACTACAATACTACAATACACAACCAAGAGTAAATGATGGACGAAGTCAACAGAGTTATATCTGATTTACATGTACACTGAATAGATTACGCAAACTATAAAACGTCAAAATAGATGAATATCAATATTATGTATAGTATAAGCCACAATCCGGAAAAACAGATTGAGCCAAATATATGCCTGATAGTTCTTTAGTGAAATGCATCTTTCTCCTGTAGGGGGGGGGCAAAAAAATTTGGACCCCTTGAGCGGGGGGGGGGCAAAACAATTTTGACCCCTCAACCAGGGGGGTGTAAAAAATTTCGCACGCTCCGTGCGGAAACCCATCACCCCCCCCCCCTGTTGTTAAAAAAGTATCACTCCCTTAGGAGTTCAGCCCCCACCCCTAGCACTCCTGACATGGCTGACTGCCGAGCCTTTTACCTGATTTAGGGCTAACAGAAACATTCATAAGACGCACCTCATCCCTGTGCTGCAACCTCTCTGGTGTCTGTGGTTTCTTTAACTGTAAACAATGGCTATCCCCCATCACTGTTGCTGGGGCACCCCTCATATAACATTACCCGGTCAAACCTATAACCACATTCAGGAAATACTTGAATACAAATACCACCAAATGACTCATATAGAATCCAATCTATACATGGGCCTGTAACACTCCCGTCTGAATCAAGAAAATATATAGATGCCTTTACGGGGCATTACCTTCGCCTGGCAACGACATTCTAGTTCCTAACTCTGCCCCCCCCCCCTCACTCCCCAATCCTGGTCCAAGAAATCCTAGAATTACCACTGACTGCACATGACTCACACAATCCGATCTCCAATTGCCGAAGTAGCATTCCTTGCGGAAACCGTAACATGCCCTTCCCAGGCAATATGTTCAGCTGTTATCCTTTTCAATTTAACCTTAGCCCCAGCCCCCCTCCCCTTCCCTATCCAGGCCAAATAAATCCAAGAATTATTGCTGCATAAAAATGACTCACAGAATCCGATCTACAAAACCCTCTCAAAGCACTCCTATCGAAACAAAGATCATGCCCTCTACACCACAGGGCTTTAAGATGAACAATGCCCTATTCTGACCCCCCCCCCTCCTCCTCCCCCAAACAACATTGGAGCCTAGCCCACCCTCACTGCCACCCTTCCCCGGGGGGGGGGGGGGGGTCATTGAGTCTATGAGGGTAGATAACAACTGCCGCCCTACCGCCCCTCTTTTCTAAGGTTGGGAAATTTGACCACCCCACTTCTCAGAGGCTGGGAGATTTGACCGCCCTACATTTCAGAGGTTGGGAGATTTGAGCACCCCATTTTTCAGAGTTTGGGAGATTTAATGAGCTATTTCAAGTTTAGATCTCCCTGAATCTTGTATAAATTCAATTTTATTTATCCCTTTCAGCAAGAAACCTTCCTCAATTTAATGATATGACCTTAACCGCCCTACTTATCAGGGCTTGACGACATCTGACCGCCCCCTTTTCAGGATCTAATGGAAATTCACCGCCATCGCTTTTCAGAGTCGTGCCACAGTGGTTATCCAATATATGGTAGAGTGACCCCCCCCCCCCCCCGGCACCCTTCCCTGTCGTCCTCCATGTCGCCCCGTGTAATGTATACCTTCTGTAACATGTCTAACAGGTGGAAGAAGCCTGAGAAAACTGAACAGGAGGAAGTGAGAATTGTAAGATGCAAGAAGAAGGTGGGAGTGGGTACTTGTATTAAAAAATGGGGGACGGGACATTTATATAATTTAAATGGAGGACGGGACATTTATATAATTAATTAAATTTAATAAATTTGAAGCAACTTTAAGTGACATTTTCCGGGATTAGATAAGCTTAAAGTAGCCCGATATTTGTTTAAATGCCAACATTCATGCAGTAATGCGCCCTGCGCCCTTCCCGCCCTTTCCGTCCGCGAGTGTCGCTCTTTCTTTATACTGGGAGTTCTGCATTCATGCATCATGAGGAGAAAGAGCTTATATATAATAAGATAAACGATATGCGGCCCTTAATGGGTTAACCCTGTACATCGTACATGCCCCTTTCCCGCCTTCAAAGTCGTCCTGAGCCAAGCAGACAATTTCAACCCCAGACGACATTTTGACCGTAAAATAACGTTATACATCAAAACGTTTTGAAATGTTGAAAAAAGCTTTTAATGCACCATGAGGACGAAGAGCATAATGTGATAAAATACAATGAAGACATTAACCCAGCTAGCAAAACAACGTTATTTTCCTCAAAATAACGTTTTAAACCTTTTGTAACGTTATGTCATAGTAAGGAACCTTAGAGAAACGTTATAAAATGTTATATAACGTTTTTGTTCACTGGGAATGCGTTAACTAATTGAACATGTCCCCTTACCCCTTTCCCGCCCTTTCCGTCATTGAGAGTCGTTCCGTCCCAAACAGACGACATTTTCAACCCCAGACGACATTTTGACCCACCTGCAGCGTTCACCCGGCGTCTGTTCCTGTTGATGTGCCGTATAAGGGCAGACAGGGAGGAGGACCTCACCAACCCACTACTGGACGTGTTCTCTTCCGGTAAGAAGAACCCCTCCACCAAGGTCAAGGCCAAGGTCACTGAGGTCAACAGACGCAGCTGATTCATTATGATGAATAAATTAAGTTAATAGCAGTGATTGGAATGTGAGAGATTCTCTTCCTGTCGATTACTTGTTCTTCCTTCTCCTTCTTCTTTTAAGGAAATGCCCCACCTTCTGTCAGCCACTTTTAACAAATCAAAATGTGAGATATTTTCTTTCTGTTGTTCTTCCTTCTCCTTCTTTTTATGTCCTTGTAAGGAAATGCCTCTTCTTTTGTCAGTCAATTCTTACAACATTTGTAAACAAAAAGTTTACTTGTTCTTCCCTCTCCTATATGAGAGATTTTCTTTCTGTTGTTCTTCTTTCTCCTTCCTATGTCCTTATTAGGAAATAATGAAATACTTCTTCTTCTGTCAGACAAGTGTTACAGGTGTAGACACAAAGGTTTGTTTCCGACCTCCGCCTCAGGTATCTTTACAATAGTATTGTGGGATTAACAGGCTGGGCCTTAGTATATCCTGGGTTTTCACTGCAGTCAGTTGTTTCCCTTTTAAATATTAAATAACTTTGAGCGTTGTCACTAATCCTGCCTTTGCCCGTCGTCCCGGATTAAATATTCAAAAAGGGTAATCCTTGTTTTCTTATAAGTATGAGAAGAATGTACGTTCAGAATGTTCTGGAAGGCCTTGTTGCCTGTCTCTTGGTAAGTTCGGTAGGTTTTGTTGTAAGTCCTGTATTAAGTCCAAAGTAAATAGTACTTATTCAGCAGTTTTCAAATCTAGTTTCTTACAAAAGCGCCGATGACGTTTCAATACAGTTACTACAGGTATCCAGTTTCAATCAAGTCCAACTGTTTGAGATTCTATGTATGATATGTAAATAAATATATAAATAATGTAGAATATATACAATCCCGTGATCCTCTAGTTGGGGTGGTTTTAGCTTGAGTGGTGTTTGTGAGCTGGTATTGTCGCGTATTTATACAAACTAAACCACCCTACTATCCCCCCCCCCCCCAACCATCCTACTCCCCTACTCACCTCACCCCCTCTACACCCCTCCCGCGTCACTGGACGGTTGTTGCTCATGTGCTATATATAGAAGGGGCAATAGAGTGGCTCGATCTTTTCTGGGAATGCCAAAGTGGTCCAAATCAGTGTCATTGTATGTATATCATGTGACAGGGAGTAGGGGGGGGGGTGGTGCTTGCGTCATGTAGATAATGGGCAATTTTCCAATTTTGTCGTTTTTATTATCATTTTTTATTTGACCCCAATCAGCAAAGGTGGTCTTCCTGAGTTGGATATATACAACAAACTGAACTAAAGGTACTTATCATCACGACCAAATAAATGAATCATGGATGCCTGGACCAAAATGCAGTGCTGAGAATCATTAAAAGAAAACCCCCCAAAAGAGCCATATATTAAAACACAGGTCGATCTTCCGGGTCTGCTAAATTTATAATTCTTCTTTTGAAGGTTGACAATGCCATCTATAGCTCTCCCCTTTTGAATCTCTGTCTCAACCTCTATGCCCTCCTGTCTGCTACAATCTATCTATCTATGATGCCTTTCTCTTGTGACTGTCTCTCGCTGTCTCTTTGTCCCTCTCTCTATGAATTCGAATAAATGCTTATTGCATTGCAACCTAGTGTGAGCTGTCTCCCTCGATTTAGTAAATAGGGCACTTTGATCAATAATTTAGACCTAGTCTTGTAGTAAATCCCCCTGCATGTACTTTGGTCCCTTATTACATAGCCCATTGAATAAAAAGCCACATATGTCAGCAATCGATTTCAGAATAATTAATTTTACGTGGAATTTGTTAACTTGTACTATTTTGTCTTCACGCGGTAGCTATATAATATGACGACCATGGGAGGATACACTGAGCTAAACTGAGGCTACACTAAAAAAATAAACTTGTCTCCAGACTCTTCCAAGTGACTGTCATAAAATAACCGATTCAAAAACTCGTCTAAGTGACAAGCTGGAGATAGAAGACCCACTTGGCATGTGCCAGCCCAAAACCCAACATTTGCCAGCTCCCGATTCTATTTGTGGAATGGTAACCTGATAGGTTAGACGACTTTTGACTCGTTTATCTTATGACAGTCGATTAGACGAGTCTGGAGACAAGTTTGCTTTTTCTGTGTAGTCCTGTGCTGCTATTCCTTATCCCCGCACTCCATATACAATCGGGCCACCAACCACGTTATTGGTTTTCTGACTCCCTCCCCGCTCCCCCCCCCCAAAAAAAAAAGATACCCATTTCTGGTCACTAGAGTGTCTACATCTTATTTATAATGCGGACCTTTGATCAATATTAACTCTCAGTGAAGGGTGGACATTCGTATCATTTTCCTTTTAAATTAATTTCACAAATCATCCAGAAAAAATACACCCCTTTTATGTTGAATTCTTGAAAAACAACCCCTTTCTGAGATTTCTCCCTACTCTACTTTCTACCCGTTTTCATAACGTGGATGATGTCTGATCAGAGGTCTGAGTGCAGGAACGGGAATCCGGCGCTGATCGGTTAGCATTTCTGTTTTAAAAAAACAACTTTAGCACTGTATTTGTGTTTATGTATCAGCTGTCCTGTGTATAGGTTGTCGTTGTTGACTAGTTGGATGTAGATTACAGGGGATTGCCCCGTGGCATTGTGGGGGCGGGGTGAGTCAGCTGATTGCTTTTAAACATGGCCTGACTGCGTGATGCTGTACAGTAACTGTAACTGTGCTTCAGTTTGCTGCCCAACATCCATACATCTACCGACCACAAACCACAGTGCACAGCAGCATGCAGCTTATCACTGTCAGAACCGCACGGACCGAACAACACATTCCATGTGTAACACTTTAATTGCAGCATATACTGCTAGTGCTTTCAGCAACCACTGACGGTTCCTAGGGGGGGTCCAAGGCGGTCCTGGGGGTCAGGACCCCCCATTTTTTGGACCCCCCCATCCTCCATTTTCAAATTTCTGGGTCCATCCCTGAATGCCAAGAGTACCGGTCCTCACAACGTGCACTCCATCCTTTGCTGTAGGGGCAAGACGACTTGTGACTTTGGTACGCTTTATCTCTTGTTGACATGACACACCAATTGAGTACCTGTGAGTAACTCTGCTTCATTCACGACCCTATGAGTTATTCAAGCCAAAACGAGAAGAGACCGTTGGTTTTAAGTCACCCAACCGGGTTTAAATAGTGCCGTGTCATCTTCTTTTCCCCCCTTTTCCGCTCCGTGCCAGATTTGACTAAATCGGACTCGTGTCTCAGACCGGTCTCAGACGATGTTACTGGAAACCAACCTAACTTTTTTTGTTTTAATAATGTATTTAAATCATATATGATTTAATATATGTGATATGTATATATACAACACTTAAAAATAGTAATATTTAGGCAAAAAAAAGGTTTGTTTCAGGCAACCCGACCGACCCTATCAAATCAGGGCCGACCCTACTTTTTTTATGCAATTTTACAGAAATTTCCATATTTTCACCCTTTTTTGGGTCATTTTTCGGGTTTTCGGATTGGCCCGCTGGTATTTTCATGTTTAAAAAAAAAAGGAAAAAAAAGAAGAAATCCGACCTACCGACCCTACATTTTCTGCCCATGTTACCTGAAACAAACCTTTTTTTTGGCCCTATTGTCACCAGTGTGACCTGTATTGGTGACGCCTGATGTCTGAAAAAC
This sequence comes from Harmothoe impar, assembly GCA_947462335.1. Classification (NCBI taxonomy): domain Eukaryota; kingdom Metazoa; phylum Annelida; class Polychaeta; order Phyllodocida; family Polynoidae; genus Harmothoe; species Harmothoe impar. The sequence goes on along the minus strand of OX381704.1, from coordinate 10,158,754 downwards.
ACGCAGCCTTAAAGCTGTCCTTCATAATTAACCCTTTAAGGGCCGCACATTCCTTTAATGTGCTGTGCCCTTTATCGCCGCGATGCATGTGTAGGGGCTAGGGTTAAGGGTTAATTATATGGCGGGTTCTGTTGGATGTTGTGTGCGAACTCCGTCCGAACCCTTCAGCCCGACGGCAGGTGGCAGCATCTGCTTCGGGCTTGGGGTATGGACAGAGGTCGCTATAGGCTTCCGGTCTGCGTGTGCGCGCGCAGGCTGGTCGCCTATATAACGCCAACATCCGATGGGACTCGTCGGTCACTCTGGATCCGTGCTGGACAGAGGCCCTGTGATCGTATCGGCTACGAGCCTACCAACCCGCTCCGAACTCTATAGGGAGTTCGCACTGGTATAGCTTTGCCTGTCTAGGTTATTGAATAAACCTTAGATTCGCAACCTGTACACTTGATCTGAACGGTGTCGACCTTGTTCTTTACTTAATAATATACCAGTATTATAAGGAACAAAGTCCCGTTTATTACACATGCATGCAGCCCTGCGAGTAACTCACCAGTGCTGCATTCACCATTCATGCATCATGCCGACCCTACGAGGTTGATACACTCCTTGATGCTTGGGTGCAGCCCTGGCATCATGGCGACAAATGATATACCACATTAAAGCACCATGCAGCTCTTAAACGTAAAGGTTCAAATGTTATAATGTGATCTGAAGTAAGTTGACGATTCTCATTTTATCAAAATGACAAGACAACCCTTACTAATAATAGTAGTAATATCAGTCAAACCTCATTAATTTTACGTTTGGAGTAGAGTCCTAACTACACACTCAGAAATACGAGCGTCAAGGTCGCCAAAACCACCGAATTCTAAAAGTTGGGCTCTCACATTACTTCCATGTGTATAGACTTGCCCTTATGACTTTTCATTATATTTCTCCTCACGACATCAAACCTAATCCACTCCCCACTGCCTCGATCAGTCTTGCAGTCTCCCCATCAGATTAGAAAAGGCACTACAGTCGTCCTTTACTTCCTAGAAATAAGAAAATGCAAGGAGAAATGTCTGAGGAAGCAAATTATCCGAGGAATTAAGTCCAAATATAATAAAACATATAAATATAGGGGAGATTGCCAGGCACCTGTCTGAGGAAGTGAGGGATCCGAGGAAGTAAATGTTCGAGGAAGTGAGGGTTGACTGTAATACGCTATATATAAAAATAGATACAATATAAACTTACTCATGCTCACATTATATTCTACTCTAAGAAGCCTTAATATGGGATTTTGCAGAAAGCCATCCAGAAAACCATTCTGGATACAACCCATACCAGAACACAACATTGATACATTCTCCTTTCCCCCTTAGTCATGTACTTATACGATTATAACCCCGACCACAAGCACCCCTCCCTGACGTCACATACCGTACAATAACTCTGTTACTATAAATAGAACCGGAAGCTCCGTGTGTCACGTGGGAGCGTCTCTCACAGACCCTGTAGACGTCAAGGGGGGCTCTTGTTTTTGTGTCAAGGCACTTAGCTCTTTAGGGGCCGCATAGTGCTTTAGTGTAGTTTGGCGTTGGCATCAAGGTGCATGAATGCAGCTCTGGAGAGTTTATGTATAAATTCAACTAATCGGGGTTGATACAGTCCGGAGAGGTTTGCAGGATGATGCATCAATGATTTTGTGCTACTGAGTTACTCACCAGAGCAGAAGCAATATGACCAGTCCTTTTAAAGGGTAAGTCACTGGATCACCATGGGTCGCCATTTTTTCCCGTATACATGTACATTTATTCATCTTCGACTTAACTACGGTACTTTTTGTGTCATAATTTGTCAATGTAATAATGTGTCAATGAAAGAGTATAGAAGGCCCAACATTGACCTTATCAATATGAAAACAAAGATATCGAAAGGTTCCAACAAAAAGCACAGAATGTCCTAGCAGTATTTTAGTTACACTCCCTACAAGAACCATTACTATGGAGCTGTCTGTCGTGTCATCACCACGCGCATCATAAAAATCATTATTTGGAGAAATTTCTCTTTTTTTAAATACATTTTTGATGAAAAATATGCTAATATTGGAGAAATGTAGGCAGATTTGGTATCAAATTAGAGCTTATGCTCTCAGTAATGCAGTCAGCTAGGAATAAGTTGCATTATAATAACTTTCGTTTATCAATAAACTCTGAATTACTAAAATGTGAAACTTAATCGCAAAACTCCATATTTCCCTATATATATTTATGCCCTGAGTAAAAAAAACACCATAAAAAAGACACAAAAGACACCCTCGTCATATTTTCCAATGGTTGGTGATGAGAAACAACTTTTTTTTTGAGTGGCCCAAAGAACAGTTTAACCTCTCCCCTGCATGCCTCTGCCCCTCTCCCCTTGGTATGTCACCAGATATGACAACTGAGTGTTCAGCTACACGCAAAGTGCATTATCTTCTCCATAACTACATCGTGTTTCACTATGTTTGATTCGGAGAAGGAAAATTGATCTCATTGGTATGTCAAAAACGATGACTATACTTATCGGTGAACCCGGTGAGTCAGATACAGTGATAAATCTCATGTGAGTGTGTACAAGCCCATATACCTAGGGACCCTCTGTGAAAGTAGAAGAAAAAACTTAAAAGGGATCAATGGAAATGGTAGGAAATGATGTAGTATTTGTGTTTTTGTTGTAAATCGTTACAGTGATAAGATATTAATGAATAAAGTGATAAGAAGGCTGATTCCCAGCTTCGCTTTTGTCCAGTAGCACTCGAGTAAATTGGACAGAAGCAAATCAATTAAATTTCCCATTTTGAATAAAGTTCTGGACAGACTTGTTTGATAAACATTGACATGAGACTTCAGCTCGGGAGTAGAGGGGGTCATATATATATCGTTCTGACCATATTTGCCGGCATATTTGATAAGAATAATGGACGAAAGGTTAATTGCAAAACGCCTTTATACGTCTTGTGCACTGAAAATCTATAGGTCGAAAGGGTTAGTCAGTACAGACTAACCTAGGTTGGTCATATGAGTGTTAGTCACAATGGCAAAGTTATATTCAAAAATGACCAAGGGGTCAGTCAGTAGTGGCTAACCTAGGTTCATCATTGGCATGTTCTATTTATATACCACTAGTTGGTGCCACCTGTAAGATACTATGATGACCACTCAGTGGCTCCCCCTGGAAATAAAAAGACTAAGGTGGGTTGGTCAGTACTGACCAACCTGACAATAATAACTAATCTATGTTGGTCGTATAGGGAGCCAAAATATGACTAACTAGGTTAGGCACTAGTGACTGAGAGGTTGGGCGTATAGGGAGCCTAGGAATATCAGTGTGGGTGACATGCGTGACCTACACACAATGACGTCACAGGTCCAGTGGCGTCTCCAGTGACGTATGAGATATTTTCTGGCGTGGTCCACTGAAACAAGCCGACGATCTTTAACCCTTATGCTTTGATGTGCTATGCCCTTTACTCAACTTCAGTCTGAATGGTGCTTGAATGAAGCCCTGGTGAGTAACTCGCCAGGGCTGCATTTTGCACTTCAAAGCAACTCCCAATCATACAGTTCTCTGAATGTGCCCGTTCCACTTATTGCTGAGATCAGCTAATTTCCAATTGCAATAAATGTATTCCACACACATGGGGATATGGAGCTTAGGGTAGATTCACCTTGAGTCGGACACACACCTTGAGACGGACACTTGATTTTGTTGTCATTCAAGCAGTGTAAGCCCTTAATTTGTAAACAATAGCAAAGTTTGAGTGTTATTCTTTCCTAAGAATAGACACCAGAAATAAAAGTGTACATAAATAACCTCAAATTTCACTGTCCGTCTCAGGGTATGTGTCCGACTCATGGTGAATCTACCCTACACCGTTGTACGTCTACAATGTCCATGTAAAACAACTGTGGTACGATAATTGAATCCTAGCTCACTTATTGAATCCATCGGGACTTATAACATTTCTAATACAAAGAACAGCATCAAATGTCAAGTTGAACCAAGTCAGAGACTTCATTTCTGACACTGTTATAATTAAATTAGCCCTGCAGGGACTGGCAGGATGGGGCACACCATACCCCCAGGCCTCTTGCACTGCCGCATCTCGCATGTCAAAGGGGCATCTACCCACTACACAACATCCTCATGTCATTGGGATTGACATTCAATTTTCAAGCTTCAAGTTGTTACCCCAGGTCATTATAAAGCTGCTCACTTCTTGTATGCATCTATCCCCTTTCTCTCCCTCTGGGACTGTTTCCCTCCACGGTCCAACCCTCCCCCCGGGGGGGCACTTGAATTTCTTTTGACACGGGTGTGCGGCTGGCCCTTCGACACCCCTTACCCTTGTCATTTAACCTCAGAATGTTACCCTTGTCATGGCAGGTTTTGGGAAAAAAAGTATTAAAATAGACGATGTTTAGTAAAATTTCGCCGAGAAATTTACTCTTGTGCGATTTTTTGTTGTTGTAAGAATGTGTGACTTTTTAGTGAAAATTGGGAAATTTAGGTAAAATCTCGGACATTTTCTTTAAAAGTAGACCCTTGTTATGGGGATTTTCATGAAACTGGACCCTTGTCATGGCAAATTTTCTTTTAAAGTCGACCCTTGTCATGGGGAATGCTGTAGAAAACGTACCCTTGCCAGCCGCACACATATGTATACAAAATATACTAAGTGCCCCCCCCCCCTGGGAACCCTCCCCCTTCTCACTACTCTCTCCCTCTCTCTGTTGCCTCACCTCTTATGCTTCTCTGCCTCCTATGCCTCGTGTTCATCCCCGCCTGCCTCTACCTACCTCTATATCTGTCTCTAAGGCCAAAAAAAAAAGAAGTTGTGTTCAGGTATCCCTAGCGACCCTATTTTTTTGGCCCTACCCAATTTTTATTTTTTATTATTATTTTTTTTGGAGGGCATTTTTGTGTTTTTTCTACAAAAAACACTTTTTTTTACTTCAATATTTTTTTGTCCGAAAATTATACGAAAATGGGAGGAATTTTGTCTCAAAATCCTTAAAAGAAGTGATAAAAAAAAAATCGACCTACATACCCTATTTTTTTAAGCCATGTTACCTGAACACAACTTTTCTTTTTTTGGCCTAATCATGCCTGCATGCCTCCAATTGCCTGCCTACCTGCTTCTATGCTCATAGATGATTGTCATATCTCCCTTCTGTCTTGCCCTACCTTTTGCCTGCCTCTGTCTGTCCCTGTCTGTCTCTGTCTGTCTCTGCATGTCTCTGCCTGTCTCTGCCTTTTCCTGTCCGGCTGCTACCCTCCTCTAAACATTTAGACAGAATGTTGCATTGGGCCAAAAAAACAGAAAAGGTTTGTTTCATGTCACCCGACCGACCCTATCATAACAGGACCCACCCTACTTTTTTATGCAACTTTGAAGAAGTATTCATATTTTAATTTTTTTCGGGGGTTATTCTCTGGGTTTACAAAGAGGCTGGCTAATAATGTCATGTTTACTATACATGTATTATGTGAAATAGAAATGAGGCATTGTACATGCAGATTGATGTAATTAAGAAGAAAAAAAAGTTAAAAAAAACCCAACAAACCGACCTACCGACCCTTGATTTTCTTCCCCATGTTACCTAAAACACACCCTTTTTTTCATTTGGCCTTGGTTGTGCACTACCCGAGATGCTCGTTGCCCCAGTTGTAGCCCGTGCCGTCCGTCCGTCAGACCCCACTGACCCCTGCCTACTTAGGGAGTGGTCATTTTTTAACAACAGGGGGGGGGGGGGGGGGGTCGGTGGATTTTCGCGCGAGCGGGTCGAAATTCTTTTGGTCCCCCCCGCGGAAGGGGTCACAAATTTTTCGGTCCCCCCCCTAGGCAGGTTGAAAATCAGCGCGGCCGACCCCTCTGAGCTATAGTAACGCACGGGCTTTTTCGCTAAAAAGGGGTGTACATTTTTTGGTCCCCCCCCCTCAAGAGGGGTCCAAATTTTTTTGGTCCCCCCCTTCAAGGGGTCCAAAATTTTTTTGGTCCCCCCCCCAAATCCACCAACCCCCCCCTGTTGTTAAAAAATGACCACTCCCTTATCACGTCTATTGCCTTCCTGGTGCCGCAGTGATCGCCCACCCAGGACACAACCCACTCCCTGCTCCACCCCCGCTAAATGTTTACTTCACAAACAACAAATTGGTGCCCATAGGTTAACTCTTTAAGGGCAGCAGAGTGCTTTAATAGGGCTCCAGACCAGTAAATTCGACAAGGCGACAAGCCCTTGTTTTAGGGCTTATGGACAAGGGACAGGGGGATGCTGGGGGTTGGCGACAAGTGACAAACCTACCCCTTTAAATCGACAAGGGACAATATCCATTTCTTAGGATCTACAAGGGGCATTTGCATTTCTTAGGATCGACAAGCGACACAGCTACCCCCCGTCTAGGGCCCTTTTAATGCCCTACTTGTTGTCTTAATGTATGAAAGCAGCCCTGGCAAGCATCTTGCCAGTGTTTGGGCATCATGATGATTACTTTGGGTTGATATAATCCATAAGGGTATAAATGGTGCATCGATGCAGCACTGGTGAGTTACTCGCCTGCGCTGTATTAGTGCTGGCAATTGCACATTAAGCCCTGAAGTATGATGCTGCATGTAGATGGTTTACCCTTTAAAGACGGCATCATGCATTAATGCATCATGCCCCTGGTCGTCATGATACATGAATGCAGCCCTGGCAAGTATCATGCCAATCCTATCTGGTTGAGACACTCCCAAAAGGTCGGCATGATACACCATCGCAGTATGCAGCGGTGACTTACTCGCCGGGGCTGCATTGGTGCATCGTGATGACCCATGTCAAGTTTAGGGACATGCTGTCCTTAAAGGGTTACAGGGTTAAACCAGTGATGCCTAGTTCCGGGTAGTTCCGGGTGGAGGCGACACTGAGGGATTTCTGGGCTCATCCCAACTGTTGCCGTAATCTCTAGCAACCCACCAGCATGCACAGGGTGGACCTAATGGTCTGTTTGGTTCCGGTCAAGCAGTGCTGTGTATCATCAAGGGCACTGCTTTTCTCTTTTGGATGAGGAGAGTTCATTTGGGATTATGGAAAGGGGATACAACAATTGATTATTTTTCTACCCAAGTCGTGTATTCTAAGCTCTTAGATATAGGCCTACACAGAGACTTTACATATTCAATTATATTGTAAGAGACTTGCCTCTACTACATGATTACATATATAAACTCATGAGTTGTGGGGTAATCCTTTCTCATATCCAAAGAAAAAGGCCTATAAGAAAGGTGTTTAAAACTCACTTTTATTATATTCCTGTACAGAAAACAACTATAAACCTATAAACCGAATAGGACTTTATAGGGCCAAAAGTCGGCCTATAGAGAGCAAAAAACACCAAAATAAATTTAGCTTAGAACCGAGGTTTTACGGTACTTAGTTTATGGTATACGAGACAGTCTTCACAATATGATACCTTCTGTACTGGTACATGTACTTCGATGATATTACTGTGAGAAAGTAAACACCCCCAGGATATAGACTGAATAGCGGCAACATCAGGGGCTCATCTATACTGTCACAAAATTGAAAGCCATGCAATAAAGGATATATGTAGTTAACAGATGATTGAAATCCCTCCCCCCCTCCTCTTTCCATCCTCCGCCTACTACTCATATATTGTCAAGCTAAGAATGCATCGATGTCAGTTAAAATCAATTTCCATGTAATAATACGATATTTCTAAGCCATAAAGGAAGTGAATGATAGAAAATGTCGAATGTAATTTGTTATATTATTGTGTAATAATCTTTTTATCCTACCTGACCATAGCTGTAAGTAGTTTCCATGGCAACCTACCCATAAAACCATGTGAATCATGGCAGAGATGACGTTTGGATGGAATCGGGACTCTACTGGGAGATTGCAATGTTGTTGTATAGGTTTATATATGTAATCATGTAGTAGAGGCAATTTGTTATAAGTATCAACAGTGGGGAAGGGCCACATTAACCCTTTAAGGGCCGCATGGTGCTTTACTGTGCTATCCTCTTGGTCGTCATGATGCATGAATGCAGTCCTCACAAGACTACCCGCGAGGGCTGCATACATGCATCATGACGACCATTCGGGAGTGTATCAACCCTATAGGGTTGGATTGGGATGCTTGAATGTAAATTGGCGAGTTACTCACTAATTCATACAGCCTTGGCAATAATGCATTAATGCACTAAACGGCCCTTAAAGGTTAAGTTTTGTTTTTATTTGTTAGATCCAATCGCCACAAACCTGTATATCAGAAGGGAAATGATGCCATTTATGGGCATCTAGACCACATAAACTAGCTTGTGTATACATGTACTCATCTCCCTCATGCTTCAACGGTAATTTATGATAAGTATCAGCTGTGGATAAGGACCACATTAATAATTAATTATGTATATAAATTTACAGATGATTCTTGTTTGATGCAATCGCCATAAACATCCACACTTTGGACATTCTGATATTATCACAAGGGCAATGATACAATTCATACACATGTGAGCCCAGCCCACATAAACTATAGTTTGTGTGTACATGTACCCATTTCCCCCATGTCCCAATTGTCACTGAAACTGAAAGGCTAATGGTGCACATGATACATTTAGCCTTTAAGGGCCGCATAGCGCTTTAATGTGCTATGTCCTCTGTTATATACATTTAAAGTATCTACTGCAATCAGGTGGTCACTCATTGATATCTACAATGACCTTGATCATAAAAAATTATGAAAAGGAAGATATAAAGAATATTATCACATTAGAAATTCGAATGATTTATAAATAGGTTCTGGGCGAAATTCTTGAGAGAATATATGTATGAGACCATACTAATGTTAGGGGGAGGGGGTAATTGTGTAGGGAAAAAGACATGACATGAAATAAATCATAGATAATCATAATGACATAGCCATCACATTGATGACCTGGGTCATCATTCTGACTACCACTGTGTCATCTCTGATTAGCCCAAAAAATAGAAGTCATATGATGACCCTGACTGTCCCCCGACAGATCACAGAGAAAAGAAAGAGTCAAAAGGGAGTCCAGCTTGCCTCCAGAATGACTCCCCTCTTTAAGGGAGCCCAGACTGCATAATGGAGCCTAGGTGACTCCCTGACTGACCTAAGGGAGTCAGCTAGGAGAGTCTCATAGCTCCCTGACTCACCTAAGGCAGTCCCATAAGCACCTGGGCTCCCCTAGAGAGGGGAGTCATTCTGGAGATAACCTTGACTCACTTTTGCCACTGTTTCTGTTATCTGTGGGTTTTCAGTATACCATTACATTGTACGAGGAGATGTTCAGAGGTAGCCTTTGCCCTTGGCTCAGGCTGTTACAGGCACTGACATCTGTGATATGCATCTTACTACATACATTTATACATGTGGCACGATCTGAAAAAGGTCCCTACCACATATGCATGTCACCGAAGTACATACTAGATTAGACTATGCCAAACTATATATGTGTGCACCGTGTACTTTCCTGTGAGAGTATTTTGTTCTCCATATATATATTTTATTTGTTCCCATCGTCTGCGCTAATAAGCCCTCTGAGTGAATTAAACGGTAGCCTCTGCTGACGCTTTCTGTCCAAAGAATTCCTCGGGGTACATGTGTTCATAAATATTCATTATATCACAAATACAGCTTCACATGTGCCCTATATCCCTGGTATAACCTAGGGCACATATCAGGGATATACTATACCCCATGGTTATACTGTATCTTCACTGTTTGTATGGATTAATCATATGTGAATAATATACTTTGCCATAATGTGTGAAAAACTCATTCCATATAACAGAGATTTGTCTGTGTCAGTATTAAAGAACATCTAAAGCTCAAAAGTTTCACAGATCTGCTTTCCCTCGTGTTTTGTTTATCATTTGATCTTTGCTTCCTCTTACATCAAAGTTTTCTCTATCTATGTTAGTATAGCGTCACGTAGACATTCTCGCACTAGGAAATATGTCTAACATTTTTTGTCAGGGTGTGTGGTAAAGGTCAAATCCCACAACGTGAAAAATGGGCCAGAAAGTGTTGATTATTGACATGAAAACAAGGGACAACTGTTGCCAATATTGTAAATCACAACACTTGTCCCATGATCTTATGCCTCTCCAAATCCCACAGTGGTCAATAATAGGCAAGCAAAGTGTTGTGTGCAGGACTGGTTAATGGATCTGTTTGAGGTGAGTTCAGAGTATGATTTGTCCTCACTATTCCCTCTCAATTAGTCTAAAGATATCATTAGTGTCCCCCTATATAAGCCAAATCATTGACATATTCCATTAAGCTACTTTTTTTAGGCCTTCCGGGGGCAAATATCTAACTCATTTAGTCCTTGTGATTTCCCAAATCACAAGACAAAGGCAACCATTTCTCACCGATTTGGGCCTGTCTTAGCCAAATTAGGGCCCAAAATTGGCAATAAGACCAATTCACAACATTTTCTGACCCTCTCTCGCGTTGTGGGATTTGACCTTAATGTTCAAGGCTGACCTTTATTTAACCAGGGTGGGATCAAAACATGTCACCCCTTTTTAACAAAACAGGCCTCATTGGTACTATAATTCAATGAGGGGAAGGAAAAGGAATCACCGCTCCCAAATACATTTTGACTTACTGTATACTAACTGTACTCTATCTTGCTTCCCAGTATTGACACATTGATAGCCGTTTTCTGTTTTATCCCACCCTCAGGTTATGACCTCCAATGACTGCTTTCTCTCCCACTTGATCTATTTTCCTTACTTGTAACTTGATCCTTTTGTTTTCTCTCACATTAAAGTGTTCCCTCTCCTTGACAGCTTTATAGAAAAATGGTCTGGTGAATATCTGACTATGGTAACCTTACCCCAGGGGGGCCACTCCCAAACCTTTCTATAGTAACTAAGGGAGTGGTCATTTTTAACAACAGGGGGAGGGCTGGTGGGTTTTCGCGCAGTCGAGGGTCCAGGGGTCAAACTTATTTCCCCCCCCCCTCCCCCTCCGACGAGTTGAAAATCAGAGCGTGTGGGGGCCCTTTGAAGCATAGTAACACACAGGCTATTTGGCTCAAAACCGGTCTTTTTGACCCCGCCCAAGAGGGGTCCAAATTCTTTACACCCCCCTGGTCAAGGGGTCCAAAATGTTCTTGCCCCCCCCTCCAAACCTGACACCCTTCCCCTTTTGTTAAAAAAAGATCACTCCCTAAATGTGAACATCAGCTCAAATTTGGTACATTGGTAATCAAGGGAGACCAAAGAAAAGGTAGGCCTAAAACTACCTTAACATTTTTTAATTCACGATAATAAAATGTATATTTAATGTTGAGAAAAGTAGCTTCAAAGGGTTATCTGATACCTTTTTACGCCATTAGACCTGAATATGCACCCTTTCCCCCCAAAATTGCCTCAAAAGCACACCTTTTCAAGAACCTCGCGGGCCCTTGGTACTAAATACATTCCCTTGGAATCGTGTTCACACATAGAGGCCAATGCTGAGGGAGTGCCCCCCCCCCCCACGGGTGACTTTGGCACAGGGATGGTGTCTACATGTGGTGCCATCGACACACCTTGGTTGTAACGTTATCTCACGCTGTTAACCCTTTAAGGGCCGCATAGTGCATTAATGCATCATGCCTTGGTCATCATAATGCATGAATGCAGCCCTGGTGAGTAACTCCCAGTGCTGTATTCAGGCATCAAGCATCAAACATCTGACCGAGTGATGCACTCCCGAAGGGTGGGCATGATGCACCTATGAAACATCGGCGACCAATGCATTTGTGAAATGTTGCCTTTTAGTGACATACCGTCCATAAAAGATTGAAGCTTAATGTTGTCACCATAATGCACAAATGCAGCACTGCTGAGTAACTTAGGAGCGCTGAATTATTGCATTATGTCAACATGTTGCATGAAGGTCGTACCGGTGAGTTACTCAACAGTACTGCATTTATGGATATATGTTGACAAAGGACACAGTGTATTAACCTGCTGTGCTGCCCTTAGAGGGTTACAATATATGCCACTGTCAATAAAACTTTGACCTTGTGACAGTAGATGGTGCTGTCAGTTGACCTTGTGACAGTGGTGGTGTCAGGGAGTGGGATATTATGTTACATCAAGGCACCCTGCCCATAAGGCACTCCACCCCAGGGCCTATCCTCTAACCCCAGCACTCCTATTGTATTGTACCGCCACAAAAATATAGTCCTGTGGAATATCTGCTACCTCAGGCTCCTCCCCCAATAAAAGGTATGTTTCAGGTCACCCGAGCGACCCTATCTAAATAGGGCCGAGGTCATGTTTTTTATGCCATTTTGAAGAAGATTTCGTACTTTTACCCTTAGACTTTTGGTCAATTGTAGGGAATGTAGAGAGGCTGGCTACCGTAGAACATTCATGTTAAAAAATGAAATCCAACCTACCGATCCTACATTTTCCTCCCACGTTACCTGGCCTCATTCAAATGCCTCATCTTTCTTGAGATATCCATGTTCAAAACTAGAAGATCAATGATCCAAATGGCTCTAAACCTAGATACATATGTAAATTTAATTCTGGACAATTAAAGGAGGCTTGAAAGGGGGAAATACTACTGCAAATATTTTAACTCATTAGGTGTGGCCTTTAGAAGGCCTATACTTTTGACACACTTTAAGATCCATACCTTTTATCCTGTAGAAATTAGAATTCCACAAAGTGCCTTGTAGCTTTGAAACAGGGTCAACTTACTGGGGAGGAATTAAGAGAAACAGCAATCTTACTCAGCTAACAAATTACACTGCAATACCAGACAAATCAATTATCCTTTATGGGGCGCAGAGTACAACAATGCATTATCACCCTGGTCGTCATGATGCATGGCGAGTAACTCGCAAGTGCTGCATTAAAACATAATGCAGACCATATGAGGTTGATACACTCCTAAAAGTATGATGCATGCATACAGCCTTGCCCGACCCTATGGGGTTAGGCATACGGATACCCCCCCCCCCCCCCCCACCAAGATATGGCGCAAAGCTGGAAAGAAAAGTCACAGTCGCATCATTTTCATGAGGCTAAGCAGCATGTCAAATGTCTCACGAAGGCAAAATGGAGTGTTTGAAAGGGATGAGGAGATGAGGACTTGGCATAGTCTGCAACAAAAGTTACAGAGAAAATACAAAGAAAATAATTGAAGCATAAAAAACTAATTTAACAGGTACATGACCTCCTTCCCTGTCCTGCAACTGTTGTTCGGATGATCTGCGGTTTTCCAGATACGTAAAGTGCCTGTCAATGTCGTCAGGTCGCCATCTTTTTCACTGAAAACCTTGTGCATAGGTTATGGGAATGAAAGTAAGAGTTTACCATCCTTGACTTTTTGAAAACAGATGCGTCCTTTTTTCATTATTCATTTTTCATTATTGAGGATTTCCCTAAAAATGTGAATTTTCAAAGTATTCTGGGGTGTTTATTTTCTAAATATTGTAAAACTTTGGTTAGTTTTTTGAAGAAATGTGAATAATAAAAAATTACATTAATAATGAACTTTTCATGAAGACATGCGGTTGGTGGACGGTGCCTCAGGTAACAAGAAATGTTTGGTCAACGTTGGTCAACGTTCACTATTGGTTTATTAGACCAACGTTTTTTTATTTGCATTATTTCCACGTTGACAACGTTTTTGTGGCTGATGTGATTTTAGAAACGCTGGTTTAATGTTAGAAAACAGTTTGCAAACTAACGTTTTTCAGATAACCTTTATTGAACATTGCTCAACGTTTTTTAGTGGACTCAAATCAACGTTTATTTAACCAATTGGTTTAACGTTGCATTAACGTTTTTTTGAAACTCCAACCCAACTCACCAGATGGCAGTTTAGTCACTGATAGAACTTGTTTCGATGCTGTCCTCATATATTTGTCTAAAATAAGCAATTATATTGATCATTTCTGATATATCTATTTATCTTTACGTTAACATTTAGTGTATAAATATGCCTAGACTAAATAATCTGATAAAATGATAATATCAGGTCTGTTTAATGATGTATCATGTGGACACACCCACTCTGTAACATTCAGAGATAGATAAAAGCTATTCTGAGTATCCATAAATTGGTTTCTATGAATCAATATCTTAGCATACTCTCTGATGGATAGTATTCATACTCTCTGATTGAGAGTATTCTAATCTCAACCTGAACGATTGTAAGCTTGGGGAAACAGTATAAAATAAATTTAAATACTATTGGACAGTATATGATCCTTACTGCACCAGAATGTATGCATTTACTCAACTTTTTTTTCACCCCTAGCTAAACGTTTATTTAATGTTAATTCAACGTTGATTTGAGTCCACGAAATGGAGTTAGGCTAGATGCAAAATACACGTTTTTCCACTCTGTAAATGACGTTGAAATAACGTTTGAATAACCTCACCTTGTTACCTGGGTGAACTCACACTTCCATTCTAATGGCCATACCTTTGTCTTTGCACCTCTTGAATCTGATATCCACTTTTCAAAAAGCATCGTCTTGAGAATCTCCTGATACAAGACCTGTGATGTTTGCATGTGTATGCATCGCCGACAGCGTTATGGCCATTCAGCTAAAACTAACGTGAACTCAGCTTCATTATGGAGGGTCTGCAGAGTGTCTGTCCCCTCCCCTGTCACTAGGCACTTCGTATCTGAGTGTAGACAGCCTGTTTTGCTTCATAGTGGTCCACTGTGCATAGTACAATTCACATTTTTAAAGAATTGATTGGGAACAAAAACACGTTAGATCTGCCAAATAACGTCGTCAAATAGTTCTCGATGACGTCAACAAATAAATTCAGATTCACCACAACGTCATGAATTCCCTTAAAAAAAAGCAACCCTAAAGAATGATCTTCTCGAGAATAGTGAAGGTTCCGGGTGACATGGTCAATGATGATGCGTATTTCCCGAGTTAAACTCATGCAAATAACAAGAAATTCCACAGGTAGAATACTGATGTGTTTTTGTAGAGTTTCAGTTGTTCAAATCACAAATAATTCCAGGGGATACCTTACCATTTGTAGTAGGTTCCAGTTTGTACCATGCCCCTTACTAGGATGATATCACTCAATCAAAATATACCTAGTTTTCATCCAAACATACAATTTTGGGTCGAGAATTCCCTAGCATGGGCAAAGTGTGTGATGTGGGGTTTGATTTTGGTCACCAAGCTTGGCTATTGCCCTGGTATCATGGTCGATATTTCTTTATTACCAAATAGTTACATTGGTGGTAATAAACTTCCCCATATGATTCCCCATTCACCATACATTGTTACCCCACATACATTTATGACAGATGACCCTAATTCAGTAATTGATTGGGTCTAGACTTGACTGGGGTCCAATTCCATAGATGAGTCTGGTATAGTACCGCCCTGCATGCTATATATTCCTAGGCTAATGTCTCACCAAATCGACACAAGTTGAAAGTCTATAGCTGGGACTCCACTAACCGATTTTTCGGGCAATTCTCACGATTCGATCATACATGTCAATACAGTTTGCTCATGTATAAACAAAGCCTTGAGAAATCTATCTGGCCGATTAATCCATTCATTTTCTGTATAAATTGTATATGTATCGGCCTGCAGATCAGACCAATGAAAATCGAACCTGTTAGATATGGGATCTGGAGCCAAAATCGGCCTTGGTTGCAAAATCGGGACATAAATCGGGACCTAAATCGTCTTACATAGCCTTGGCAATTCTATTTTCCACTTGTTAATAAACATAAACATTATTTACAAACACAGACCTGTGACAGGGTGTATACCCAGTACGTAGTTCCAACGTAGCTCAGAGGTTTCTCTAGGTAGATGTCCAACCAAAAGGTTTGAGATTGGTAATTTTGGAAGGTTTGTAGACGTTAAAACGTTAAGGTTTATTTACGTTCAACAGATGTAGACGTCTGATTTACGTTGATCTACCTCATTCAGACGTAAAAATTCTGCGTAGATCTACATTAAAAGACGTAACTTTTCAACTTCACTTGGGTAGATGACTTTTCCGTGTCACACTAGGTGGCAGCACTATCAATAATGGAGAGAATATTACAGCTCTTTAACAAATCTACCACATTCAAGCAGTAAATTCTCATTAATTATGAATTCAATATTATGCAAATAAACCGTATTCAATAGTACATTTATATATAAAGGACAGGTGATCAAAGTATTGTGCATGAATAGGTGCTTTGAGGCACTTTACTGTGAGGACACCACATTGGTGGTAATGGGAGAAATACAAAGCCTCTCTGCAGCCAAAACTATTCAACAGATCTATACTGTCAGGCTGTTCAATTGAACTACAAGAATATACTATGTAGAATGAGATGAGATTGAAAATTAAAGAAGTTACTTTGTAAGAATATTGTTTGTAAATGTAAATTTGTCTGCAATATATTACAAGTCTTTGTCTGAGTCCCACTATGTAGAATTATATGTAATGTGTTAAACATAGATTTAAGTCTTCAGGAGCTACGTAAATCAGACCTGCAGGTTTGAGATTGGTAAATAAACCTTAACGTTTTGACGTTGATAAACCTATTAAAATTACGTAGTTCAGACCAAAATTCAACGTAGATTTATGTCTGACCAACGTCGTTGTGTTTACTGGGTAGTACCCCCCTGTTTAATGCATGTAATTGCTATGGTATGAGTCTGATTCGTGAGAATAGCCCCAATTTGTGAATAAAATCGGCTAGTGGAGCCTCACCTTATGACCAGCAACAGTCTCTGACCGACGACAATCTATATATAGGCAGTATTCCACTGCCGTCGGCTGTAATTCTGTCATCCGTTAAATAGACAAAGGTGCACAAGTTTTTGGTCTGTTGGAGGGTTATTTCACGAGTTGACCCTCGGGCCGTATTTCACGAGGCTGCAGGCCGAGTGAAATGCGGCCCGAGGGTCAACAAGTGAAATAACCCCGCCAACAGACCAAAAACAAGTGTACCTTTGTGTTTATTTTTTACCTTTTTCGATTCACTTTAAATTATTAGGGCCTGTAGGGGGATGAAGGGCTTAAACTAGTCTTTTTCTACATCGTTCAAATGTAAACAAACCGCCGTTTTTGATGACGTCACAAGGCCGTGAAATACGGCCATAGGTTATTTAACAGGGGGTGTGAAATACGGCCTCCCTTGGTTAAGTCAATGGCACTGCAGTATTCCATGAAAAATAAATAGACAAAGGTGCACGAGTAGAGTTCCTAACTGAGGATTATTTCACGAGGCGAAGCCGAGTGAAATAACCCTCAGTGGGGAACTCTACGAGTGCTCCTTTGTGTTTATTTCATGTCAACATTAATAATATTTGTCAAAATTCCACTTAATTACTCTGAAAAAGCTAATTCATAGTGGTTAAATTAACTATTATGATCATTTGACAGGCCGTGAAATACGGACCAGGGTTATTTCACGGGGGGTGTTAAATACGGCCTTCCTTGGTTAAGTCAATGGGAGTGCTGAATTCGCCATGAAATAAAAGTCTGTAATGTTAAACTTATGGGGGAATTTCGCCCGACAGAAAAATCTGCCAGTGGAATATTGCCTTCTAACGGACTGACGTGTATGACCTGGTAGCTTGGGTGCCTATATAAAAATAAAAATGGTAAATAAGGTTCATAACCTTTTAGAACATGCTTTAAGTATTTCCTGCCATTTCTATGTACATCTGCCCTAGATAAGCCGTGTCTTTCATTCAGGTCATAAATTGTTGCCAGTCATACACATTCAGCTTGTAGGCCTATCGATATGATGAGACTTGGCCACTACACTAAAAATCCATGGATTGAAAGGGTTAGTCAGTATAGACTATCCTAAGTTCCTCATATGTGTTTCAGTCATAATGGCAAAGTTATATTCAAAAATGACTGAGGGGTCAGTCAGTAGTGGCTAACCTAGGTTCATCACTGGTAGTGGGGCGGCATAGCTGATCCTATGTGCATTTTTTCAAGAAGCTACCAAACTTCCCACAGACATTGGCTAATATATATTGATCAATTTGCAAGAAATAGGCAACCTAGATCTGGCACAGGAAAAGTGTGGCGGCCATCTTTCAAAATGACTGCTTTTGGGTTGGCTACTTCTCTTCCAAATGGCATAAGTATATAAATATGCAATGTCTCTGTCCATTACTACTTGGAAATAAAGCTAAGGTATGACCCATATGATCTACAGAAACATACTCAAGGTCAAGGTCATTTGCCAAGGTCAAAAGTCCCAAATATGGTAATTCTCAATGAAAAAGTTGGTACAAGATTGAATTCTGTGCAAAACTAACACTGATTGATACATGATATTATATGTAAATTCAATGTAATCAAAAGGCTGCTAGAGCTACTATGTAATGAAGGAGGCATTGTATACATACATTTTGCTTGATTATTTCAGTTTAATTAGGCCAATAGCTCAGTAAAATAGTAATGCAATTGACCAGGGATAATCTGATGACAAATGATCATGTGGCTATATATAATCCAATATCAGCTATGATAGCAAGGGGGCAAGGGTAGCAGGCAAGGGGCAGTATTATGGTAAGGGAAGGTGATATTGGCTAGAATATTTACAGTGCAGCTGTATTCACATTGATGTCTTAGGTACATAACGGCATCTTAGGTACATCCATTGAATTGCATAAGCACTCATGGAATTGCATAGGCACCAATGTAATTGCATAAACACCCATGGAATTGCATAGGCACAAGGGAATTGCATAAGCACCAATAAAACTGCATAAGCACCTATGGAATTGTATAGGCACCAATGAGTTGCATAAGCATCAATGGAATTGCATAGGCACCAATGGAATTGTACAGGTACCCATGGAATTGCATAGACATCAACAGAATTGCATAGGCACCAATGAAATTGCAAGGGCACCAATGGATTTGCACAGGCACCCATGGAATTGCATATACATCAACAGAACTGCATAGGCACCAATGTTATTGCATAAGCACCCATGGAATTGCATAGGCGCAAGGGAATTGCATAAGCACCTATGGAATTGTATAGGCACCAATGAGTTGCATAAGCACCAATGGAATTGCATAGGCACCAATGAAATTGTACAGGTACCCATGGAATTACATAGGCATCAACAGAATTGCATAGGCACTAATGTAATTTCATAAGCACCCATGGAATTGCATAGGCACCCATAGAATTGCATAGGCACAAGGGAATTGCATGGGCCCCACTGGAATTGCATAAGCACCTATGGAATTGCATAAGCACCCATGGAAGCATTAAACATTTGCCTTTTGGATTTGCAGACCCTCATACTTCCATTCTGGCATTTGCAAGGTACCAACTAAAAGCAACTTTTGCAACAGGAAAGTAAGTGGAAGCATATGGTGCTACATGGCAGCACAGCCCAGTCAACACAGAACCTTGAATCAACATTGATAAATCATCATCAATGGGGGTTCAATGTTGATTAAGCGTTCAATGTTGAACAGAATTTAGTGCCCACTGGGAGCGTAATACAAGACGGCACAGGGCAGCTTGATATGTAAGGCAGGACTGGACAGCACAGGGCAGCTTAATGCAGGACAGGGCAATACAGCGTACAGGGCACTTTCAGGCAGGACAGGATGGCCCAGGATACATACACCTGGTCAGTAGAGAGAGATCAGCGGAGATCAGGGGGAAGTTCTCTACCTCACAGTGGTTAAGAGGGGGTGGGAGGGGGGGGGGGGGGGCATAGGGCAAGGGGTAGCTAAGTGTTGTAACAAAGATGATATACCAGAAATTGTAATTTGTTATACACATGAACTCTTAGTTTATTATAGCTAAGATACATGCAATAAGTAGTTAAATGCTATTGTCCTGATTAAATGCAAACAATTAATTAGCCTAATTATGTAACCTAACAATGGCTGCACAATAAGGCCTCGTATCATAAGTCCCCATCTATATGATTATATTCTTCCCACAGAAAACAAAGTAATATGGTAAAATTTGAAAAGCATACCTTTTCGTTAGAACTATGACCATGAAAAATGACCTTGACCTTGGATAAACCATCTAGCTCTATCAGGACATTGCAGGAATAGTCATGTGTCATCATAGACAAATCAGTTTGATACTAACATAGTAATATGGGAAATTTGAAAATCATACCTTTTCCATAGAACTATGACCTTGAAAAATGACCTTGACCTTGGATAAACCATCTAGCTCTATCATGATCATTAGTGGGACATTGCAGCAATAGCCATGTGTCATCATAGACGAATCTGTTTGATATTAACAAAGATGTGATCGTTCAAACCTGCATTGGACCTTCATCAAATTTTCAGAGCTACAAATTTTTAAAAAGGGGCCCATGGCCCCTCATAGGCTAGATCCTAATTGCCTATTTCTTGCAAATGACTCCTTATATACTTGCTTACCTCTGTGCAAAGGATGGACATTTCTTGAGAAAATGCACAAGATCCCACTATATGGCAGCTATGCCGCCCCACTATGGTGTGTTGTATTTGTATACCACTAGTTGGGGCCACCTGTAAGATAACTTGATCACCACTCGGTGGCTCCCCCTGGAAATTAAAATACTAAGGTGGGTTGGTCAGTACTGACCAACCTGACAATAATAACTTACCTAAGTAAGTCGTATAGGGTGCCAAAAAATGACTAAGATAGGCACTAGCTATAGTGACTGAGAGATTGGTTGTATAGGGATCGAGCCTAGGAATATCAGTGTAGTCTCACATGCCATTCACCAGAATGCCATTTATAAACACCACCATGACTGTGAACTTGAATTTTGCTGGGTTTAGGCAATCCCTGTTGTTATCTTGGGACAAGTGAACAGAGACTAGATACCATGGAGGTTTCTGGTTACGGTTCCAATTCACTTGTTCCAAGCTTACAAGAGGGATGTCGAAATCCAGCAGAAGCTCAAGTTCAAGGTCATAGTGTTGGTTACCAGAGTTTTCCTGTGGAAGGCAATGGGGATGGGAGTAGCTATATTCCCAACTACCGTAAAACCTCGGCTATAAGTCGAATTTTATTTGGCGTTTTTATAAGCTATAAGCCGAATTTTAAGCCCTAAACTCCCATTCGGCTTATAGGCGAGGTTTTAATAATGTAGAAACATAGTGAAAACAAATTTCAAGCACTTTTGTTATAAGCCGAATTTTTACTCCCAAACTCACATTCGGCTTATAGCCAAGGTTTTACGGTAGTCAATATATACTTTCTACATTGAGGTCTGGATAGTTGCATGAGCGAGCCGTAATTATTTTGTTCACTACCACCCCTCCCCCCCCCCCACAGGACGGCCCCATATAGCTGTTGTAAAACATGTGCTTTTTCATTAAAAATGGGTGACAGTTTTTCAGTCTCCTCCAAAAAGGGTCAACATTTCTTTGACAGGATCCACATTTATTGGTCCCCCCCTAAATAATCCACCAGCCCCCCTCTTGTCAAGAAATGACCATTCCCTAATGTTCCCTGGTGCATGAACGCAGCATGGGTGAATTACTCCCCTGTGCTGCATTCATGCATAATGCGGACGAAAGGAAAGGTCCATTAAAGCACCTAAGTTGCCCGTCAAGGGTCAACAGCCTGTTCCATGGGTTCTTTATGGTCCCAGGAATTGCCCCTTAGGAACTGGTAGTTCAGACATTAACATTGTAATAAACAGCCTCAGAATTATCATTGTATTAGCAGCAAGATGACTGCACAAATAATGGTACATGACGTTTATAACATGCTTGTTTAAACACAGGGGCCCCAAAGACATCAGGGTGGTATTTCATGCTGGTGGACTTCCGATATTATGAAAAATATCTGGTCGAGAAAAAGACGGCACTAGTGTAAATTTCAAATTGAAGAGTGCTTGTAAATAGGCTAATAATGCTCAGCCATGGCTGTAATATAAGAATTTGGCGGGGGGGGGGGTTAACAACATTTGACATATTCATATAGTTATACATGATATAAGTAGCTTATATCTGTTAACATATGGGCAAACCTGTAAAGTTACTATTTGTAACACTAACATGTTGTGAAAGAATTCTGACGAGTGCCTTTATCATGATTATCAAACCCAACTCGGGACATGACCATAAACCCCAAAATCTCGGAAGTTGTTTTTTGTAGGTGTACAGTAGATTCTTCTCTATGTGTACTGTTCACTGTAGGTAAACAGTAGAACATACTGTAAATGTACAATAGGTTCTACAGTAAATCTATTCTACAGTAGATCCTACAGTAGATCTACAGTATATTCTACTGTGTACCTACACTAACTATTTACAGCTCGCTTGAGTCGTTCCAACTCGACTCCTGAATTATTAACCATATACTGATAGCATATTTATATATACTCTGAACTTAGTTCCGATCCCTCTCAGCAGGGGGAACCTTATTCATGTTCCAGTCCATGGAAATATGGTTTAAGTACTGGTCAGCATGTTTCTCGTCAGATAAGAGGGCCGACTATGTAGCCTCTTTGTAAAGATGTGCAAGCACCTTTTAATAAAACACAAAAGATTCCCAACCCATGCCTCCCTACAATCTCCAGTGGCCCCCCAATCAGAACTAAAAGGGGTCAACACTTCTTTCCTATAGAGCTCTTATAGATAAGAAATGACCCTACAGATACAAGCATTTACGTGCGTCAGCATCCCTGGGATGATGCTTAAAGCTGGTTGCATGGGCTCTTCTAATACAGATTTGCTTCCCATGCAGTCTTTGCCAAAACGTGCCGTACAGTGGAAATGTGCGCCTGTAATCTGAGATTATTGGCCCGATAGTATCTGGCCCGATAGTATATATTTAATTTAGATTTTTCAGAGCTAGATAATTGATCTATCTGGGGATACCTATTATTTTATTTTCATTGAAGTATGTATTTCAAATCTATTTATTTCAGTCCAATGCGAGAAGTGTTGTTATCAAATGGCATATTTCCTTATGTAAAACCTTAATTCTGTTATCTGGTTCTACGGAAATCTTCCCAGTCCATCAAGATGATTTTAGATTACCAATCTTTATGTCCGAATACTTGCCCTTTTGAGTGATACGGTTTTCGCGAAGACTGCAAACGTCCCTGGGGCTTATATCTGAATTTACTACCATTCAAAGAGTTTAATATAGCTGGGACTCCACTATCTTATTCTGTCATTAGATCGGACCTATTCTCACAAATCGGATCCAAACAGATGCAGATAAAAACAAACCATAACAACTGATCACCCATGTACATTGTATACAACCGTGATCTGACAGATTTACTTCTGTGAGCATTGACAAGAACATCTGTTTGGAGCCCCAACTCCAGAAGACATGTATACAAACACCCACTATATGATTCGACATTCCCCTGCCCTTGTCCAGATAATGGGTGACCGTGCAGGTAATGGCTGAATCGTAGACACTTGAGAAACAACCCCCTGAAACAACTGTGCACAAGTATACAAAGCCACATGATACTATCACATACTGTTTAGTTATTTGATATTGTATCGTCGAAACATGCATTACCACAGGTTGTGGCCCCAATGGAGGAAAACAGAATATTGTATGTTGATTGGCAGATAATGAATCAACCCTTTCTGGGCCGCACAGTAACCTTGGTCGTCATGCTGACCTTGGGCTGATACCTCCAAAAACTAAATATTTCCCCCACAATTGCTCAGGGAGGTGTGTGTATGAACGGAATGAGGAGTGGCATGTCGGCTGTATATTGTATATCAGCCCATATAGGGTCAGCATGATACTTGAGACAAATTGACATGGGGCAATAAAGCATGATGCGATCCCTAAATAGGGGGTGCAGAGGTCGGAATGTCGCCGAAGCAGAGGAGGTGAGGAATTCTGATGCCTGGACCATTTATCCTATTGATATTTTTGTATAAAAGTCGCCAAGTCGCTTAAGTTATTGTACCAGGTCGCCCAGAAAACAACACAGGACGCCAAGTCGCTTTTGACCCATCTGCAGCCACTCATAGGGTTGGCATGATACTTGAATGAAGCCTGCATTCATGCATCATAACGACAAATGGAACAGCATGATATATGCTCCCTAAACCTAAATGGGTATCAAACTCTTACCTGAGTTAAGTCTGTTGCGCTTCTCCTTGCGCGCTCTCAGCTCCTTGAGCAGTTTGGCGAGCTCGCCAGCGCGCGAGCCGCTCATACGACTCGCGGACCGCCCCGGGACCACGATGTTCTCTTCCGGTAAGAGGAACCCGGCCCCAAAAGTCAAACACAGGACGAGGACGAGCAGCTCTGGCCGCATCTCCATCCTGACTGCTCTCTGTGTGGGGGTGTGTAGGGAGGGTGAGCTACTCTCTGTACTGTAGTTCTAGTTGAGCTGCTCTCTCAGTGCATGTACTAGTTGTGCATATAGTTGTGTAGTAATTGCGGTCGTAGTAGCAGTAGTAGTAGTAGTGGGTGGTAGTAGGGGGCAGCAAGCACTAGGTCTGTTGATGAAGGTGGTACACAGTAAAAGTACTACTGCAGTAGCCAAGGGGTAGTAAGTGTCGTACGTTCAAACAGTCGGCTGCAGTAGCTCTGTATATATGTATAGATAGTAGCTGTTTTGGCGGGAACTCTTGCCCTGTCGTCTGCCTTTGGTGAAATGCCGTCTGCTGTGTGTATAAACCTATAATGACGTCACAAGTAGAACGCGGCAGGGACGCAACAGGAACGCAGCAGCTCTTCTCTATTCCCGCCAAAACTCACAGACCAAATGACAGACGCCGTGCTCGGCTCGGACTCCTCATTTAAGCATCCCGTGTGCGTGCGCAGGGGGAAGAGGGTGGGGTAGGGGATGGAGGGGGGGGGGGGGTGAACAGGTGGGAGTAGTAATGTAGGTGTGTGTATGTGGGAGGGGGGGGGGTAAACAGCGTGGGAGGGATAGATCTGATTGACATTGGAAAGATTAACCCTTTAAAGGTTGCATAGTGCTTTAATGTGTACTGTAAAAAGTCGGTTGCCATTTTTGTAGATGTGCAGTAGATTTTACTGTAGGTGTACCGTTAACTTGAGGCAAACAGTAGAATATACCGTAAATTAACAGTGGATTCCACTGTAAATCCATTCTACTCTAGATTTTACTTTAAACCTGCAGTAGATTCCCGGGGGTAGATTCTACTGTGTACTTAGGCCAAAGAAAAAAAAGGTTTGTTTCAGGTCACCCGACCGACCCTATCAAAACAGGGCCGACCCTACGTTTTTTATGCAATTTTGAAGAAATCTTTACCCATTTTGACCCATTTTTGGTCAATTTTAGGGTATTCAAAATGTTGACCAGTACATTCATGTTTAAAAACAAATTAAAAAAACAACAAACCGACCTACCGACCCTACATTTTCCTCCCATGTTACCTGAGACAAACCTTTTTTTTGGCCCTACACTAACCATTTCCATGTACAGTGTGTCATGGCAGAGTTATGTCCCATGTAGTTGGCATAACGCTTCGGTGCAGCCCTGATGAGTAGCTCATCAGGGCTACATTCATGCATCATAACGACCCTATATGTGGGTGAGTTACTGACCAGTTCATCAACCGTTCTTATTATATCGTTAACATCATTCAGTATACGTATCTGATCTGAGAAATTTAATAAAACACTGATATACTCAATCATACTAAAGCACTGTGCGGGCCTTAACCCAATAAGGACTAATGTTGCTTGAAGATGAAATTTATCGTCATGATGCACTAATGCAGCCCTGGCGAGTAGCTCGCCGGTGTCGCATTGGTGCATCATGACGACCCTTAGGGAGTGTCTCGACCCCATAGGGTCGGCATGGTGCTTGAATGCAGCCCTAGTGAGTTACTTACCAGGGCTGCACCCTCAGAAAAGTGAGAGTCATTGTCGCTAAAACTACCCTCACCTGAGGGTCAGGCAGCGCAAAGAAGAGCCAAAACAAGTTTTTATGAAAAATCACCTTACTATAGAGGGGTAAAACTCTGGGACAAGTTAGATAAGGACACACAAAAATTAAACACCATCCGAAAATTCAAAAATGCAGTACCCACACAGAAAAGTGAGAGTCATTGTCGCTGAAACTACCCTCACCTGAGGGTCAGGCACTGCCTGACTCTCAGGTGAGGGTAGTTTTAGCGACAATGACTCTCACTTTTCTGAGAGAGTAAGTAAAATGCCCCACATAATTGGATAATTACTCCCAAGTTATCGCAGTGGTGTGGGGCCTCCCGATATGAGCCAGTTCCTGATACCTTTTGATAATATGCTGTATATATCTTACATGTCTGATAAGTCATTTTTCATATCATGCTATTTATGTACATATGCTCTCATGATAAAAGATTATTCATATCACTCGCAAGGATAACAACTTTAGTAGCATCGTAGGTTGAACATGGAACTAGTTGTCAATCAATGTACGTGTGCGCTGAAAAAAGTCCCATAGGGACTAGAGTGCAATAAACAAAACTGAAACTGAAACTGACTCTCACTTTTCTGTGTGTGTGCATAGCATCAATGGGATGATGCAGTGAGACATCATGCTGTCCTTAAAGGGTTACAGGATGAAAGGTCAGGTAGAGATATCTGAGATACATCCAGGTGAGTTGATTGCTTGTTGATCACCTTGGCATCAGGGCTATTAATGTATATACAGGTAGAATATGCAGCGCTTAGAGTGGAATTGGTTCAGTGAGCTACTCTGAATGAGGACGGAGGGGGGAGGGGAGGGGGTAGGCTGTTATTCGTCCATGGCAGTAAGCTCTACATCCAGAATAGGGCCTTAGCAAGATGATCAGTGGATAGCGCCATTCCCACTGGTACTAGGTCTATTCCCAGTACTCACAGCAACCAGCTTAGCCAAATCTCGTGGCCGAGATTAGGGTGCAATAGGTGATGCACAGTACCTGAGTTCAAATCTCTTCCAGGCAATGCCTGATAATCAAATTCATAAGTATAGCAATTTTGGAAACAGAATACATTATTCACAATACTAAAGAAAATTTAGAAATATGTATTTAAAGGACATAGTGTTATTTGGCCTGGTAGGGATTTGAACTTGGGCTCCCAGCATTATGAGTGCACAGTGCTAACCACTACACTATACTGGACACAGGTGACATTAGGAGTGTCCAGGTACAACCTATTCACAATACCTGCACCCTGCCTGTACCCTAATCTCGGCCACGAGATTTGGCTGAGCTGGTCCTTGCAGAGCAAAGGGTTATGATTGTTACCAGTGGTCCAAAAGGTGGAGCCACTGTATCTCGCTAATGCGGAATAGGAATGGGTTCTTCTAGAATATACATCAGCCATGACGGTCTGAGCAGGTTCTTTTTTCTTCTTGTTTGTTTGTTTGTTTCCTTCCTTCCTTCCTTCCTTCCTTCCTTCCTTCCTTCCTTCCTTCCTTCCTTCCTTCCTTCCTACCTTCCTTCCTTCCTTCCTTCCTTCCTTCCTTCCTTCTTTCCTTCCTTCCTTCCTTCCTTCTTTCCTTCCTTCCTTCCTTGCTTGCTTGCTTGCTTCCTTCTTTCTTTCTTTCTTTCTTTCTTTCTTTCTTTCTTTCTTTCTTTCTTTCTTTCTTTCTTTCTTTCCTTTTTTTTCTTTCTTTCTTTCTTTCTTTCTTTCTTTCTTTTCTTTCTTTCTTTCTTCCTTTCTTTCTTTCTTTCTTTCTTTCTTTCTTTCTTTCTTTCTTTCTTTCTTTCTTTCTTTCTTTCTTTCTTTCTTTCTTTCAGTACTTTTCATTTTTTCTCTTTCTTTCTTTCCATGCTATATATATCCCTGTAACTTACCCAGGCTCCTAATTGGCCACATTCCTGTGCCTGCTTTATGCCAATAAGTTCCATTGTCTCTGCTCTTAGTGATAAATAACTGACCTTTCCACACACTCAGGCCAATCCTTACCGGGTTACTCATGCTACAAGAGTGGCCTGATGACGATTGCCTATCCCACACTATTCTCGTCCCAAGATCCTTCCACAAGAAAGCGCTGGTAACCACCACTATGACCTTGAACTTGGGCTTGGACGATCCCTGCTGGTAGGTTGGAGCAAGTGTAGGAACTAGAATGTATGATGGGAGTTTTACGATCAAACATTCTGGTTCCAGTTCTGGTTCCTGTTCGCTGGTTCCTAGCTAATAACGGCGAGTGCTGGAACCAAGCAAAAGTTCAAGTTCAAGGTCATAGTGGTGTTTACAAGTGCCATTCTGTGCCAGAATGGCGTGTACATGAGATAGGTGTAAGCCCAGTCCCTGCACTGGTACAAGTACACAACCTGCGTTCCCAAAAACATGGGAAAAGGGTATTTTTTCAATTTCTCCCAATGTCCCTGATTTTGAGAAAAATGGGTATTTTTTCTAAGATAAATCCGTGGATTTTAGAAAAAGGGGGTGTTCTTGAAGCTTCAATCTTTGAAAGTTAATGAATTGCACATACATATATCAATTTCTTTACAACGTAACATGAATTTACATAAACCAATAGGATTTGTGATGTTTGGATGTGATACATCACTTAATCATTTGCCTCTTTTAATCATGAAAAAGGAAGACACTGAAAAAATTTCAGCGTCTTGTCAAAAAGGGTGTTGCCTCAAAAGGTTAGTGTTTTTCCACAAAAAGGGGTCCTTTTCTGTCCAAAAATCCGTGGACATGGGGGTGTTTCTGAGAAGAGGGAACGCAGGTTGTGTACATGCAGCGTGGAGAGTGCAGGGGCCGGGTATGTAAGTCTACACCCACATAATACCTCAGCTCATGAGTCTACAGTGGCCCAGGAGGGCCATAAAAAAGTGATTTTGAAAAAAATAGTGACTTAGTAAAAAACGTTTTTATGATAAAAGATGTTTTTTCAAATCACTTTTTTTCTGGAAAAGATGCTGTCAACTGTCAAGTTGACACTTGACACCATGTTTTTGAAAAAAAAAAGTTTTTTTTCAAATCACTTTTTTTTCAAGAAAACATGCTGTCAACTGTCAAGTTGACAGTTGACAGCAACTTTCCTAGAAAAAAAAGTGATTTGAAAAAGATCTTTTTTTTCAAAAACATGGTGTCACGTGTCAACTTGACAGTTGACAGCAACTTTTCTAAAAGAAAAAGTGATTTGAAAAAACATATTTTTTTTAAAAACTTGGTGTCAACTGTCAAGTTGACAGTTGACAGCAACTTTCCTAGAAAAAAAAGTGATCTTTTATCAAAAAACATTTTTTTTCAAAATCACTTTTCTTTTCAAAATCACTTTTTATTTGGCCCTCCTGGGCCACTGTATTACTCCTCATGGGCCGAATTCCGGCCGCATTCATTTCATTCAAGTTTGAGGATGATATGGGTCGATATGGGGATTTCTCAGACCATTTAGCGGAGTAAGTAACATTGTAATTCATGAAGACATTCTGCTGTGAGGCCAAGTCAGGGAATATTATTTCATGGGGAGGTTCACCTAACATAGTTACCCGGTATGTACGGTTAATTACATCAAGTAGACCAAAGGCACAATTAATGGACAGGTTACAGTAATGTGCAGAATCATCCACAAAAAATACATTGTGAAATACAACAGAAAATCTACAGGGAGAATAACTGAAGAATATGGAGCACAGGCGAGTTACTCGCCAAGGATAATTTCATCACAAATGATGCATTAATGCACTCTGCGCCCCATAAAGGGTAATTGATTTGTCTGGTATTGCAGTGTAATTTGTCAGCTGAGTAAGGTTGCTGTTTCTCTTAATTCCTCCCCAGCAAGTTGACCCTGTTTCATAACCACGAGGCACTTTGTGGAATTCTAATTTCTACAGCATAAAAGGTATGGATCTTAAAGTGTGTCAAAAGTATAAGCCCTCTATAGAAGGCCACATTGTGCTTTGATAGGGTATGCACCTTTGCGTCATGATGCCTGAATGCAGCACTGGCCAGGCAACTCGCAATGGCTGCATTTGTGCATGATGCCGACCCTTCGGGGGTGTAGGTCAGTTGTTATATATAAAAGAATATTGTCTTACAATAGACTCCCCTGAGGTCTACTTATTTCAGCTCGAGTAATTTTGTGAGAACTTAACAGCAGGTGCTCTCTGAGCCTCTTTGCATTATTCACTCCCCAGGGGTAGACACTAACGCTGGCCCGGGAGCCAATGGCCCCTAGTTTTGGGTGCGGGCCCATAGTTTTCTGCAAAATAGCATTCCTACGGGCCCGGGTGGCCCAAACTGCCACAGGAGTATTTTGAAGACATTTAAGGAAAGTTTGACTAACAAGTATAGTGATGCTATATATCGTTAGAAAGAGGGAAAATGTGCCTGACTTAATCATATTGCTTCCACTCTTTCATAGAACAATCAAGAATATATACATCTTTTTTCTCTTAAAGAAAAAGTAATTTTGACCATTGGCCCACAGATCTTGGTCAGGACCCGTAGTTTTTTAAAGCTACGGGCGTGGGTGGCCCACACTGAAAATCCATAGATTGAAAGGGTTAGTCAGTTCAGACTATCCTAGGTTGGTCATATTAGTGTTAGTCATAATGGCAAAGTTATATTCAAAAATGACCGAGGGGTCAGTCAGAAGTGGCTAACCTAGGTTCATCATTGGTGTGTTGTATTTGTATACCATTAGTTGGGGCCACCTGTCATGACCACTCAGTGGCTCCCCCTGGAAATAAAAAGACTAAGGTGGGTTGGCTAGTACTGACCAACCTGACAATAATAACTAACCTAGGTTGGTCGTATAGGGAGCCAAAAAAATGACTAACTAGGTTAGGCACTAGTGACTGAGAGGTTGGGCGTATAGGGAGCCTAGGAATATCAGTGTACAGCTGAAAAAGTTAGTGTCTACCCCTGACTCCCTTTGAATCTCGCCCTGCTTCTGGCGATACTTAAAGCGACACTGCAGCAAAATGTAGCGAAATGAAGCGAAGTGTCCAGAAAAATACACCAAAAAGATCGCTACGTTTCAGAGGGCCCTATGCCGCCCTAGTGGAGCCCAGGCTAATGGGAGTGGAACCCCTCCTCCTCAATCCTAGACATCCTGGGGCCAGAGTACCCCCCCAAAAAAATAAAAGAAGAAGAAAGGTACATGTAAATCCTGATGAAGACTACTCAATGTAGTTGAAACGTAGATCACACTTTTCTAGTTCCATTCAACATTTTTCCAACTGTTTGTACAACCTACTTCTGCTTAATAAATGCCAACATCAATTTTTTGTGACCGGACTTTGCTTTTGTGTCACTCAACAAACATTATTATTGTAAATGTTAAAGAATTACATTCATTCCTGTAGAATGCACTCTATGTACATTTATAGTAATATAGTAAACTTGGTCATTTACCCCCAAATTAACCCTGATTGTTTCAACATTTTCAAAATTTGATTCACCATGAGTCGGACATGTACCCTGAGACGGACAGTGAAATCTGAGGGTATTCATGTAAACTACGACTTCTAGTGTATGTTTTTTGGAAAGAATAACACTGAAACTTTACCCTAGTTCAAAAATGAAGAGCTTAAAATGCTTAAATGACCACTAAATCAAGTGTCCGTCTCAAGGTATGTGTCTGACTTAAGGCGAATCTAACCTAATCCCAACCTTTGAAAATACACTGAACAATACTAACCCTCTTATAGGGCTCTTATTGTCCATGAATGAGATTGTTTTGGGTGCTATCCTCTACTATTATATTGGAACACATTTAAATAGAATCTAAAATGTGAAAAAAATTACTTTAAAGTGCCCCTAAAACGCCACCCACGCTCTTTGGAAACCCCTGAATAGTGCCTCCCTGTCACTGCTAATGTCTGACATCTGTGAAGTTTCCAAAGTTTAACCCTTTTGAGAAGAGACAGTGCTTTACTGCATTATGCCCTTTGTCCACATAATGCATGAATGCTTTCTTTTTTCAAGCAACTCACCAGTACTTCTTCCATGCATCATGCTGTTCACACCCATGATACACTCCTGCATGATGCACTAATGCAGTGCCCACAAAATACTTCCCAGCGCTACAGTGATACATCAGGACAGACACCTCAGACAACATTCAGAGGGTTAATACAGAATTCCATGAGCACATTAGCAGAATCTGATGCCATCCAAGTACCTGCATGTCAAAATCTGTGATCATTAAGAAGAAGGATTCATCAGTTTGGGAGAACTGCTTTGCCCAACATGGGAGTTCTTGGACTTTCGCATGAGCATGCCGGAAATTCTTTGGCCATCCCCCGCGAATTTCTTTTTGGTCCTCCTGCCTGGTTTAAATTGATCATGGGTGACCCCTTTGAGTTCTAGAAATGCGCCGGCTTCTTGGTTAAAAAGGGGTGACATTGTTTTGGTCCCCCCTCCCTCAAGGGAGTTCAAAATAATTTTGGTCCCCCCCATTCAAGGGGTCCAATTTTTTGGTCCCCCCAACCCCCCAAAAGTACCAAAGCTCCCATACTGTTAAAAAATGACCACTCCCTAAATTTTTTTACTTCAAAAATTAAATTAATTCTAACATGGGAGTCAATCTTTAACTGCAATTTACAGTGTAAATATAGCAAATAGTGACCAATGTAGGGATACGGTACCGTTGCGTTTAAG
This sequence comes from Harmothoe impar, assembly GCA_947462335.1. Lineage (NCBI taxonomy): Eukaryota > Metazoa > Annelida > Polychaeta > Phyllodocida > Polynoidae > Harmothoe > Harmothoe impar. The sequence goes on along the minus strand of OX381704.1, from coordinate 10,126,177 downwards.
TGCCGGGTATTGAATAAGCGCCGGTCTTGTATAAGCACCGGGGGTATGAGGGTCTTGAAATTATTCTTAAGCACTAAAACTGGATCTTGAATAAGCGCCTGTCTTGTATAAGCGCCGGGGGTAAACACCCCTCCAAAGTTATAAGTGCCGGTGTGCTTAAACACGACGGTACGGTATGATAACATGGCTTACACGACGTACCCGGTGACTTAGTGCGAGCAGCTCATGAATTAATCACTGACCGCGCTCTGTAAATCAGGACTGCATGGTTATAACACCGACCTCACAATTAGCTCTCTAACCCTTTACAGACAGCCGCATGACAGCCTCAGAGTGTCCCGGGCTGGGAAGTGTAACCTGACACCCAGAGCGTCTGTGGTCACCAGGACACTGATATAAGGAGAGGTCCAGGAGCCCAGTGTAGGTTATGTACCAGGTGGATGTCTAAGAGATGGGGAAGATAGGCAGTAGTCGTGCTCTGCACTGTTTAAGTATCGCTTGATGCCTTAATGCATTGTGCCCTTGGTTGTCCTGATGCATGAATGCAGACATAGCGAATAACTCACCAGGGCTGCATTCTTGCGTCATCCCGACTTTATGGGACATCCCGAAGGGTCGGTATTTTGCACCAGTGTAGCACTGGTGAGTTACTCGCCGCGGCTGAATTGGTGCGCTATGACGACATGCCGTCTTTTAAGAGTTAAGGACGGCATAGTACTTTAAATGTTCTATGTCCGTTCTCATCATCATGCATGTAATACCCAGGTCTGCACTGACATGTCGTACCGACACGTCAGGAGTGTATCAAACCCATAGGGTCGGCATGATGCATGAATGCAGTACTGATATGTTACTAGCCAGGGTTGCATTCATGCATCATTATGACAAAGGGCACATACTGCATTAAATCGCTAGGCGGACCTTAGAGGGTAAACTCACCATAAACAGCCATAAACAGGTATACTTACAGTTTTAGCATGTTTTATTCATAAATAGACCATGACCTGTGAGCACCGGATTTTAGGTATGACTCTTAGTGTTGCAGCCTTAGGCGAAAACATTTTCTGCAAACATTATCTATATATTAAACAGTACACGTCTGCTAGAAAACTATTACTCAAAATTTGATATGGGGGTACTATACATATTCTTTGTAAAAAACTAATTTAAAATTATATGAGAAATCTAATTTTGTGGGTGATCTTCAGAATTAGCAGAACATGCCTCAAAATTAGATTTGAAAGAACACATTTTACATGATTCCCTCTTTCTAAATCAAATATTTTTAGGCAAATCTATGGCATATTTTTATGGGTGTCAAGCCATACAGATATGTACAGATATTGGTCGGTAAGGTATGACTGGTATGGTTGGTATGACAGACCATGGCCTGCAGTACAAGGTATAAAAGGCATTCAGCAATATTGGAAACTTATATATTTTCACTGGTATAGATTTCCGCAAATTTGCTAAAAAATGCTACAATTTCGTGTGCATTTGAATTCATGTATTCTGGAGTTTGGCTGTTCTGTGACTATATCGGAGAAATATTTGCTCTGTAAGATCTGTCAAATCTGTGAAAATATGTGCAGCGTGAAATATAGTACGTTTACAGTATGCATGTTAATGTCACCGGGGCAATATACTATGTGATATGACCCCAACAGAGGCACCTCATTACCTCATTTACATCCCATTAACCATGACCTTTGGCTTCCAGAATCAACCTCAATTACAACATAGCACAGAGGCAGCAAGCAAAGCAGACTCATATGAAGCAGTGTGAATACCATTTGAAAATTCTTCAAAATCTTTAATCTATATTGAAAAAATAATGTCTATTTTGAGACCCCATCTAGAGGGATAGAGCAGCAATTTGACCACTTAGACTACACAGTATTTGCCTATTAACAGAGGCGTAGGAAGCAAATCTTCATTGGGGGGACCCAGGGGGGCCCACTCCAACCAGCTTTAAGTATCAGTTTTTATGCATGATGCATCATATACACACTTATGTTAGACTGTATAGAAAAGTAGTATTTGAGCCTACCTTTAGTTCTGATTTGGGGGCCCAGTCCCCTCTGCACCCACTTTTCTCTATGTGGGAGAGGTTATGATTGAAAACTGTGTGTATTAAATTAAAGGTCCAAACATATTTAGCCCCCCCCTCCTCAGTGATGAGGGGGGGGGGGGCTTTAGGCCACGGCACTGTTTTCAGTTAGTCCCAGCCTGCTACAAATGATGCCTTACCCTGCATGGTTACCACACAAATGATGCCTCATCCTGCATGGTTACCACACACATGATGTCCTACCCTGCATGGTTACCATACCAATGATGCCTTACCCTGCATGGTTACCATACCAATGATGCCTTACCCTGCATGGTTACCACACAAATGATGCCTCATCCTGCATGGTTACCACACAAATGATGCCTCATTCAACAAAGTTACCACACAAATGATGCCCTACCCTGCATGGTTACCAAAGAAATGATGCCTCATCCAGCATGGTTGCCATACCAATGATGCCTTACTCTGCATGGTTACCACACCAATGATGCCTTACCCTGCACGGTTCGCATACAAATGATGCCTCATTCAACATGGTTACCACACAAATGATGTCCTACCCTGCATGGTTACCATACCAATGATGCCTTACCCTGCATGGTTACCACACCAATGATGCCCTACCCTGCATGGTTACCATACAAATGATGCCTTACCCTGCATGGTTACCATACAAATAATGCCTTACTCTGCATGGTTACCACACAAATGATGCCTTACTCTGCATGGTTACCATACAAATGATGCCTTACCCTGCATGGTTACCATACAAATAATGCCTTATCCTGCATGGTTACCATACAAATGATGCCTTACCCTGCATGGTTACCATACAAATAATGCCTTATCCTGCATGGTTACCATACAAATAATGCCTTATCCTGCATGGTTACCATACAAATGATGCCTTACCCTGCATGGTTACCATACAAATAATGCCTTACTCTGCATGGTTACCATACAAATGATGCCTTACCCTGCATGGTTACCATACAAATAATGCCTTATCCTGCATGGTTACCATACAAATGATGCCTTACTGTATGGATACATGGATACTATACACAGGACGAGAAATCATGGTTACCATGATATACATTAATTTATAAGACACACATAGATGATGTCCATCAGCATCCATTTAGACTTAAGCCAAAACCAGCCCTGGAATAGTAAGAGGAGTGGCTGTTGGTCATTACCCACAATACGGGACCAAATAATACATGCATTATTTATTTAGTGTCAGCGGGATGTTGTATACACTGGTTCATTATGTTTTGTTTAACATACAGTAGCATAATGGACTAAAGCCAGCACATTTGTACAACAAAATAATGAACACATAATATTCCCAAAACAAAAGCACTAACCATAGTGTAGATATAGCATGAGTTTGTGTAGTGGTGAAATAAATACATGCATACTTTTTTTTGAATATTGTTAAGCTTTATTGTCCATAAAGATAAATTCTTGGTTTACAATGTATGACATAACAAGTGTCTTTCCAACGTTGGATGAGCTGAGTCATCAAGCATAACTGGTGTATAATACCTTGGTTTCTGTTACATCAAATATATATTTCCGTGTTATTATAGGGTAGATAGCAACTGCCGCCCTACTGCCCTTCTTCTAAGAGATAGGGATATTTGACTGCCCTACTATTCAGAGGTGGGGGGATTTGACTGCCCTACTTTTCAGGGTTTGGGAGATTTGACAGCCCCACTTTTCAGAGGTTGGGAGATTACAAGTAAAGGTCTCGTTGAATGTTGTGCAAATTCAATTGTATTCATCCATTCAATTTTATTCATCCATTCAATTTTATTCATCCAAATTAATGATATGATTTGAACCGCCCTACTTATCAGGGCCCTGACAACATCTGACCGCCCCCCTTGTCAGGATCTAATGGGAATTCACCGCTACCGCTTTTCAGAGTCGTGCTACAGTGGTTATCCAAAACATAGTAGAGTGCCCCCCCGGGGGTCCACAATGCAATAAAATACCCCTTAGCAATTACGAAGATAGGTTAAATCACCACTCAGTTATGTAACAATATGGACATGTCATATGCTAAATATGGGCCCTATACTAGTAGCGAGTTTGACAAACGGGTTCATTAAGGGGTTCACAGCTGGATTGTAAAGCAATGTCATTAACAAATTAGCAGGGCAATATAATGTGAGGAGGGGTTGGTGCTATCTTCGATGAACCCTACTGTGGGTAGTTAATCTAGTGGTAAACGTGGTAACTAGAAGGGTACGAGGTTTATTGATAGTGTGAGTAAATGATACTTGGGTTAAGTGATATCTATCTTTTAATTGATATTACCAATGTGGCCCTCAATAAACTCACAGTTGGCAGGCTTGCCAGCAGGTCTCAGGTTCGGTACAGCAGTCTGAACAATATGACTATAGTATCATGTGTGTCTCATTGCCAAGACTGCCTCTGTCAAATTCACCTTTACCGTAAACCTCGTGTATAAGCCGTATAGTTTTGCTCCTATAGTACAGTACTAAAGCCTCCCTATTCAGATCACTGGCTTATAGGATCGGCCCAAAGTCGGGGTGCGGCTTATACGCGAGGTTTTACGGTAGTACTTTTCATGATAAAGGGAAAAAAAGGACCATCTGGACTGGTCCTACTGCCAACATTAATCAATGGCTAGATCTCTGGCTACATTTCAGGTTTTACGGCTTTTAGCGGCATCCCATTCTTAAAGGGTTAACACTTCAAGGATGCATGTTGCTAAGAAATTACATTTGTTGTCATGATGCACCAATGCAGCCCCGGCGAGTAACTCGCCAGGGCTGCATAGGTGCATCATGCTGACCCTTTGGGAGTGGCTTAACCCTGAAGGGTTGGCATGATGCTTGATTGCTATATTAATACATGATGCCATCCTTAAAGGGTTAATATACCAGACAGATTGATGGCTTTGAACATCTAGCTCACAGGACAGTGTGAATATTTATAGCTGGAATATTCAAAACCGACATGAGGCTTATTCAGTCCTGAGTCAAGGGGTCCCATAGCAGATAAAACTCAGCAAGTGAAATGGGAAATATGTGTGACGTTAAACATAGCCAGCACGGACACACACAGAGAAAATCTAAATGCCCTGGCCCTTAGTCTGAACAGGCTATCCCAGGTTAGTTGTGGGGACATTGGTCAGGAAGGATAAAGTTCTACTCAAAAACAACATATGGGTAATGCCTTACTCAAAAGGACTGAGCCTAAAACACATTGAAATGGAGAAGACTGAGGTAAGTTGGTCAGTATTAACCAACCTGGTTAGGCACTATAGGCTGTGTCTCACGACCTTGAGCCAATGTTTTTGTCTCTGACCGGGTGCCGTCTCTGACCAGGTGCCGTCTCTGACCGGGTGCCGTCTCTGACCGGATGTCACTTTGGGAATTAAGTTATTTTCTACCAACAGCAGGAGGCTAATAATAATTACATAACAGCTGCCATAAAGTTTTTACAAATCCTTATACATATGAGTATAGGTTTAAATTTAAAAAGCACTTTTTTCTGACACCAGGTCAGAGACGACACCCGGTCAGAGACAGCACCCGGTCAGAGATGGCACCTGGTCAGAGACGGCACCCGGTCAGAGACAAAAACATTGGCTCAAGGTCGTGAGACAGAGCCTATAGTGACTGGTCGTATATGGAGCCAAAGAATATCAGTGTGCAGCTCATTTATGGTGCTAGTGACTAGCGGTGAGATAGACTGCATGGGGGTGATGGCATTGAACTGAGTCACAGGTATGTTATATGCCTGTGGGAGGGAATTCCTGGGGTCATGCGGTGCCCTGTCAATGAAAGCCAACCCGTGCACTAAACAATACCGTAAAACCTCATGTATACGCCTAACTGACTTATAAGCCTAACTCACGTATAAGCCTAACTCACATGTAAGCCACATCTGGACTATAGGCCGATCCTAAAAGGTGCACTGGCCATCTGATTATGGTGACTTTAGTGCTGTACCATAGTAGCTAAAACTCGTGTATAAGTCACACCCAGACCTGCGTTTGCGCTAGGGCACTTTTTCTATTAGCCAATTTGGCGAATTTGTACTGATTTTGATTAGCCAAATTCAATATCAGTTAGCCAACTATTTGTAGTACATAATCTATATAACGCTATATTGCTACATTCCCGGTATACTGTAAAACCTCTCTGATAAGCCGACCTTTTTTGGGGGATTTTAGGCTTGATTTGGCTTATACTTGTCTCATAAAAGGGGGTCGGCTTATAAGGGAGGTTATTTATCAAGTGCTTTATAATTTAATTGTGAAATTAAATGAGACTTACCAGGGTAAGGTGATATTTGATTATGATTTTGCCGAGGGCACCACGTTGTGGTGCAGAGTATACAGGAGAGGTGGAACCGAGGCTTGCGCATGCGTACTAGTCAGGATTTAGAGTATAAATACTAGAGATTCAATCATTCCTTTTTTAAAAAACTTTTTGTGGAATAAAATTGATATTGATCCCACCCAATTTTGCTGAGTCATTTCCCCAGCCTTAATTCTTTTTCGATCCAGATTCTTGCCAAAGAGGGTAAGGGCGGGTTGGGCCTGTATACTCTGCACCACGACGTGGTGCCCTCAGCAAAATCATAATCAAATATCACCTTACCCTGGTAAGTCTCATTTAATTTCACAATTTTGCCTCGTGCACCACTCTGTGGTTCGAGGCTACAGGAGACTTTAGAGTAGGGCACCTACTTTTTTAAAAATCTTTGTATCTCTAGAATTTCCAATCTTTCCCCTCTTCATTTCCTTCAGCGTTAAATACCCGGTATTTTTCCCCTGAATAAAAGAGGCGACCATCTTTTCATACACATTCTTTGAATTTATTTAACACATGCATAAATTCATCTGCGTTCACAATTTCATTTTTGAATCATCATCAAACCGTGCATCACAATTTCATTTTTGAATCATCATCAAACAATGCATACACAATCAATCAAGTTAGCTCGATTTCTGAGCTGCTTTGCGTTTTTTGGACTTCTTTTTCTCCAACGCAGCTGTGAGAATTGTTTCTCCAAATACATTTGGGTCGGTCTCAATTGGCCTGTCATAGTGCTTGGCAAATGACGACGCATTCCTCCATGCTGCTTTCCTCATTATGAGGTTGATGGGGACTCCTAGTCCTTTGGCCTTGGACGTGACCGCCCCTCTGGTTGAATGCGCTCCAAACTTTTGTCTACCGTATTTCTGCACATTTACTCCGGCCAAGTCCAACACTCCCAAAGTCCAGTGGGAGAGTGTGTCCCTCTCTATAGGCTTATAGGGGGACCTGAAGCTGATGAGCAGCTGTTGGTGTTTACTCTTCTCTGGGTCCTCCATTCTCAGTGGTTTTGTCCTTTTGATATATTCTCTCAAGGCACTCATTACACAAATGTCCACATCCTCCTCAAAGGCCTGTACTGAGATCACATCTAATGCTTCCCCCGGCCTATTGTGCTTCAACATCTTTTGCATGAAGAATGTGATTTCTTTCCTTTCTACAATTGCATTTTCCAACGTTAAATTTAACACCGTCTGCCCACGCTGGGCAGTAACTAGAAGTAACAATATCACAACTTTAAACCCCAAAAGTTTTAACGATAACTCCTTGTTTGGACCCCACTCTTGAAAAAGCTCCAGCACCTCCAAAACGTCCCAGAACCCAGTGTATCTGCCTCCTGAGGGGTTTCTGATGCCCGCTCCCCTACATAACAGAGTCACCTCTTGAACCGCCCCAAATGTGGTTCCTCCAAATTTGGGTAGCAAGGCTGAAAGGGCACAACGAGCGGTGTTTACTGCAGAATACTTCGCTCCTCTATCTGACAGTTCTGTTAAGAAATTACATGCTTCTGCCAGTTTTGGATTCATAATGGACACTTTATTTCGCACACAGTATAGGGCCCATTTCTTCAAATAGACCGTGTATTGCCCTTTTGTGGAGTGTCTATAAGAATTCATAATGAGGTTCACTGTAGCCTGGCTATGCCCCTGCCTTAATAGTCGCTGGGCGACAAAAGGCATGCCACAAATTGGCACGTTGTCATGGCTTCCTTGTTTCTGGGCTTCCCGTGGCCGACCAGATTTCCTTTTGCTTTTCTGAAGAACAGCTTCCTGTCCGCCAGGTTTATGAGATGACTGTACCACGGCTGCCCCGGCCAATCTGGGGCGATGAGAACTGCCTTCGTCTTGCATTGGATCATCCTCTGGAGGACCTTCCCGACCAAGCTGAAAGGAGGGAATGCATAGAAGAACATATCAGTCCATTGAAAGGAGAAAGCATCATGTTTCCATGCCCCCGGGACTGGGTCCCAGGAGACAAAATATTCCAATTTGTGGTTCAGCCTGGATGCAAATAAATCCACCTCTGGCTTCCCCAACACTCTACACATTTTTGAGAATATTTTGTCACTGATCTCCCATTCTATGTCATCATTGAAATTTCTGGACTTGAAATCTGCCAATACATTGTCGACCCCTGGGATGTGTGCTACAGTCAACCAATTTTCATTCTCTTCAGCCCATTCCCATATGAGCCTTGCCACTTCATTACACCTAGGAGATGTCACACCCCCCATGTGCTTTACATATGCCAGTGCTGTAGTGTTGTCTGTCAGCAATCTGATTTCCTCCCCCACTTCAGGCACCAGCGACTGTAGTCCAAACAGAATAGCCCACAGTTCTTTCACATTTATGTGGTCTGGAAGTTCTTCTTCCCCAAACCTTCCTCCAGTAGATAGTGTGTCCCTATGGGCACCCCATCCCTCCTGTGAGGCGTCTGTCACTACCACAATTTGCTCTAGGGCATACCTTATCTTCCTTACTCCTACTGGGATGTTCTCCAACCACCAAAAGATCTCCTTTTGTGCAGCAGTGGACACCCGGGTCAAAGCATCAAAGTTACCACAACACCTCTTGAGTGCCTCATTCTTCTCTCGTTCTAATGTTTTGAGATGTGCCCCACCATAGTCAATACCCGGTGTGTAGGCTACCATCAGACCTATTAAGCCTGCTATCTCCCTTATGGTAGACTTCTTCTTCAGTAGTACTCCCCAAGCTGCTCTATGGAATTTCTCCACCTTTTCCTGTGTGAGTCTTACTGTCATTTCCCTGGTGTCCACACTGAACCCCAAGAATTCAATACACTGTCTAGGCTGTAGCACTGATTTTTCTTCATGTATTACAAATCCCAAGGAGTCTAATGCCTCCGCCAACTGCAATGCTGACTGACTGCATTTTTCCTCTGAATCTGCAATGATGAATGAGTCATCAATGTAGAAGAAACATTCATTTCCTTTTTTCCTTAACTCCGAGAACACCGGTGTTAGGATTTTTGTGAAAATCCGCGGTGCACAAGCTAACCCGTTTGGAAGTGCTGTGAAGTGGTACAAAACCCCCCTCCAAACAAATTTCAGGTATTTTGTGTATTCTTCCTGTACCGGTAGCGTATAGTATGCGTCCCGTAGATCAACTGATGCTAGCCAAGCCCCCTCCCTCATAAGCTCAAGCGCAGTTTTGAGAGAAGTCATTTTGAAGTGTTCATATTCTACCACCTTGTTCAGCCTCGACAGATCCAACACCATCCTGAAGTTCCCATCCTTCTTTGGCCTTAAGAATACATTAGACACCACCTGTCCCACTTCATGTTGGCTTTCCACTATCACCCCTTTTTTCAACAATTTTTGAATCTCAGCATCCAGAATGTTTGATTCAGTCTCATCAAAAGTCAAAGGGAATTTTGTACTCTTGTCACTCGTGTCACCCACAAACGGTATCTCTACCCCCTGAATCTGGCGTAACACCCATGTGTCCTTTGTATAATTTCCCCATTCAGTTTTGAAGTTCTTTGTATTCCCAGCTTGAAAATTATTGACAGTATTCAAAAAAGACGTACCAACCTGTCCTACTTGGTCGCCTTCTTCTGAAAATTCTGAGGGTTGGCTGAAGCTGCCGGCGGCGCTGGAGCCCTCTGCCTGTTGCCCTGGGCATGATACCTGGGTCTGAAGTTTGGGATGAAGTTGTTACCCAGGTAATTTGGGTTGAATCCCTGTTGTGGCGTGCTGAACTGTGGACCCTGTACATAGTGGTGGCCCCCGAAGTTGTTCTGACTCGCCTGTTTGAGCTGTGGTTTACCATGAAACTTAGCTTTCTTGGCCGCTGGTGGCTGAGAAGTTTTCTTTGCGTTGGATCCCTGTGTATCCTTCATAGCGCCTCTCGCCGCTTTCTTGGTCTTTTCATAGGTACTGACTGCAATCTCGACCGCCTTCCCATAAAGCCAGTTTGGATCCTTGTCTGCCTCTTTCACCTTCTGAATAGCTCGTATAAACTCAGGTTTCATAAAAGGCTTATGGATCTCATTCCTCTTGGCTATGAGTGCTGCATTTGTCAACACAAAGGTGCGTACTGCGTCTAACACTGATGCGCCTAGCTTATCCAGCGTGTCATCTGTCCCTCCCCTCTCTACCATCTCGTGAAGCAGGGGTGTGAGGGCTGACAGTCCAGCTATCAAGCCCTCCTGGGTATCTTGCAAGTCTTTATCTAAAGTCTTTATAGGCCCTGGCAACTCGAGGAAAATCTCCTCGTCCGTCTTCTGTACCACTAGTTTAGGGATGTTACCTACCCCCGGGTACTGGGCTGTCAGCGCTTCCAACTTCTTTTTGTCAAACTTCTCCCCGAGTAAGCGTTCCATATTGTCCGCTTAGTGGGGGTTTACCTCCTTTCCCAGTTCAGAAGTAGTTGACTTTTTTACGTCCTCTTGGAACAGCGTCGCCATGGCTCCGTCTTTCAGCGGTGGCAACTTTGGTTTGTTTACATCAGCGCCATCTTGACCTACTTTAGTTTCGTCGCCTTCTGTCTCCGACTCGCCATCGGAGATGTCATGTTTGCCATGTTGTCCGCTAATAATATAAGGGACTTTGTGAGTTCATCATCCACGGCTTGTCCAGCAACCTCCCATTCCTGGTGATTAAACTGATGCGTATTCCATGGATTGAACATTGGCGTTGCGAAGCTGTTATAGCCTCCGAACATCGACATGCTGGCCATTAGTTGTTGTTGCTGCTGGAGCAGCGCCTGCGTCTGCACTTGGATAAAGCGCGGGGAAAGCTCTGTCACTCCCGCGGAGTGCTGGCTTCCCATTGGCTGGCTGGAGGGGCCGGCGCCGTCACTAAGCCCCGCCCCTCCCCCACCTCCGCCGTGCATGGTGGTTGCTGTCTTTTTGTTGGGCCCGTCTTCAGTGACTGATCCCGACGTTGACATGGTTTCGTCTTCTTTTTCTCCCGAGGATGTAGATGATCTATCTATGTCCCTGTCTCTTTGTCTCTTTGCACGTTCCGTTTCTTTAGAACCAGAAGACTTTGACATACTGGAGTAGTTTCTCTTCTAAACGCCCAAAGCCCGCGGCAATAGCGCGTCCAACAATCCACAGTTTGTAGGTCGAAGCCCACGATGCGTGTCTGTCAAACAGAAGTAACGAAAACCATTAATATATGACTGTAATCACCTAGCAAAGCGATACAATAATGTCACATAAGTTTTCATGGACCTTATAGGCCTATTTTTACTTCCCCCAACCAGTGGGGAATTACTAAAACTTGGGATTCAAAATCCCAATACTCACCTAACGATCTGCCTGTCTTCAAGGACGCTCCATGAAACTGACTAGTACGCATGCGCAAGCCTCGGTTCCACCTCTCCTGTAGCCTCGAACCACAGAGTGGTGCACGAGGCAAAACCACGTTTAAATGAACCCAAATTTGGCTTATAATATTCTCTCACCGTGGGGGGTCGGCTTATAAGGGAGGTCGGCTTATCAGAGAGGTTTTACAGTACTAAGGGTCCAGGACCTATTTTAGAGGTGGATCAATAAGTTATAAGGGATCTCCCGGAAAATGAAATGGCCACTTTAATATTTGATTTTCGAAATATTGGTATCTGTTAACAACTGGGTCCCAACCTATTTGCCAATCATGATTCGCCAATTTCGCAATTTTTCAGGGGTTTTGGTTAGCCAAAATGGATTATGATTTGCCATTGGTGATTTGGCAAGTGGCTAGCACGAACCCTGCCAGACTCTGGGCCAATCTTATTAGCCGCACCAACGATCTGACTCGCGTAATAGCCACAGCTTATATTTGAGGTTTTATGGTAGACTAACTGCTGCAGGAGTTCTGGGTGGTCTAAATACTGTTGGACATGTTTCAAAGTGTGTTAAAATTCAGATGGCATCACGAAAATGCTATTGTTTATAATTGGTCTCATAAATAAATCCTTATACATTGTAAGAAATAGTTGCTCTGGTTTAGTAAAGGTTGATTTTTAGAGATTCTAGAGCACATAGAAAGAAATTCTATGCCACACCCATTGTATGGGACAGCAGGAGAAAACAGATTAAAAGAGTACCATTTGAGGTAGCTGGGGTGTTTTGCAGAAAGGGAAACCAATTTCTTGGAATAAAACGTCCATCAAATTAACGATTAACGAGGAAATAGAGAGAGAGAATATGTGACAGGTGAGTTCTGGTGTTTCATCTTATTCAAAGATTCATCCGGTAGATATTCAGGAGTGAGTGTAAAAGTCATAGCTGATTTAATTCAATTAAATCTGCCTGCAGTGAATTTATTGTGGGTGTTGATTCAAAGCTTGATCAATTCCACTTATTCACTGCCATGACCTTAGGTTGACCTAGTTGCAGGACTTCAGTCTGCCAGGTTGGTGTGGGAGCTGCACTGTCCGTGTGCACCTACATAGGTAGGTTAATATTACCTGTTCAACTATTAGTGAAATAGTTATTTAGGTTAGAAAAACAGATCAATCTTTGATTGATATTTTCCCGGTACTGTTTGTGCTAAATTAATAGCGATAACACACTGAGAATTTTTCCCCTACGCTGAAACATGCATTTTAGGGAAACCAAATGGAAAATAATAATTCAATTCGTTGAAGAAATAATTTTCTACATTTGGAATTCTCCGTGTGTTATCGCTATTAATTCCACGGGTTCAGTGCAGGGAGTGTTGTAAGTATACAAAGTAACCAAGCGGGTGACGTCACCGAGCAACCTGCTGGCGCGCCCCCTGGAGGGTAAAGCGTCCTTCAATAATACTAGCATTTACGTCATCAATCCGGCACATAAAATTCCTTTGGCAATACAGTTTAAAATATCCCCAAATCAACCTCATCAATCCCTTGTTGCTAAAGGGAAATCTGTTCTGCAAAACACTCCTGAGACCTCTATCTGCCAACATAATCATTTATTAACAAATATACTGATATAAAAGTGGATACTACTATTATGGACCATTTATCATTGACAAATCTTTCCATCATGTTTATAATGTGTTTTGAAATGATGAAACCCTTTGTCAAAATAGTAGCCGCTGATAAGAGAACCAATTTCCATATACAACTACATAAGCTTCAGCTTTCAGCCTGACTGTATGCATTAGCATTACTCACCCCTTAGGTCCAAGAACACAGAGAAAAGAAACAGCGTCAAAAGGGAGTCCAGGTTGCCTCCAGAATGACTATCCTCTCTAGGGGAGTCCAGGGAGCCTAAGGCAGCCTAGGTGACTCTCTAGCTGACCTGTAAGGGAGTCACCCGGGGGAGTCATATAGCTCTCTGGGTCCAGTCTATACGAAATCCTGCCGGACAACGGCTATAGCCGGCAAAAAGCCTGCCGGGCCGGCAGAAACGTGGCTACTGCCGGCCCGAATGACTGGCTGTCATCTGCAGGCCTTTGCCTACATGTCAGTTGTTACGGCTTGTGAATCGGACCAGTATTAAGGTTTCTACAGCATAAAATAGAAAGCATGAATATTTTCTGTAATTTTCTTCACTGATTTACAAGTTTGTATATTCGATTGATTTGCATATTTGTAACATACAGGATAACACTGTTCATTATCATTATTAGTGTGAAAAGTTGCCTTTCATTTGATATTTAAGTAATAATATTGTACTCCTATATCCGGGCCTGCAAAACATAACCCAGGCCTGCAAACTGAAATATCTGCAGGATCGAATGTCCGGCATTGTGAAAATATTTTCGTATAGACTGTAGGTCATATGACTCCCCCATTTGACTCCCTTAGGTCAGCCAATGTATAGGTCAGCCAATCCCATAGCCGACCTGGTCATTCTGGAGGCAACCTGGACTCCCTTTTTGACGCGTTTTTTTCTCTCTGTGAATGTGTATGGGTGGGGCAGGAGCGTCAACTACTCGGTCCCCACATTTGATACTCATAGCAGACGTGACCTGCGTTCTAGAAAACCTGAAATAAGGGCAATTTCTCATATATTTCTACTGTCACTGAATTCCAGAATAGGGGGGTCATTCTTTCTTTGCCTTAACCCTCAAAGGAGTGTCAAATTCTATATGAATGATGCCCCATTTAACAATCCCAGTAAACAAAAAACGTTATAATTTTATAACGTTATATATAACGTTACATAACGTTTCTCTTTTGCTCCCTACTATGATATAACGTTATATAAAGTTATAAAGCGTTATTTTGACGTAAAAAAATATGTTTTTTGTTAGCTGGGATAATTCTTTAACTGCTCTTGTAATGGATTGCTGTATACAAACTGGTAATGCATATAATTTCTATAAAAGATTCAATTGATAAGTGCATTCAAACCCCATTCGAATTAAAAGGGGGCTGCATATTTTATCAATTAAAAACTTTTAAGCCTTGTAAAATCAGTATAGAGTTGTAAAGTGAACTTGGACAAACCACTACTATTTAGTCACCAAAAATGCATTAAAATTGCGGCTCTGTCTGTCTCTCAGTCTCTATCCATCTTGCCAAGGTATTTCCCTCCTTGACCCTAGACTGACCTTGACCCTATCAGCGACGTTCCTAGAAGTGCCCGTTCATGTCACACGGCGGCCATGTTTGTTACAAACACAAACTGCCGTGTTTGGCCTCGTTCTCAGATGGACGCTTGGTGCGCCCCCTCACCGCTCTTCCCGTAAATACGCCCCCTCCCTCCGGACAGAAAAGCATGTGGGTGGTTCCAGTCCAGTTTCACATTGAGAGTCACCCTTCAGAAATTGGTTAAGGTCCAGATCTAGATTATCTGCGCTATATCTTGTTTCCGGTACCCATCCCTCACAGTGAGTAACCAGCTGAAGTACTCATCCCACACAGTGAGGAACCAGCTGAAGTACTGGCGGCCATCTTGTTTCTGGTACCCGTCCTGCACAGTGAGGAACCAGCTGAAGTGCTGGTGGCCATCTTGTTTCTGGTACTCGTCCTGCACAGTGAGGAACCAGCTGAAGTAAGTAGTATAGTATGTATCGGAACGGGACTATAGTTAAGTACTGTTTATTACTCAATCGACATGCAGCCAATCAGAGGCCTCCATTTGGTCACGTGACCGGAAGTGACCTACTTAGGGGATTAGTGGTGACGTCACGTGACCTAGTTAGCCAATCAGAGGCCTCCATTTGGTCACGTGACCGGAAGTGACCTACTTAGGGGATTAGCGGTGCATTCTGGGTAACCCTGCAGCCAATCAGAGGCCTCCATTGGGTGACCGGAAGTGACCTACTTAGGGGATGGTGCATTCTGGGTAACCTACTGACCTACTTAGGGGACCGGAAGTGACGTCATATGACCTAATTTAGGATCACGTGATCGGAAGTGACCTGATGAGTCACGTGACCGGAAGTGACGTCACACGACTTAATGGCCAACCGGAAGCGACCTGATTGATCACGTGACCGGAAGAAGAAGAAGTTTTTTTTTTGTTTAGGATCCCGTGACTGGAAGCGACGTCGTCACATGAGTGATGCTTTAAGAGACTGCGCGACTTACTAGTAAAAGAAGCCGTATGATAATAAAAACACAACAATATTTTCTTTTAATTTTTTTTTATTTATTTTTTTTTCAATCTTGATAAACACTCTATTTTTGAAAAGATGCACACGCTTATTTTTTTTTTTTTTTTTTTTTCATATCTCTAAAGGACTCGTTGTCACACCGTCAGAATGCACGCGACGCTTATAATACAAGTAGCGCACGCCGTCTTTCTCTATGGTGTAGGTGACCATTTTGTTTCGCACCACTTTGAAATTTCTATTTACAGCAATGAGAGTTTTTCGTTGGCGAAGAACATCCAAGAAGGCGTCTGGTTCCTGGGGGTTTTGTTTCTTCTGTACGCCTTTTGCACTCCATTTTTTGGATTTTCTTTCACCGGTGTCGCTGACTCGATCGTAGCAAATGTAAGTCTTAGGGTTGAGACTTAGGATCCCGTCACCTTCCCACTCCGCTTTCATGAGCCCCGAAGTTCTCAGATCGTGAAGGTACCGTCTCTCACAACATCCGCCGGGCGGCGCACACCATTCTCGCACTCTTTCCGTTTTTGTCTTCACGAAAAGCTCTAAGTGCTCGTCGCACACCGCTGTCGGAAGCCACTTTCGTTTCTCTCTGAAGTACGTCTCTCTCAGGCGAGGTTTCACTAGGTCATCCAACGTGGCACCGCTGAGAGCCATGTAAAGACTGTCGGTGTCCATTTGACAAAGGGCATAATCGCGCCGATCGACGAATCTATCCAAGAAGTCGTATGTGAACTCTAACATTTTCAACTTCGCGTACTGGTATACCATGAACCCTATCTGAATAGGGAGGTTGTTCTTGACCGTTTTCGGTTGTAGTTCGACTTCAAACAGATCGGAAGTCAACTCGGACGCCTTTTTGAAGCGCCACGAATTGGCCAATAGTTCGAACTTCCGACTGTCAGTGTATCTCACCGCCGTGTGTTTTTCTTTGTTGCAGATTGTTTTACCGTACGTAGCGTTTCCCATTAACTTGTAACAGTCTGACAGAATTTTCTCGTTCTCGTTCACGTCGCCACGTCTTCGCGCCGCCGTCACTTCGTCCGCGAAACCGGCAAAGGAGCGTTTAGGTAGGTATTCTACCACCAGCTGCACTTTGGTGACTATCAAACCGTGCTCTAAATACCACTTGAGAAGCGGCGTTCCCAAGAGAATATTTTTTCCGTGGTAACTCCCTATCAGACATCTCTGAGGCGTGCTCAACAGCTTTTCTTCCTGCGCAAAGTCTGACATGTGAGGGCCTATGTCCGATTTTGAAACGGTCGCGTTCTTGAAAACGGGGGTCATTTCTTCGAAGTACTCTCGTAGGTGAGGCGGCGTAGTGATGTCCACTTGAACTAAACCGAACATTTTCTCCTCTTTCACAGCGGAAAGGATGTCAGTAGTATAGTATGTATCGGAACGGGACTATAGTTAAGTACTGTTTATTACTCAATCGACCTGCAGCCAATCAGAGGCCTCCCTTTTGGCGGGAAATTCAAAAGCAGCCAATGAGAGGCCTCCCTTTTGGCGGGAAATTCAAATAGGTCACGTGACCGGAAGTGACCTACTTCCGGTCACGTGACCTTTGGGCGGGAAATTCAAATAGGTCACGTGACCGGAAGTGACCTACTTAAGAGGGTCACGTGACCACCATGTTGGCGGGAAATTCAAATAGGTCACGTGACGGGAAGTGACCTACTTAAGGGGGTCACGTGACTACTAGGTTGGCTTTCAAAATAAGTCACTTGAGATTTTGATGGATAAATAAATTTAAAAAAAGAAAAAAAAAGCAAGCTGAAAAAGCTTGCTAAAAAATAATTTAAAAATACGGCTCTTTTTTTCTAGGAGGGGGGGAGAGGGGCACTCTGGGGGGCACTCTTTAAGATGCATGGGGGGGGAGGGGGGGAGGGGGGGAGGGGCAGGGTTTTTTAAGAGTGAGACTCGCTTCTCTGCCCTCTCTAAAAGAGAGGGCAGAGAGGCGAGTCTACTTACAATGAAAGGTATCATGATTGCGTTTATGATGATGTGCATCATGATGTGACTATCTTACAACCCTATGAGAAATAAGCAAGACATGGGCGTACTTACACGGGCTATTTGTAAACTAATTTCTCTTGAATCTATTAACAGCTCACATTTTTTTCTTAGATGACATCTGACAGCTGCTTGCTAGGCTAAGATATTGTTAAATAAACAACTTGGAAAGCTAATTACAGTTTTCTGGCTTGAAATAAAGTCTTTCAACAGACTTTTTTTTCTCATCTTACACAGAGGCAAATATCAGAGACACCCAATGGCGCTTAAACTGCTCTCAGCCAAGGGTCGGGCACTGCTGGACTATAATAGACGGGTCAAGGACCGTTCTACTGTGGGTCAGGCTAGGTCGGACATTCAATAACGCGACTTTAGCAAAACTTGCTTGAAAGTCTGACCATGCGAGATCCTTATGCCCCAGTCTGTCAATGCTGTCCAGACTTTCAAGCAAGGTTGTCAAACACCTACCTGTCATTGAATGTCCGACTTAGCCTGCCTGACCCTCAGTAGAACGGTCCTTGACTCATCTATTATAGTCCAGCAGCGCCCGACCCTTGTATGAGAGGGGTATTGACACCATTGGCTGACTCTGATAATTCGCCTGTGTGCACGAGGGGAGGAGAGGGTTTACAGCTTGCGCTTATAGAGCACTACTAGTGGAGGTTTGGATGAGGAGGCTATGACATATGATGTTTGTCTTAAAAAATAGCCATGGCTCATGTCGATGTCGCTTAATTATGCTCATATCTCATGTCGATTTTAAGAATTGCTCATGTCACCTGTCACTGTGTTTTTCAAGCTTCATGTCAAATGTCACTAGGCTTCATCTCGACTTTAGTGGTCCACACCGCTGCTGCTGCTGCTGCTGCTGTCGGTGCTGCTGCTTGTGCTGCTTGTGCTGCTCATGCAGCAGCTGCTGGCTGCTTGTGCTGCTGCTGCTGCTGCTGACAGATGCTACTGCTTGTGCTACTGCTCGTGCAGCAGCTGCCAGCAGCTGCTGAAGCAGCTGCCAGCAGCTGCTGGCTGCTTGTGCTGCTGACAAGGTCATGGGGGCTGCTGCTGACGATGTCACGGATGCTGCTGACAAATGCTACGGCTTGTGCTGCTCGTGCTGCTTGTGCTGCTGAAGTTGCTGCCAGCTGCTTGTGCTGCACGTGCAGCTGCTGCTGAAGCCGCTGCTAGATGCTGCTGCTTGTGCTGCACGAGACTGAGTAGCCGCTATTCGGCGTTTCACTCCTTATGTACCCTGTCCTAGTTAATCCTCTTAAACGGCTGAAAAGGCTCTCTCAGCACAGAGACTCTACTCAATGTAAGAGATCAGTTAAGTAAGTTTTCACATGCCACCTGACTACTGCGGGAGGGTTTAGACTTAAGCAGCTTAGTGCACACACGTGTCTGTTAGAAAAGCTACCTGCACACCTGCCTTCCTTTTTCACTAGTATTTACCCCCTGCCGACTTATAAGGCACCTATACACGCCTTCTTGCTTCTAGAGCTAAGCTGACTGGCAGCTATTTTAAAAGAGAATACTCGTTACCTGTATAACGGATAAGGGGGTTATGAGATTAGCGTGTGTATACAAAAAAAAACAAAAAAAAAGCTACAGGGGGCGCGTGTCTGTCTGTGAGGTAGAGACCATGTGGTAAGCGACTCAAGTGTAAAACAACAGCACCTCCTCTTGTCGCAGTGAGTGGTGTGGACGGCGGCTGGCTAGTTGAATTTAAGCGTCAGCTTGAAAGATAAGGCCAAATAAAAAAAAAGGTTTGTTTCAGGTCACCCGACCAACCCTAGCAAAACAGGGTCGACCCTACGTTTTTTTTTAAGCAAGTTTGAAGAAAATTTCATATTTTTATACTTTTTGGGTCATTTTTAGAATTTCCACGGAGGATGGCTAGTACTTTCATGTTAAAAAAATAAAATAAAATAAAATAAAAATCCGACCTACCGACTCCAGTCTTTCTGCCCATGTTACCTGAAACATACCTTTTTATTTTTTTTTGGCTTAATCCGTTCACGGGCTGGCGCGTCACACCTGTCGTTAATCACCCCCTGTAGTCTTTGTATACACAGGTGACTCGGCTTTATCTCTTCACCAGCTATAATCCCATATACATGTAGCGCACGTTACACTCGTTAATTCTCTTTTCATGCTGATGGATTAGGGGTGGAAGGGTTCAGGTGAAAAGCGATTTGATTCTCTCTGGAAGAGGGTTGGAGCTCTAGGTGAAAACAAGCTTAGAACATCCAGATTAGCTGCTCTCTCGGCTATATAAAGAGCTTCATTTTTTCTAATCTCTGCCCACTTCGTCTTGTTGTACACTATCAGTCACGAGGCAGACGCTGGAAGTAGCAGATGTTTGCAGTATGGTTTACACAGAGGTTACCTGCTAATAGGATTTTGTCAGAATAGGGTGAGTTGCTATTAAAATGAACATTTAAATGGGTTGTTAATATGGTATCTGATGTTAATGAGCTAACACCTAACATTGAGGATTATGACCTCCCAGAGGGGCGTCTCGCCAAATTCTCCAGTCTTGACTATAGTCTTAACTGTCTAAAGACTGTGGAGCACGTTAATGGGTGGTCTCCTTACTAATTTCACTTGACCAGGCCGGCAGGGTCAACTAGGCTAGGTAATTACAACCACAAGGGCGGCTACTCAACATGCAAGTAGACCTACTACTACGAGATTGTCTTTTGACCACTCTGCCGCCGCCTGCTGGTCTGGCGATTACATGCTCTAGTATAGTTCTCCGCTCTTTTCGTCAGATGACGCCACAATAGGGTTTTTGTACATTTCCACGATACTCGCGAACATTTTAAACGCATAATGACCTATAATAAGCAACAAAGCACACTTCTAATATATTGAATATAAGAAACATGTCAACGTTGTGTATTTCTGATAGAATGAGGCAGATTCTTTGAAATATCAACTAAACTATAGTGAGATTGAAAATACTACACCATATCTAAAGCGATATAAAAGCTATATAAAGTCAGAACCTCTGACGGATCGGTAGGATCACTCAACCATTCGTCCTCGAAAGCAACACAGGGTTCCCGTCCAACAGGACTTTGAGCCTTGACGCTTTTGAGGAGGTTTGATCTCATGCTGCTTAACATGTGGTGTAATTAATCAACACCGCGGCCCCTCTTTAGGGGCCACACAATAAACAAAGAATAAAAAAGGGTAGGACTTAGGTTTAAAGTGAATCTCCCAGGATTTTGGCGAGGTCGACAAAGGAGGAGATAACAGATTAAACTGCAGGAGACTATACGCAAACCTTGATACTCTCAGAGGGGGAGCTCCATATTGCGGACCTGTGGTCAAGGTAATTACAACCACAAGGGTGGCTACTCAACATGCAAGTAGACCTACTACTACGACATTGTCTTTTGACCACTCTGCTGCCGCCTGCTGGTCTGGCCATTACATGCTCTAGTGTAGTTCTCCGCTCTTTTCGTCAGATGACGCCACAATAGGGTTTTTGTACATTTCCACGATACTCGCGAACATTTTAAACGCATAATGACCTATAATAAGCAACAAAGCACACTTCTAATATATTGAATATAAGAAACATGTCAACGCTGTGTATTTCTGATAGAATGAGGCAGATTCTTTGAAATATCAACTAAACTATAGTGAGATTGAAAATACTACACCATATCTAAAGCGATATAAAAGCTATATAAAGTCAGAACTTCTCACGGAACGGCATCTGCAACAGATCACTCAACCATTCGTCTTCAAATGCCACACAGGGTTCCCGTCCAACAGGACTCTGAGCCTTGTCGCTTTTGAGGAAGGTTTGATCTCATGTTGCTTAACATGTGGTGTAATTAATCAACACCGCGGCCCCTCTTTAGGGGCCACACAATAAACAAAGAATAAAAAGGGTAGACCTTAGGTTTAAAGTGAATCTCCCAGGATTTTGGCGAAGTCGACAAAGGGGTAGATAACAGATTAACCTGCAAGAGACTATACGCAAACCTTGATACTCTCAGAGGGGGAGTCCCATATTGCGGACTTGTGGTCAGATCTATCCCTTCTAGGGGGCAAGTTGCATGTCGTAAATGTCTACTACAGACATTGGGATATATTGTTAATCTTACTCTAGGGTCTCCATAATTAGACCCTGAATCCGTTGTTAAACGGGTGTGAGGGGGTGGTAACTAATACTTATGAGATGTTAGCTTAGTTCATAGTCTCCTTACCAATTTTCACTTGACCAGGCTGGCAGAGCCAACTAGTCTAGGTAATTATAACCACAAGGGCGGCTACTCAAGATCTAAGTAGACCTACTACTACGAGATTGTCTTTTTGGTCCTTCTGCTGCTTAGTTATTACATCCTCCAGTCTAGCTCGCCACACCCTTTGAGCAGCACCACCATTGCCTCGGTAAAAGTGTAGGGTGTGTGCTTTCCACCTTCAGGTATCCATAGATTCGATCACTATCACCCCCCTTGAAATGACTTCAGCTGTTAATTAGGGCGTAAAGCCACCAACCAAGTCCCTGTCAAAAGATGTGAATAACGAAACGCGCTAGTATAGTTCTCCGCTCTTTCGTCAGATGGTGCCACAATAGGGGTTTTGTACATTCCTACGATGCTCGCGAACATTTCAACGCATAATGAGCTACATAGGCAACAAAGCGCGCTTCTAATATATTAAAATATAAAAAACAATTCAATATTGTGTATTTCTGATAGAAATGAGGCGGTTTCCTTAAATACCGACTAAACTATAGCGAGATGAAAAATACCACACCATATCTAAGGCTTTATAAAAAACTATAGAAAGTCAGAACCTCACACGGATCAGCATTCTGTTTGCAACGGATCACCCCTGACCCACTGGTCCTCGCATGCCACACACGGCTCTGCCGTGTTTGAGCTTTGAGGTATCACCCATCAAGTGATCCATGCCGCCCAACATGAAGCGTAATTAATAGCTGCTGTTGCATAGCACAGTGGCAGCATCTAACTAACTCTAAAGAGTTAGTCGGCCCCTCTTTAGGGGCCACACAATAAACAAAGAATACCCTGAATCTGGGACCTGCGGGCGAGGGCCCCAACTGTGAAGTCATTATTGGCCACATTGGTAATATCAATTAAAACTTTAGACAACACCCACCTTAAGTATCATTAACGGACAATATCAATGAACTCAGCATCCGCCTGGTTACCACATTTAGCACCAATTTTACAACTCACAGGGGCCACACTAGCCTCACCGCGCTTTTTTATTGCTCTGCTGATTTCTCCAATCCAAAACATGAGGTATCTAGTCTAGCTGTGAGCTCATTGGGCCAAACAAAAAAATAATCCGTGTTCAGGTAACATGGTCCAAAAAAAAATAGGGTAGGTCTACGTCGCCTAAGGCGACGAAAGCGCGTCAAAGCGTTTACAGGGTTCGAGCCCGTGAGCTGCTCCTTGGGGCTGCAAAAAACGCTTAGACACTGAAATCCCACAGGGAAAAAATTTTGGGTTTTTGGACTTTAGGCCTTAATTTGAGGGTGATCCCGGGCTGATAGAAAAATAATTCTTGGACGAGCGGATAGCTCTGGATCTCTTTTATCTAAAACAGCGAAAAATTGATTATGGTTTCGCCGCAATTCATCCGACGGGGGGTAATCAGCCCCCCCCTCTGCCAATCAAGGCAGTGAATCTTGGCGACCGTGCGATCACTCACGGCCACCGCGACGAACCGACAGAAGAGATCGGCATCTTAGTATGATTCGTGTGACCTACTTAGAGGCTCACACGGTGGAGGTGTGTCCGGCGTTCGGCGCGCTGATTGGCTACTGGTGGGAGGCGCTGTGCCGCGTCAAGAACTTCACCTATTTGGGGCGGCTGTTAAAGGCGCACTGAGTTGAGGTGCACCTTTAAGCAAGAGCGCGATCCGGCCTAGTCTTGCGGACCTCTGTTTAGAGAGTGTAGCAAGCGGCTATGTCGCGCTCTCCAACCACAGGCTTAACAGTGGTCCGCAAGACTAGAGTGCAAGACGCGTGCACACACAGACCGAACAGACACACACAGACCCACACACCCACACACTCCTATCAGTGAGACGTCTAGCAGATTCGGGAGAGGCGACCAGGGAGGTACTCTCGGCTAGCGGCCACTAATTGCCTGTTTAGATAAGGCACAGAAACAAGGGTGATGACAGACTACGTGTTCAAGCAGCCAACATGCCCTGACACTTGATAATGGGTGTGGACCGCTAAATTCGATATGGTGACATGACCATTTCTTATAATCGACAAACGACATGAGGTCTAATGACAAGTGACATGAGGCCCAAAAAATCATAGTGACAGGTGACATGAACATTTCTTAAAATCGACATGGGATATGAACATTATTAAGTGACATTGTCATGTGACATGGTCATTTTCTAAGATCGACATTCGACATGGGGACCCCCTATCCAGAGCCCCTTGATAGATGACAGCTGTTGTGTGTAAGAAAAGTGTATGCCTCACAATCAAAAGATGATAAAAGGCTTTATCCCACTCGATGTGGGTTTTGAATCAAATATCAAGGGATCAAATATCAGATCGATATTTGACGTCGTCAAGTGATATCTGACGTTGTCAATCACTTTTACTATGTAGTCAAGGTCGTAAAAACAGAGCCCCCTGATTGGTCAACAGCATGAATGAAAGTTGCATCTCAAACTTTTAATACTCGGTATGGGGCCCCGTGGGGCTGGGACCAATATTTGCAATTTTCGGAAATACTGTCGAGAATTTCTAGATGGAAACACCTTGTCTGGGGTAATTTGACCTCTACTCTTCGATATTCAAGTAATACTCAAGCTATTCTGACTCTAAACATGAGTAAAACGGTCATTTACCAGCGTTATCGGCAGCGCCGACATCAACAACTGCTGATCTCCCTTGGTTACATGACCCAGCTCCGTTTCTAAGGCCTCATGGATCGGGGCCCTGAAGGGGGATCTGCAGAGGCCCTATATCGGGCCCTAGATATGTACATTATATTAATATCTCATAACTTAATTTACTCTAAAATCTTTTGATAGTTCATAACCTTGACCCTTATCTCCTTTTCTCGCGGGATAAAGATAGAATTTGGTTGTTGGCGTGGCCTCTCGTGGATATCTGCTCTTCTCCACGGCACCTCTCGAGCCCCCTGCGGGGCCTCTAGGGGCTGCTAGACGTCTCTCTGCTATGTAGTGTGGGATGTAAAAGAACCCTTGTCTCGGTAAAAGGGCCAATAGATTCGATCACCATCACCGCTCTTGAAATGACCATAGCTGTTAACTAAGGCGTAAAGCAACCCACACACCCACACACCCACACACCCACACATTTTTCTGTATGAGCCTTCAGACCTCAAGCTGCTCAGTGTACGGGACTAGGTTTTGTCATAGGCCCTACGGACGCTACTCAAGGTAAAAATAAGAGAGCTGTCTCACCATGACATTGGGCTGGCTGTAGTTTTTTATGTTTCGGTACCTACAACCAAAACAGCCAGTACCCGCCCCAGGGCTTCATGTCGCACGCGGGAAAAGTATAACGGTGGCGCCAACTGTCGGAATAGCGGGTACACTACGTCAGTAGTTCTTTTGTTCTCCGCTGAGTGACTGGGCGAAATGTAGTCGGTAGCTCTATTTTCTGTGCACTGTTCTGTTCATTTTCTACACTTAACACTTAAATAGACCGCGTGTTTGTACAAGCTAACCGTTTTTATCAGTGCAAAAATTAAATAAGCATCGGATAGAACACTAAAAAAATGAGAAAGTAATCCAGCGCTTAGTATAAGGCACCAGTTTTATCATGAGACACCGAAAGTCTGGTTTTTTTAAGGTGGATAAGACAGTCGACTGAGAGCTCCAAACTAACCAAAAACGTACCAGAGGGAGAACGTACCCGACAGGGCAGGGGCCTTCTACACCCCGGCTCTGATTGATGAGCAAGCGACAAGTGCTACAGAGGGCCTATTCCTCTTTTGAGGTGGGCCCGAAATTGAACAAAAGAATAAACTCAAGAAAAAGCCTTAGGCTTAAAAGAGTTGTAGATACTGATTTTAACGAAGAAGTCACATTCATTAGTTTACAAATAGCCCGTGTAAGTACGCCCATGTCTTGCTTATTTCTCATAGGGTTGTAAGATAGTCACATCATGATGCACATCATCATAAACGCAATCATGATACCTTTCATTGTAAGTAGACTCGCCTCTCTGCCCTCTCTTTTAGAGAGGGCAGAGAAGCGAGTCTCACTCTTAAAAAACCCTGCCCCTCCCCCCCTCCCCCCCTCCCCCCCCATGCATCTTAAAGAGTGCCCCCCAGAGTGCCCCTCTCCCCCCCTCCTAGAAAAAAAGAGCCGTATTTTTAAATTATTTTTTAGCAAGCTTTTTCAGCTTGCTTTTTTTTTCTTTTTTTAAATTTATTTATCCATCAAAATCTCAAGTGACTTATTTTGAAAGCCAACCTAGTAGTCACGTGACCCCCTTAAGTAGGTCACTTCCCGTCACGTGACCTATTTGAATTTCCCGCCAACATGGTGGTCACGTGACCCTCTTAAGTAGGTCACTTCCGGTCACGTGACCTATTTGAATTTCCCGCCCAAAGGTCACGTGACCGGAAGTAGGTCACTTCCGGTCACGTGACCTATTTGAATTTCCCGCCAAAAGGGAGGCCTCTCATTGGCTGCTTTTGAATTTCCCGCCAAAAGGGAGGCCTCTGATTGGCTGCAGGTCGATTGAGTAATAAACAGTACTTAACTATAGTCCCGTTCCGATACATACTATACTACTGATGTCGCTCTCGCTCATCGCGTTTCGAGACACTTTCAAAGCGTCAACCTTCCAGCGTTGTTGGGAGGCCTTGACCCGCTCATCTCGACGCTTCATCTCTCGCCATTCGCACTCCCACACGACGACCAGCTTGTAACCTAACGCTTTCAAGTAAGCGCTTACTCTGGTCGTTCTGTCGCGTCTCTCCTCTCTCAGTGAAGCGCACTGATATCGGTGCGACGGTATGCACTCGTGAGTGTGGAACCAACACCCGTGAAACTGGAAAACCGTATTAGAGGCCGCGTGAAATCCGTCCACGCGAATTCTCCGACAGCCTACCGCCATCTCGCCGCCGTTCAGAGCGTGGCGCAGTTTCACGTCGCGGTCGTGCTCTACGAAGCGTAACCACTCCAAAGCGCTGTGAGAGTTTCTTTGCCTGATTTCGGGCTTGAACTCGGTCTCGGGCCGTCTCACCGCGTAATAGCCCGTGCAGTGCGCTTCGCTCATGCAGCGCAAGTACAGAGAGTTAGCGTCTAGTCCTAGGATGTGTTGGCACGGTCTCGCTTCTTCGCCGTACTTGTGCTCCCTTATCCGCGTGGTGCCCTTCTCGTGAAATCTATGGAAGATGATGGAAGGACCGCCGACTAGATTCTCTTTGATCAGAGCGTGGAGGACGGCGTCGAACTGGGGAAACGTTGTGAACGCGTCTTCTAGGTTTTGGAAGAGGAAGCGTAAAGTCAAACCGGCGAGAGAAACTCCGTCTTTCAACATGTCGATGCCGCGATCTTGGAAAAATTTAGCGTGATTTTTCAGAGCTTCTATGAAAGGTTTCACGTCTTTGTTGTTGTAGTGGATCAAGTAGTCTTCCATAGTTTGCATCTTCTCGTCGGACCAAACTTTCTGACATGCGGCGTAGTCGGATTCGGACATTTTGACGCCCGTCAGCTCGCTGTCGAAAGCCGATCTCGGCGGCAGCGTTCTGTTTGCCAGTTTCCTGGTAGACGTCATCCATTCGTAAGGAAAGTGACCTTTCTCTTCGTTCCTGGTGAAAGCTCGCAAATAGGTCGCGTAGTTGTAACCGGGTGCCAAATAGTTGACTACGTCCAAGAAAACCGTGTGCTGTGTGTAAACCGCCAAGTATTGATTGCTTCTCTTTATGACGCTGAATTCTTGGTTTCTTCGGTCTCCGGAGGCGAAGAACGAGTGAAGGCGTATTTTGATCAGGTTCAAGTCGTAACGCCCCGAGTTGAAGCCCACCACTGGAGCTTGACGGATGTATCTCAGAAGACGCTTCTTCAGTTGAACTAACGGGTGTCTGGTCTGAGCCGCAGCGAAGCCGCCTGGAGAAGGGGTGGTGAACGTCGCCTCCTCCAGCAGGAGAGCTTCACCTATCGCCGCATCTAACTTCGCTAACGTCGGTCGGTAAAGTTCTAGCACAGCTTCCCCGATCGCTTTGGCGTTCTCGTTTATGTGATTTAAAACTCGGTCCAACAAGGGGTCGGAATCTGCGTCGGACGCTCTGACGAAGCAGACGGGAGTAGTATAGTATGTATCGGAACGGGACTATAGTTAAGTACTGTTTATTACTCAATCGACATGCAGCCAATCAGAGGCCTCCATTTGACCGGAAGTGACGTCACATGCCCATATAAGGGCATACCGGAAGTGACGTCACGTGACCTTGACCTAGTTAGAGGTCAAGGTCATGACTCAGCCAATCAGAGGCTTCCATTTGACCGGAAGTGACGTCACACGCCCATATAAGGGCATACCGGAAGTGACGTCATGTGACGTCACACGCCCATATAAGGGCATACCGGAAGTGACGTCATGTGACCTTCACATGTACATATAAGGGCATACCGGAAGTGACGTCAAGCGACCTTGACTTAGTTAGAGGCTTCTGATTGGCTGGTACACCGGAAGTGACCCATTTATGCAAATGAGGGGCCTACTTCTGGTCAAATGGAGACCTCTGATTGGTTGGGTCATGAAGAAATGTGTCTCTTAATTTAATTTTGTTTAGGAAGTGATCGATTTTAGGATCACGCGACCGGAAGTGACCTGATGAGTCACGTGACTAGAAGTGACGACGACACATACCTTAATTAGACGATTCAGCAGCGACCGGAGGAAGTGTCACTTTAAGAGGACACGCTAGTTAATTGTTATATTTGTTTTACTTACTAATAAAAGAAGACGTATGAAAATAAACACAACAATAATTTTATTTTATTTTTTTATTTTATTTTTTTCAATTCTAATAACACTCTATTTTTGAAAAGATGCGCTCAATCAATCAATAACACACTTTTTCATATTTTAAAGGACTCGTTGTCACACCGTTAGAATGCACGCGACGCTTATAATACAAGTAGCGCACGTCATCTTTCTCTATGGTGTAAGTGGCCATTTTTGGTTCGTACCACTTTTGAAATTTATATTTACCGCAAGGAGAGTTTTTCGTTTTCGAAAACATTTAAGAAGACGACTACTTCTGTACACTTTTTTTGAGATTTTCTTTCACCGGTGCCGCTGATTTGATCGTAGCAAATGTAAGTCTTAGGGTTGACACTTGGGATCCCGTCACCTTCTCACGCCGCTTTCTTTTCTTTCTGAAGTATGTCTCTCTGGCGAGGTTTGACTACACACAGGCAAACATCAGAGGCACCCAATAGCGCTAATTCTACCTTCAGACAAAGGTCAGGCACGGCCGGCCTATAATAGATGGGTCAAGGGCTATTCTAGTGAGGGTCAGGCTACGCCGGACATTCAATAAAAAGCTGGAGTTTGGCAAACTTGCTTTTGAAAGTCTGACCATGCGGGATCCTCATGCCATAGTCTGGCAATGCTGAACTCTTGGGAGAGTATGCCGGACTCTTGCTGGCCAGACTTTCAAGCAAATTTGCCAAAGTCCAGCTTGTTATTGAATTTCCGGCGTAGCCTGACCCTCAGTAGAATAGTCCTTGACTCATCTATTATAGGTCAGCAGCGCCTGACCCTTGTATGAGAGTAGTATTGGCGACATTGGCCGACTCTGATATTTACCCGTGTGTACGGCGGGAGGAGGGGGTTCACAGCCACTGCTTGCGCTTATAGAGCGCTACTAGCGGAGGTCTGGATGAGGAGACTACGGTGTTTGTCTTTTGCTTGTGCAGCTGCTGCTGCTGCTGCTGACGATGTCACGGATGCCGCTGACAGATACTGCTGCTTGTGCTGCACGAGACTGAGTAGCCGCTATTACTAATGCTACTAATACTAGTATGAGAAAATACATTTAGTCAATTGATTAAATCAAGGAGGTTTTCTGACTTCAGTGGATCGTTTAGCCATCGGCCACGGGCAAAACTTGAAACCATTTTATACATGGGACAATTGGCAGAGTCGAAACGTGTTGGTACCATAGGGTCGATCATGTTCATCATCAGTTCAGGCAAAGGAAGTGTGTCGACAGCACGCGAAAACTTCATGTCTGAATGTTTCAACACAAGACTTATTATCACACTCACACAGCTGCTTTGAAGAGTGAATCCTTGACCAAACTTGTGCTTTTCCAACACAGCTTTGGCCTCTTTCTGTGCAGTAAGGGATCTCTCTTTCGGGTTCATCTCAGTGCTGTCTAGCATGTCCTCAAAGTCTTTAACATAATGTTCCAACGGACTACAAATGATGGACTCCAGATCATCGTCCGCATATGTCGTCTCCTCGCACCATATTGTGTCTTCGCCTGTTTCGAATTCCGTCATTTTCTTGACAATCTCCTCCTGAGTGCCTTGCATATATCGAAGCTCCTTCAAGGAGTTGATAACTTGTATGGCGAAGACTGACAAACTTGAAGGAATTTCACCACAGTCAGGCCAAGTATACGGAGCTAAGAAAAATAGCTCTAACAAAATCTTCTCCCTCTGTCCAAATGAAACTACTGTTCCGATGAAGTTGAAGCATGCTTCTATCCATTGCTCCTTGGTGACGTCCTTCCAATGTTTCTTTACCTCACATGCATCATAGGGCACCGTTTCTCTTCTTGCTTCAAGTGGGAGTTGCTTTTTCTTTCTTGGACTCATTTCGAGAGGGTTTCGATGCTCTGTAGCGTCAACACTTTCATAAACAAAGAAAATAGCAGAACTAACCATCGTAACGTGCTGAGCGAGCGTAGAGTGGACGATGCTACGAAGATGAAGGGCGGGTGGAGAAAGTGTGACTGGTGACAGGGGCGTTTCACTCCTTATGTACCCTGTCCTAGATAAGCCTCTTAAACGGCTGAAAAGACTCTCTAAGTACAGAGCTTCTACCGCAGGTGGGTTTAGACTTAAGCAGCTTAGTTCACACACATGTCTGTTAGAAAAAGCTACTTGCACACGCGCCTTCCTTTTTTCACTAGTATTCACTCTCTGCCGACTTATAAGACACCTATACACTCTTTCTCGTGAAATCTATGGAAGATGATGGAAGGACCACTGACTACATTTTCTTTGATCAGAGCGTGGAGGACGGCGTCGAACGGAGGGAACGTTGTGAACACAGCTTATAGGTTTTTTGGAAGAGGTCTTGTAAAGTCAAACTGGCGAGAGAGATGGCGTCTTTCAACATGACAATGCTGCTATGTTGGAAAAAAATAGCGTGATTTTTTCAAAAAGCTTCTATGAAAGATTTGACGTCTTCGTTGTTGTAGTGGATCAAGTAATCTGTCATAGTTTGCTTCTTCTTGTCATACTAAACTTTCTGACATGTGGCGTAGTCGGATTTCGGCCATTTTGACGCCCGTCAGGTCGCTGTCAAAAGTCGATCTCGGTGGCAGGGGTTTTTTGTTTACTAGTTTCTTGGTATACGTCATCCATTCGTAAGTAAAGCAACCTTTCTCTTCGTTTGTAGTGAAAGCTCGCAAATAATTCGGGTAGCTGTAACCAAGTGCTAAAAAAGTTGACTACTACGTCAACTATTAATTGCTTCTCTTTATGACGCTGAATTGTTGGTTTCTTCGGTCTCCGGAGGCAAATAACGAGTGAAGGCGTATTTTTTGATCAGGTTCAAGTCGTAACTCTCCGAGTTGAAGCGTACGACTGGAGCTTGACGGATGTATCTCAGAAGCCGCTTCTTCAGTTGAACTAACGGTTGTCTGGTGTGAGCTGCAGCGAAGCCGCCTGGAGAAGGGGTGAATGTCGCTTCCTCTAGCAGGAGAGCTTCACCTATCGCTACATGTAACTTCGCTAAGGTTGGTCGGTAAACTTCTAGCACAGCTTTCTCGATGACTTTGACGTTCTCGTTTATGTGATTTTTAAACTCGGTCTAACAAGGGGTCGGAATCTGCGTCGGATTCTCTGACGTACACTGCCCCTCCTACCCCGGAAAGTCGTATGCGACGCTAGCCGACATCGCTGCATAGAGGGCAAAACTTAGGTATCGTTCTTCATTTTTCTACGGGTCACTCGTGATTGTACGGTCTTTTAAAAATTTTGAAACACTTTTCGCAAACGTCCTGCGGCATGTTTTTCTTTTTTTTGTTTTTTCACTTATTTACCAAATATTAAAAAAATAAACGTTGTTTATCACTTCGAATACTAGACGCCTCTTACCACACGATGCTATTAGCATAGTGAAAGACGTCTGTAGTGTAGGATCGATTTCAACAGATGTCCATCTTACTGCAGGGATCAGACGAGAGTCGTCAACACTGGAGTGTCACAGCTCACTTTTATTTCTTTGGGTACAGCTGCATACAACCCTTGAACATACATTGCGACGTCGCCGCGTCCCATGTAGTCTTCCAACACTTTCATCAGAGCCATAGGCTCAGACGTCTCGTTGTACTTCCAAGCTTTCAGCACTTCATACACAGGGTTCTTCACAGTCCTGTCAGAAGGCACAGGTTGAGAGATGGAAGTTACTTCATGAGAAGTCAACCCTAAGTAGATCCCTATGGTCTTCCAGTCTCTAGGGCAGAGCTCAGCTAAAAGAGAGAAATATTTCTGCACTTTCCACTCCATGTCTCCACTCTCTAAGCCATCCCACATGTCATGCTTGTCCATGTACTCACGTGAGAATTTGATGAGGTCCATACGGTAAGATTCTTCCAAGGCGGTGGCTAGGTCCTTCCACCTACTAGTACAACTTTTCTGGTACCAAGTAGTGAACATTTCTCTAGCTTGAGTTATGACACTTGTCTCACAACTGAGATATCCCATATCCTTCAAGTTCACTTCAAGGAATGAACCTAACCGTATGTAATCTGATGTCGGCAACTTACCACTTATTTTCAGTAGCATAGCGTCTGACAAGTATCCTAACGGCTCTGCTTTGAAGTATGATGATACAGGTACTACTGCAGCAGAACCAATAACAGGAGCAGCGTCTGCGCTGGTATCAGACGACTCGTTGTCGGAACAGGGCAACCACATGACTTCGTAAGGTATTGGTGAGGGCAGGCGCCACGGACCGGACGCACTACCAGTGGAAATGAGGTCGAAAAACGGACTGTGCGCCCGTGACCCTTCGGGTTCCTCGTACGCCTCGTCGTCAGCGTCGTTCTCTGTTTCACCCTGTTGCTTTAGGACATGTATGTCTACTACGCGCTGCTGGGGCTGAGTGTCCGAATAGCTGTAAGTCTCAGCGCGAGCAGCGTTGATGGCGTCGGTTGATGAAGCGGTGGAGAGGTTCTGTGCAACGTACTGCGTGTCAGTACTAGTAGCGGTAGTCGCAGCAAGAGGTGTAGCAGCAGCAGCAGTAGCAGCAGCAGCAGCAGCAGCAGCAGCAGCAGCAGCAGGAGCAAGCGCAGCGCTAGCAAGTGCAGCAGTAGCAAGCGCAGCAGTAGCAGGCACAGCAGCAGCAGGCACAGCCGCCTCAGCAAGCGCAGCAGTAACAGGCGTGGCAGCAGCAGCAGCAGCAGCAGCAGCAGCAGGCACAGCAGTAACAGGCGCGGCAGCAGCAACAGCAGCAGCAGCAGCAGTAGCAGCAGCACTAGCAGCACGAGGATCACTAGCAGCCGCAGCAGGCGCAGCAGCAGCAGCAGTGTGCTCAGCAGCAACAACCGTCGCGAGTGTAACAACGTCGCTACTACTGCTGTGTGCGCTCGCTACAGCGGGAGGGTGATAAGACCAAGCGGTTGCGGCGGTAGTCTCAATTTCAGTAGCAAGAGGAGACGCTGACAGTAAACGATCACCGTTCTGCGTATTCTTCTTGTTCTTGAACTCGATTAGATCCTTGGACGACAGTAGTTGTTGTGTTTTGCTCATGGTGGTGCCTGTAGAGAGCAGCAAAAGACTGAGTGAGTGAACGGGTGTTTCCAGGCCTCTTATATACTCCTTCTCGCTTCTAGAGCTAAGCTACTTACAGCTCTCTTCAGCTGCCGCCGGCTGACCGGTGACCATTCACAAAGAGAAACAAAAAGTCATAAGGCATGACGTTTTCAGCTGGATCCCTTTCCCCTTTGAGAGATCGACTGACACGAGCTAAGCTACTTACTGCCTTGTTCAGCAATTCAACGTGCGTTAGCTGTATAAAGGATTAAGCAGTTGCTGCCGCCAGCTGACCGGCGGACATTCCCAAAGAGAAACAAAAGACATAAGTCATGACGTTTTCAGCTGGATCTCTTTCCCCCCTCCCTCTTTTTTTTTGAGAGATGGACTGCCATGAGCGGGCGGTGTACCGACTGTACTAATTCAACGCGCATTAGCTGTATAAAGGATTAAGCAGTCATGAGCTTAGAGTGTGTATACAAAAAAACTACAGGAGGCGTGTAGTGTGAAGCAGGACCCCCTAAGACGGGAGTGTCTGTCTGTGAGTAGAGTCGTGTGCATGTGGTGAGCGACTTAAGTGTAAAACAAAAAAAAATCACCGCCTCCTGCCGTGGTGAGTAGACTGGCCGGCGGCGGCTGGCTAGTTCAATAGGGGTGACAGCTGACTAAGGCTGTGCATGAAAATCCGATTTTCACCTGACCTCTGACGTTTGTTACAATGAATGCCAAAGGGGGAGAGAGTTGTCCTCAGGTAGGGGGTAGGAGGTAAGGCTAATGGATAAGGAAAAAAAACACCATTTTCAGCTGGCCACCACAGATGGCGATGACATACCCCTCGGCATCTAA
The DNA here is from genome assembly GCA_947462335.1 of Harmothoe impar. NCBI lineage: Eukaryota > Metazoa > Annelida > Polychaeta > Phyllodocida > Polynoidae > Harmothoe > Harmothoe impar. The sequence goes on along the minus strand of OX381704.1, from coordinate 10,091,379 downwards.
GCTCTTAAGAAGCTCTTACGGAGCGGAGCGGCTGCTGGACAGCTGGGGTGAGTAGACCGGCCGGCGGCGGCTAGCTAGTTCAATAGGAGTGACAGCTGACTAAGGCTGTGCATGAAAATCAGATTTTCACCTGACCTCTGACGTTTGTTACAATGAATGCTAAAGGGGGAGAGAGTCGTCCTCAGGTAGGGAGTAGGAGGTAAGGCTAATGGATAAAGAAAAAACACCATTTTCAGCTGGCCACCAAAGATGATGATGACACGCCCCTCGTCATCTAAGCTCTTAAGAAGCTCTTACGGAGCGGGGCGGCTGCTGGACAGCTGGGGTGCTGTTGGAAATAGGATTAAACTCCCTCTGTATAAAAGCTCTGATTTCTGTTGGAAAAAAACCATAGCACCTTTGACCACAGTAACGTCTACTACCACCACCACCAGCACCACCGTAGCTGCCACCGCCGCCGCCGCCGCCAGTCACAGCTGATCACCTCATTAAAAGCATGTGACGTCGTCGCTTCTAGTCACTTGCTTCATCAAGTCGCTTCCAGGCACGTGATCTTAAAGACCCTCACTTCTTAAACAAAAAAAACGAAGAGACACACTTCTTCCTCTCGAGAGGAAGAATGACGTATATAAGGAGGCTGACACGTGTATAGGTGCCTTATTAGTCGGCAAGGGGTAAATACTAGTGAAAAAGGAAGACAGGTGTGCAGGTAGCTTTCTAACAGACACGTGTGTGCACTAAGCTGCTTAAGTCTAAACCCCCCTGCAGTAGTCAAGTAGCATGTGAAAACTTACTTAACAGATCACTTAATTGAGTAGAGACTCTGTACTGAGAGAGTCTTTTCAGCTGTTTAAGAGGATTATCTAGGACAGGGTACATAAGGAGTGAAACGCTGCTCTCACTCATCGTAGCATCGTCCACTCCACGCTCGCTCAGCATGTTATGAGGGTTATTTCTACCTTTACAGCTTCTTTTCTTATCGAAGTGTCGACGCTACAGAGCATCGAAACTCTCCAAATGAGTCCAAGAAAGAAAAAGCAACTCCCACTAGAAGCAAGAAGAGAAACAGTGCCCTATGATGCATGTGAGGTAAAGAAACATTGGAAGGACGTCACCAAGGAGCAATGGATAGAAGCATGCTTCAACTTCATCGGAACGGAAGTAGTTTCATTTGGACAGAGGGAGAAGATTTTGTTGGAGCTATTTTTCTTAGCTCCGTATAGTTGGCGTGACTGTAGTGGTGAAATTCCTTCAGGTTTTTCAGCGTTCGGCATACAAGTTATCTGGTCTTTGAAGAAGCTTCGATATATGCAACGCACTCACGAGGAGATTGTTCAGAAAATGACGGAATTCGAAACAAAAGAAGTATGGTGCGAGGAGACGACATATGCGGACGATGATCTGGAGTACATCATTTGTAGCCCGTTGGAACATTATGTTAAAGACTTTGAGGACATGCTAGCCAGCACTGCGATGACCCCGAAAGAGAGATCCCTTACTGCACAGAAGGAGGCCAAAGCTGTGTTGGAAAAGCTCAAGTTTGGTCAAGGATTCACTCTTCAAAGCAGCTGTGTGAGTGTGATAAAAAGTGTTGTGTTGAAACATCCGGACATGAAGTTTTCGCGGGCTGTCGACACACTTCCTTTGCCTGAACTGATGATGAACATGATCGACCCCGTCGTACCAACATGTTTCGACTCTGCCAATTGTCCCATGTATAAAATGGTTTCAAGTTTTGCCTGTGGCCGATGGCTAAACGATCCACTGAAGTCAGAAAACCTCCTTGATTTAGTCGACTGACTAAATGTATTTTCTCATACTAGTATTAGTAGCATTAGTAATAGCGGCTACTCGGTCTCGTGCAGCACAAGCAGCAGCATCTGTCAGCAGCAGCTGCTGCAGCAGCAGCACGATCAGCACAAGCAGCAGCTGCTGCAGCAGCTGCACAAGCAGCACAAGCAGCAGCATCTGTCAGCAGCATCCGTGACATCGTCAGCAGCAGCAGCAGCAGCAGCAGCAGCTGCACGAGTAGCACAAGCAGCAGCATCTGTCAACAGCATCCGTGACATCGTCAGCAACTGCAGCAGCTGCACGAGCAGTACAAGCAGCAGCAGCTGTCAGCAGCTGCAGCAGCTGCACGAGCAGCACAAGCAGCAGCACCGACAGCAGCAGCAACAGCAAATCAGCAGCAGCAACAGCAGCAGCAGCAGCAGCAGCAGCAGCAGCAGCGGCAATGTGGACCGCTAAATTCGAGATGGTGACATATCTGTTTCTTAGAATCGACATTCGACATGAGGTCTAGTGACATTTGACATGAAGCTTGAAAAACATAGTGACAGGTGACATGAGCAATTCTTAAAATCGACATGAGATATGAGCATAATTAAGCGACATCGACATGCGCCATGGCTATTTTTTATTTTTTTTGAAGACAACCGCCATAGCTTCCTTATCCAGACCTCCACTAGTAGCGCTCTATAAGCGCAAGCTTTGCCTTAAGAGAGCTGTGGCTGTGAACCCTCTCCTCTCTCCGTACACACAGGTAAATATCAGAGTCAGCCAATGTCGCCAATACTACTCTCATACAAGGGTCAGGCGCTGCTAGACTATAATAGATGGGTCAAGGACTGTTCTACTGAGGGTCAGGCTAGGCCGGACATTCAATAACGGGCTGGACTTTGGCAAATTTGCTTGAAAGTCTAGCCAGCAAGAGATGCACATCATCATAAACGCGATCATGATACCTTTCATAGTAAGTAGACTCGCCTCTCTGCCCTCTCTTTTAGAGAGGGCAGAGAAGCGAGTCTCACTCTTAAAAAACCCTACCCCTCCCCTCCCCCCCTCCCCCCCTCCCCCCCCATGCATCTTAAAGAGTGCCCCCCAGAGTGCCCCTCTCCCCCCCTCCTAGAAAAAAAGAGCCGTATTTTTAAATTATTTTTTAGCAAGCTTTTTCAGCTTGCTTTTTTTTTCTTTTTTTAAATTTATTTATCCATCAAAATCTCAAGTGACTTATTTTGAAAGCCAACCTAGTAGTCACGTGACCCCCTTAAGTAGGTCACTTCCCGTCACGTGACCTATTTGAATTTCCCGCCAACATGGTGGTCACGTGACCCTCTTAAGTAGGTCACTTCCGGTCACGTGACCTATTTGAATTTCCCGCCCAAAGGTCACGTGACCGGAAGTAGGTCACTTCCGGTCACGTGACCTATTTGAATTTCCCGCCAAAAGGGAGGCCTCTCATTGGCTGCTTTTGAATTTCCCGCCAAAAGGGAGGCCTCTGATTGGCTGCAGGTCGATTGAGTAATAAACAGTACTTAACTATAGTCCCGTTCCGATACATACAATACTACTGACGGGCCCCTCCCACCCCGGAAAGTCGGATGCGACGCTAGCCGACAAAGGGACGTGATCCCACAGCAGGGACACGTGCTCCGTCGACGGTTCTTTGCACGGTCTGAAGAAAGCCTCGAAATCGAAGGCGATCTTGTAAGGGTAGATTCCGGAATGTCCGTCGGGGGGAAAAATGGAGAAGTCTGCTAGCGCTTCGAAAAAGCGTTCTCGAATTTTGGTAGATGCCACCTACGTAGCGCAACTTGACTTGTCGGCAAGAGGAAAGCTGGTTCCTGTGTCTCTTCAGCAAGAACTCGGTGGTGAACGCCGCCTTACACTTGCAACATTCGTATATGCCCGCGTACGCGTTGAAGTCCGTGACGAGAGAGACGTGCAAACCGCCTTTCGCCGTCAGGTGTAGGTTGACTTTACCTCGGGCGGCCACAGTTCTGGAAGGCGGTCTGATCAGAGTAACGCGTCTTCTCAACTTCCGCCCCGGCACTTGACGCGACGCGGTGTAAACCGCTATTTGTACGTCAAACAAGTTCTCTAACGCGGGTAAGTCGCGGATGTTCAGACCCGGAAAGGATTCAGGTGTGGCAGCGGGACAGAACTGACGTAACAAATCTGAAGCGCGCTTGCTGGTGTTGTATAAGTGAAAGGAAATGCAGCGGAAGATGCAGAGGTTGTCCTTGTTGGGAAAATCTAACACGCCGCTTCTCTTTCCAACTCGACCGGCCTGCGTGATCCTACCGCCTATGGGGAATTCCCCCGGTCCCATGTAAACGCAGATGTTCAAATTGGTAGGAAAAAGAACGTGCCACTTGGTGTCAGCGTCGCAAAGTTTCCGTACCTCCTCGCAAGCGACGGTGTTTTGCATCTTTGAGAGGAGCTCTTCCAAAGTTTCTGAATTAGTTACAGTAGGGAGCGGTTGTATGAGAGTTGCGTTGTTCTGGGAGGCGTGGAAGTAGCGCAGTTTGCTCTTGTCTTCTCTGTGTTGTAACAGTAAGCCTACCGAGAAACCCACTTTGTATCTGAATCTTTGTGTCAAGTGAATGCGACGCATAGTATCTACAGCGTCACTCAACTCGCCGGTTGGTAGCCTGAAGTTTGTTACACTCACGCGAGTCCCGTGCATCCTGACGCCCGTTTGTATCGCAGGCCAATTCGCCGTGAACGTTTCCTCCCCGTTCGGTACAGCACATATGCGCGGAGGGACGGTCACCCCGTCCAGAGATTCGCGTCGACAAGCGCTCTTTCGGCAATCCCCTTCGCCGCATAGAGGGCAAAACTTAGCTACTACTCTACAATTTTCTACGTGTCTCTCGTGGTTGTACGCTCTTTTAAACATTTTGAAACACTTTTCGCATACATACTGTGTCATGTTTTTTTTCACTCGGTTACCAACTACTTAGCCGTCTAACTATCTATCTATCTATCTAGCCATGTATCAATCTGTCGTCTATGTAACTATCTTTCTGTCTGCTGTCTGTGTATCCGTCTGTCTGTCTGTCTGTCTGTCTCATACAGCGTACGTCAAACGCTGTGTGTGTGTGTGCGCGCGTGAGCGTTGAGCGTCTCTCATTCCGAATCTATGCCGAGATATTTCAGAATGATCTCTGTTTTGTCATCCAACTCTTTGAGCGCTCTGGCGGACAGCGTCACCCCCTGCTGTGTGGGTTTTTTGTCAGGACCTTCGTACTTGCGCACGTGGACGAGGTTCTTACCGCTGTAGTAGCTCACAGCTGCGTACACTTCGCCCGCCTCATCCAGCACTGCGAACCAGGGGGTGTGATTAGGTTTTCCTTGCGCGGCCGCTGTGTCGCGTATGCGCACCACTGCGCGGATATCGGCGATGCGTGCTATGAGCTCGCGCAGCGCGTCGGCCGTGAAGTGCACTCGCTTGCTTCTGGTCAGAGACGCCTCTTTCACCTGGCCGTCTTTTGTGTAGCGCGGCCTCCTAGACAGTCTAGCCACGTCCTCCCAGATCTCCAGCGTCAAAGCTCCGTCTAAGCAGAACTCTAACCCGAGTGTTTTCTCTGCTTCTTCTCGTCCATCTCCTTCTTTTTCTTGTATTTTTCTCTTCTTAGTGGGCTTTGTTGTTCTGGAACTCACCTTAGAACGTTTCACACCCGCAGGATGAGTAACACCATCAGCGTGAGCTGAATCAGCAGCAGAACCGATAGCAGGAGCAGCGTCAGCGCTGGTGGTATCGGAGGTCTCGTTGTTGGAACAGCGCAGCCACACGCCGTCCGTGCTGTGTGTAGCGGTAGAAGATGAAGCGCCGCCGCCGCCCTCGTAAGGTGGCGGTGAGGGCAGTTGCCACGGACCGGACGGGGGGGCGCTAGCAGTGGAGGAAGTGAGGTCGAAAGGTCGAAGAGGGAAGCCGAAAAACGTACCGCTCACCCCTTGCCCTTCGGGTTCTTCGTACGCCTCGTCGTCAGCGTCGTTCTCTGTCTCACCCTGTTGCTGCTCCTCCTCCTCCTCTTCTTCTCGGTTCAGGGGCTGAGTGTCCGAATAGCTGTAACTCTCAGCGCGAGCGGCGTCGAGGGCGTCCGTCGATGTAGTGGTGGAGGAGAGGGGCTGTGCAACGTGCGGCAGGTCATCAAAGTCATCAACAGTAGTGGGGAGGTAAAAACCCGGTTGCCAGTACTGCGCTGTGCCAGGAGCGTTGTCGTCAGTAGTAGTAGCAGTAGCAGCAGGTGCAGCAGAAGCAGCCGCAGCAGGCGCAGCCGCAGCAGACGCAACAGTAGCAGGCGCAGCAGCAGCCTCAGCAGGCGCAGCCGTAGCAAGCGCAGCAGTAGCAGGCGCAGCAGCAGCAGCAGCAGCAGCAGCAGCGGCAGGCGGGACGGCGGTAGCAGCGGCAGCGCGCTTAGCAGCAACGTGTACCGTCGCGAGTGTAACAACGTCGCTAGCACGACGACTGCTACCAGTAGTACTACTAGTACTACTACCACTACTACTACTACTGCTACTACTAGTGCTACTGCTACTACTACTACTACTACTACTGCCGCGAGCGCTCGCTACAGCAGGAGGGTGATAAGACCAACCGGCTGCGGCGGTAGTCTCATGTTCAGTAGCAAGAGCAGGCACTGACGCTAAACGAACGCTGTTCCGCGTAGTCTTCTTGTTCTTGAACGCCGCTAGCTGTTGTCTTTTGCTCATGGTGGTGACTGTAGAGAGCAGCAAAAAAGAATGAGTGAGTGAATGGAGGTTTCCAAGCCCCTTATATACGCCTTCTAGCTTCTAGAGCTAAGCTACTTACCGACCCTGTTCAGCTGCCGCCGGCTGGCCGGCAGCCATTCACAAAGAGAAACAAAAAGACATAAGGCATGACGTTTTCAGCTGGATCCCTTTCCCCCCCCCTCTTTTGAGAGATCGACTGTGATGATGAGCTAAGCCGCTTACCACCCTGTTCAGCAATTCAACGCGCATTAGCTGTATAAAGGGTTAAGCGGTTGCTGCCTGCCGTCGACTGACCGGCGGCGGCCATTCACAAAGACATAAGGTATGACGTTTTCAGCTGGATCCCTTTTTGAGGGATCCACTGTGGTGAGCTAAGCCGCTTACCACCCTGTTCAGCCATTCAGCGCGCGTTAGCTGTATAAAGGATTAACGGTAACGGTGATGAGCTTACAGTGTGTATACAAAAAAAAACTACAGGAGGCGTGTGGCGTGAAGCAGGACCCCCCTAAGACGAACGTGTCTGTCTGTGAGTAGAGGCGTGTGCATGTGGTGAGCGACTTAAGTGTAAGACAAAAATCGCCACCTCCTGCCGTGGTGAGTAGACCGGGCCGGCCAGGCGGGCGGGCGGCCGGCTAGTTCAATAGGGAGGGGTGACAGCTGCCTAAGGCTGTGCATGAAAAAAAATCCGATTTTCACCTGACCTCTGACGTTTGTTACAATGAATGTCAGAGGGAGGGAGACGTCCTCGGGTAGGGGGTAGGAGGTATTAAGGCTATGAGTGAGGAAAAAACACCGTTTTCAGCTGGTCTCCACGGATAGCGATGCCACACCCCCTCGTCATCTAAGCTCTTAAGGAGCGGAGCGGCTGAAAAAGCGTCATGCGGACAGGGCGCTAGACAGCTGGAGCGCTGTTGGAAATGGGATTAAACTCCCTCTGTATAAAAAGCTCTCATTTCTGTTGGAAAAAAAACATATCGCCTCTGACCCCAGTAACGGCTACTACCACCACCACCGCCACCACCACCACCGCCGCCACCGCCGCCGCCGCCGCCGCCGCCGCTGCCGCCGCCGCCAAGACGAGACGAGATGGCTCAAGCTATTCCACTTTCAAGCTCGCCTTCACCGCCCGGTGCGCCTGAAAAAAAGTTAATGCGGCTTGACGACGTGAGACGCGGCGCGAGGCAGCAGACCGATGATGGGGAGACCCGACAGGTAGGACAGCGGCGGTTAGCCTATAGCGACGCCTTGCTTCGTCAACTAGGTAAAGAGTTGAGCGGCTGTTGGAGAGAGTTGGGCAGTAGCTTAAAAGTCAGCGCCGCCCGTATGGATGCTCTAGTAGAGCGCAGTGTCAAGACACCGGAGGAGCTGTGTACGGCGATGTTCCGAGTGTGGTGGGGTGAAACCCCGCATCGTCATAGATGGGGCGAGCTCGGTCGCGTCTTCACCCGCATTAGACACATGGAACTGTTGGCTCAGTGGATGGCCCTTCTCCACAGACAGGGGTTGGATTTCGAAAACCCCGACTCGCGCGCGATGCATAAGCACTTGGGCACCCTCGGCAGACGTCTGGGTAGCAGGTGGAAAGAGGTGGGGGACCATTTAAAATTGTCGCCTGAGAGGTTAGATAAGATCGCTGAAGAATGCGAATACGGAGGAAGTCCCGCTGAGTGGGCCTTCCGAGTGTTGAAAATGTGGCAAGATGAAGCTGACGGCGCCGGCGGTACGCCTTTTGAACTCCTTCGAGTGTTGACTGAGGACATGGGAAAGTTTGGCCTCGGCATCGCGATATTACTTGACTTTATCAAGCAAGAAACAACGAGAACGACGGACATGTGAATTGTTGTGTTTTATTTTCATACGTCTTCTTTATTAGTAAGTAAAAAAAAAAAAAAAAATATATCATAACAATTAAGACGCGCGATCTCTTAAAGTGTCACTTCCTCCAGTCGCAGCTGATCGCCTCATCGCAGCACGTGATAAACAAAAAAAAAACACGAAGAGACACGCTTCTTCCTCTCGAGAGGAAGAAGCGTGTCTCTCGATTGAAAATCTTTTTCTTTCTTAAAAGAGACAAACGCGCCCCTTAGAGTGCCCCCCCCCCCCCTCTAGAGTGCCCCCCCTCCCCCCCCCCTCCCCCCCTCCCCCACTCGCCCCATGCATCCTAAAAGCGCCCCCCTCCCCATGCATGTTAAAAGAGTGCCCCCCTCCCCCCCTCCCCTCCCCTCCTTCCCCTCCTTCCCCCTTATACACTCTAAAGAACGCTTCTAACTAGTTCAATAAGTCACTTCCAGTCGCTCGTAAAACAATAAAAAATGAAAAAAAAACTTATATCGTGGTGTTTTTTATTAGTTTACCAAAAAAAAATAAGAGACTCGCCTCCTCCTCCAAAAAAAAAAGATATCACATTTTAAAGCCCGTGACCCCTTAAAGACGCTCATCTCTTCATTAAGTCGCGTGACGTCACTTCTTCTTCTTCTTCTTCCGGTCACGTGATCAATCAGGTCACTTCCGGTCACGTGATCCTCAATGAGGTCACTTCCGGTTGGCCATTAGGTCATGTGACGTCACTTCCGGTCCCCTAAGTAGGTCAGTAGGTTACCCAGAATGCACCATCCCCTAAGTAGGTCACTTCCGGTCACCCAATGGAGGCCTCTGATTGGCTGCAGGGTTACCCAGAATGCACCGCTAATCCCCTAAGTAGGTCACTTCCGGTCACGTGACCCAATGGCGGCCTCTGATTGGCTAACTAGGTCACGTGACGTCACCACTAATCCCCTAAGTAGGTCACTTCCGACCAAATGGAGGCCTCTGATTGGCTGCATGTCGATTGAGTAATAAACAGTACTTAACTATAGTCCCATTCCGATACATACTATACTACTGAAGTACTGGCGGCCATCTTGTTTCTGGTACTCGTCCCGCACAGTGAGGAGCAAGCTGAAGTACTGGTGGCCATCTTGTTTCTGGTACCCGTCCCGCACAGTGAGGAACCAGCTGAAGTACTGGCGGCCATCTTGTTTCTGGTACCTGTCCCGCACAGTGAGGAACCAGCTGAAGTACTGGTGGCCATCTTGTTTCTGGTACCCGTCCCGCACAGTGAGTAACCAGCTGAAGTACTGGCGGCCATCTTGTTTCTGGTACCCGTCCTGTACAGTGAGGAACCAGCTAAAGTACTGGTGGCCTTCTTGTTTCTGGTACCCATCCTGCACAGTAAGGAACCAGCAAAAGTAAAGGGTGGCCATCTTGTTTCTCGTACCCATCCTGCACAGTGAGGAACCAGCTAAAGTACTGGCGGCCATCTTGTTCCTGCTACCAGCAGTGCACAGTGAGGAACCAGCTAAAGTACTGGCGGCCATCTTGTTTCTGGTACCCATCCTGCACAGTGAGGAACCAGCTAAAGTACTGGCGGCCATCTTGTTTCTGCTACCAGCAGTGCACAGTGAGGAACCAGCTAAAGTACTGGCGGCCATCTTGTTTCTGGTACCCGTCCTGCACAGTGAGGAACCAGCAAAAGTAAAGCGTGGCCATCTTGTTTCATTGACAAATATTTCCAGCTAAAGTACCGGTGGCACCCGTCCTGCACAGTGAGGAACCAGCTCAAGTAGTGCTTTTCTTTTGTTGCCAAAAGTGATTTTGTCACCAAAACCGGTTTTGCCCTGCAAATCTGTTTTGCCTTCAAAATCGGTTATGCACCCAAAATCGGTTTCACACCGGAAATCGATTTTAACCCAAAAATCGGATTTAACCCAAAAATCGGTTTTGCAAATAAGGTTCTTCACCAAAATCAACTTTTGCACCAAAAAAAACTTTCTCAGGGTTATAGCAGTAGTGGTCAGGAACTGTCAACAAGAGAGAAAATTTCCCACTATTGACAGTTCAGGGAAGAACTGTCAATAACAATATAATTTATCACTAAAAGTTCCTTTTTGGAACTGTCAATAAGCGAATCTTTTTCCCTTATTAACTGTCAATAAGGGAAATATATCCTGGTATTGACAGTTCAAACTGTCAATAAGGGAATTTTATTCAGTTATTGACAGTTGGAACTGTCAATAGTCATGGCCATCAGCTAAAGTACTGGTGGCCATTTTGTTTCCGGTACCCATCCTGCACATTAAGTAATAAGCTAAAGTACTGGCGGCCATTTTGTTTCTGGTAAAGCATAAATATCACATTACCAATTATGATAACTCTACGTCTCATTATATACAAAAATATATACTAGGTATTGAAAACACATATAAAGGAGGCAATGGGCTTTTATAAACGTTTGAAAATAATTCAGTTGTTTCATTATATTTTACGATCATTTTGAGCAGACCCAAAAAACCTTATTTTGGCCAGTTATTTTACTAAAACCAGCCAAAGATTAAAGTCACGCTCAAAACCTACATGTAGAACTGAGCAGCAGGTTATATCATATCAACCAGCTTAGACTATCTTGTATAGCTGCTTATAGCCAAAGCAGACAATACTGAGAGACATGCGGAAAGCCAAGCACAGGAACCAAACTATAACACCAATACTAATTAGTCAGATAGATGTTAGCTTCATTAATAAACTATTGATCACAATTCCGTTTTATGATGAAGAACTTTTTTTTTACCAATCCCCTGAAAGATCTTTTAAAGGAATCTTTATTTTCTGACAACCTTGTTAGTGGAGGAATCATGTGCATTCATGAATTGCATTATTTGGTTTATATGTTCTTCCATTTTCAGTCCGAGAAATATAAGTAATTATCAAAGGGCCATCAGCAGTCCTTGTCCTTCTATTATTGATCAATTCCCACTTTGGAAGATTTCAAAAAGAAGGGTTAAAAATTCTAGCCTCCAAACGTACATGATTTGTAACCGTCTATTTATAAATCATTTGACTTACTTTCCACTTTAACTCTACCGGTACCGTAAAACCTCGTGTATAAGCCTACCTTGCATATAAGCCGTACCTAGACTTGAGACCGATCCTATAAGCCGCACTGGTGATCTGATTATGGTGAATCTAGTGCTCTACTTTAGCAGCTAAAACTCACGTGGGCCAATCCTATAAGCCGCGATCCAACTCGGTTTTATTGTACTTTACCTCTCCAACTCCCTGCTTGTTTAGTTGTTTTAAACTGCATTAGCTCATAAACAATGATAGGACATAAATTTCATTGACTGTCTAGTAAATGGTAATTGCCTGCAATCTTATGATCATGAGAAGGCCCTAAGAAGCGATATAGGAGCATATTGGTATCACACACATATAAGTAACCTTCTGATTAAATATTACAACAAAGAGAACAGAAAACAAATTCCAAAGAGTTGGTTTGTAAGAGTCTATAAACCATGCTAAGATCTAAAGGTATCATGCCAGCTTTAGTATGTAACTATCTTATTGATGGAACCCACAGGCTCAGTGTGGCCCACTGCCATTTGTGACCCCAGCCTTTATTAAAACAGGCACTTTTGTGTATACGGTAATTCACTACAAAATGGTTCTGCACCATTCCAGCCTCACTAAGGCATCAGCAGTACACCCAGCGGTACCGGAGAGCACTTATGGGTAGGGTTTATACTGATGGTTTTGGTTCGTTTTAAGTTAAAGCACTGGGTGGGGTGAGTGCTGGTGAGTGCTGGTGAGTGGTGCACGCGGGTAGGAATACAAACGATGTGATTTAGGAATGGACCCTTGAAGAGCAGCATAGTGCTTTAACTGATTATACCCTTAATCGTTATGATGCATGAATGCAGCTTGCCAACCCTACAGGAGTGTATCAACTGTGTATTTCTGTGGTATAGTTTCGTGGACATGCCCCGAATTTAATAGAACCAACAGCTGACTAAAACTACCTCTGCTTTAACCCTTAAAGCTTGACTGTCACGGTTAAAGTGAGGCCAAAAGCACATTTGGATTAGTTCAGTTTTCATTCACAAGAGGGCTATTAAGGACTGGGAGCTCAGCTCTTACAGGGTGAATATGTTGTAGCTGGACAATGCTCATTGTCCCCTGTCCAAACACTGTTGCCCTCTAGTGGAACTGTTATTTTAGTCCATGTATGAAAAATGCTGAGCTTATTCCCTGACGGCCCAGCTGTAAGGCCACGCACTGCTTTAATGTGTTATGCTTTTTGATGCCAGCTCTTTACAGTAACTCAAGTTCAAAACTATCAACAGTGTGCACAAGTGGACAGACTTACCTGGGAGGTTCAACAAAATAATCTGTCCAGTTTTAAACTTTCTTGAACTGTCCAATCTTAAAACCGTTATTTAAGACAATAACATTGATTCAAGAATGTACTGTTTTGTATTGAGACGTGTATCTGCCACCTAGTGCCACATACCCACACTATGCTAGCTGGAGTCTACCTTCATAGTATATACCTTACACCCAGATGAGACAACATAAACATCTAAAAAAAATAAAGAAAAAAAGGGGGTTGGGAGGCAGAGCCCCCCATTACATACTAGTTGACTAGCCTATCCTAAAATGGACTGAGTAGTCTAACCAGTGGTTCATCACCGGCGCCATCTAGGGAAGAGAGGATAGAACCAGTTATCTTAAATAAATGTTTTGTTTAAGATAGTCCATTGACTTTAAGATAGCAACGCTTTTAAGAGTGGCCTTTTAAGATTGGACAGGTTGTTTTGTTGACGAGAGTTTATACAAGTTTATAATAATTTATGAACTGACTCATTTATTGACAAAGAGTAAAAGATTTTGTATATGAATATAAGAAATAATTGATAGAAACTAATGTACAAATTTAATTTATACAAACTTTGTAAGTAAATATTTATTGTATAAGTTTCTAAAGAATTTGTAAGGTGGCAGACGAGAACAGACTAATGCAGTCTAGATGCAGCCTTTTCTTGATGAATGTCATCAATAAGAATTGGTAATGGATCATATGAGAAATAACATTATCCGATAAAATGAGGCATGTAATATCTAATTTACACTGCATAAAATAATAATGTAACTGTATGACTTCACGAGAATAAATCTATTTGAATCTTGAATCTTGAATCTTGAATCTTGACGCTCCCGTGTGAGTCTGTCCCGTTGAGCCAACAGTGTACCCTGCAGGCAGCACTACTACACTGAAAAAGTAAACTTGTCTCTAGACTTGTCAAAGTGACTATCATAAAATAAACAAGTCAAAAGTTGTCTAACCTATCAGATACCTATCAGGTTACCATCCCACAAATAGAATCTGCAGCTGGAAAATGTTGGGTTTTGGGCTGGCACATGCCAAGTGGGTCTTCTATCTCCAGCTAGAAGACCCGCTTCCTTGTCACTTAGACACGTTTTTGACTCGTTTATGTTATGATCGTCACTTTGACTTCTGGAGACAAGTTTATTTTTTGAGTGTAGACTACGATCATCATCTGCCTAGAAGTGTTCGAGCTGCGAGAAACGTTGCATCATCAATCTCATTGCCTAAATCTCGATGTTACATCTACCCCAATAAATACCCCCCTGCTTTTGCGTGGATAAGCAATTATCATAAACTAGGCTTTTACACCGGGCTTTTACAACTCCTGTGATTCAGCGATGTAGAGTTATTAGGCATATAGGCCTATCCTTTTTATTCACTAATACGGCTTGTATTGTCTACTTTTCGGTGGAACAGTCCCCCCCCCTCCCCCCTTGAATCTGCAAAATTTAAGGTCAGACTCGTTTTTATATCTTTGTATAATCATGTAAATATATGCATATATATGCCGAGACATTTCAAACGTCTGCCACCTCCGCTGCCTAATGACGTCACAAAAGTCACGTCACGAATGGTTATTACGTCACGTCAGTGTAAGAATCAGTCACCAAACTCCTCTCGCCGCCTCTCGTTTACACTGCGGGATCTCGCCAAATGCTCGCATGCGCAGAAGGCATTTCCGGCGGCCGCTGCTTCGCGGATATCGCCAATTATGTCCATTTGCCGTGATCTCTGGGTCACGGCGTTCGCTAAGGGGGTGGTCATTATTAACAATGAACGGGGGGGGGGGGGGGGGGGGGGGTCGCACATACATTTTCTCCAACAACATCCCCACCCCCTTTGAACTAGGCCTCTAGATATAGTAACGCACATGCTTTTTCACTGAAATGGGATGATATGTTTTGCCTCCCCCCCCCACCTCTGGAGGGGTCGGAATTCCCCCCTCACCCCTCCCCCCACGAATCCACCAACCCCTGTTGATAAAAAAATGACCTTAACTGACTCCTTAACTGTAATAAAGTGTAACCCACGGGAACAAGCGAAACCAGCCCAAACCAGCCACGACATACCTCCCAGCGTCCACCACCCACGCCTCCCACCGGAACTACGTCACGGTGACTCACCGCCGCATGCGCGTCCTGTTTCCGGGGAAGGCTTCACGCGCGGACTGTATTCTTGATCGGGGTGGGGTCTGCTAAATGGGGTGGAGGATTGGTTCGGGGTATGGTAGGTCGGGGCAAGGAATTGTTATTGTATATTCGTTGGGGTATTTGTGTACGTCCAAACCGGAAGTAAGGGAGCTTGGTAGGAGCCGCTCATAGCCATCAAACTCTACCTGGAGAGGCTTGGAGAACTATCATATCACCTCAATGGTAGGGGTGGGATATTAAAGGATTGGTGTGGTGGGGGAGGGGGAGGGGTAAGGGTAAGGGAACGTTCAATAATTACGTCACTGCTAGGGGTGGGGTCTGGCATACAAACACTGTTTAAAACCATGCCAAAGGGGTGGGTGGGTCCTGAAAAAAGTCCTAAAGAAAATTGACATAAGTGTGGCTATAGAGGGATCAAAAGTATAAACGCGACCTGGGATGTTTTCCACAAAAACCGACGACCTGCTATATTAATCTAAGCGACTTGGCGATTTCTTTTTCTTTACAAATTTGGCAATAGCATGAATGATCTTATAGATTTATTCTAATGACTTCCCGACCTGAGGGGGAGCCCTCTGCACCCACATAATGGCCCTAGACCCCTAAATTCGACACAGCGACATGGGCATTTCTTAAATTCGACATGGGACATGAGGCCTAGTGGCATGCAACATGTGGCTTAAAAAGATAGTGGCATGGGACATGGACAGTTCTTAAAATTGACATGAGACATGAACATTTTTAAGCGACATAGACATGCGACATGGCCATTTCTTAAAACCGACATGCGACATTGGGACCCCCCATCAAGGGCCCCCACATATATTAAAGTGCCGCATAACTATTGAACGTACCACTGTCCTTGTAGGGGCTGTGGAGTCACGTTTTGTCCACAGGCCACAAAGTGTCCACAGGTCCACAGGTCAAGGAAAGACACACAAGGTGCTGTTAAAATGAATTGCGATTTCACTTGGAGTATAATTTCTTTGCTCCATGGATGTGTTCCCCATACAGGCAACTTAGGACCCACCTAGACAAGAAATATCAGTTACAGTTTATTACATAATAATTGTAGGCTACATCTTATTCTATTATGCACTATTAATCACCAGGCTGCGAGATTCAGTCATCTAATGATAGAACTAATAAAAAAACCTTGCAAATTTCTTGTCTGAAGAAATAAATTAAGTTTTCTACAAAGAGTTTGATAATGGGTGTGGACACTTTGTAGCATGTGGACAAAACGTGACTCCACAGGGGCAAGAGAGAGGGTAGGGACCGGGGTAGGGATAAGAAGGCCGGGTGGATCTAGGCTGGAGCCGGATGCAGGGTAGGAGAGGTCGGGTTTGGAATCCCCCAGGAGCCTGTCCAAACACCCATCCCTATTTCTGTCAGGTTCCGCTGGCTCTCTAAGCCTTATTGGGGTTATCTGTAGTGCCGTTCTCAACCCTTCGCCCCCGATAGAAACGACATCCTAACCCTTTAAGGCTGGCAAGGTGCAATGCAATGGGCTGTTCCCACTATCGTCATTATGCATGAATGCATTCCTGACAAGTTTGCTAGCCAGGGCTGCAATGATATGCCGACATTTGGAGGCAGAATGATATTTTTTTATGATGCACTAGTGAATTACTGCTCAATGCTGCATTAATGCATCATGACGGCAAGGGTCACAATGCATCAATGCAACACTTTAGTCCCTTAAAGAGGTAATCCCAATCTGGCCAGACCGGATGCGTCCAAGGACGAGTTGGGGCCAGCTTGGAGTTCATCCCTCTACATCCATATAAGGCAGGTATGACATTATAAGCTCATGTCCAAATCTTTCGAAATTCATACTCTATACTTATCCACAAGGATCCCACATTGGTAAAGTCCATTTTGATGCATTAATTGTCTCAATAAAATAAAGTAGAATTAAGGAAGAATGGAAGAATAAAAACTTCTATTATGCTCTATGTTGTCATGATGTATGAATGTACGGCAACCTTGGTGAGTAAGTCATCAGTCTTTTTTAATTTCTATTTTAATAAGAAAAAAACTCATTTCCTTACATGACGTAGTTTTCCGGTTTAAGTTTTGCGGCTATGGTTCAAAAAATGATTGTTGTACGTGCATTTGATATGAATAAACATTAGTAAGTTAGGTACATCTAGCTTATTGTAGATCAACCATCAATTCTTGACCAGTTTCTGTATTATGCAAACTAGAGTTCAGTGCACTTTGTATTGATCCCCAACTCCCCATTTCAAATGCCACTGCACACCCACACCCACACTCTCACCCATGGAGCAACTTTACCCTCAAAGCACTGATAATCTAAATGCTCCGTCCCTTAGTCCGTAGTGACTATCCCAGGTTAAGGCCACTCAAAAAAATAAAATGGTTTCTCATCACCGCGCGCATCATAAAAATCAGGTTTTGGGAAAAACTTTTTTTTTTTTTTTGCCAAATTTTGATGAAAAACCTCATCAAAATGGACGAAATTGGTCATATTTGGTATCAAATTAAAGCTAATGAGGCCAGCAATGCAGTGGTATAGAAATAACTTACATTTTCCACACTTTTAAATATCAATGAATTCTTAACCAATTAAATGTGAATTTTGGCCAAAGAAACCTGTAAATAAACCTATACATTTTGGCCTGCGAGTAAAAAAAAAAACCCCAAAAAAAGAACCTCCCTCGTCAGATTTCTCAGACCTTGGTGATGAGAAACCACTTTTTTTTTGAGTGGCCTAATCATAGGGATATTAATCAGAATGACGAACTGATATCAAAAGAATTACTAAGGCAGAATAAATTATGGCTAGGCCTGATGCTCATAGGCATGGAATGACTAAAGTGGGTTGGTCACTACTGACTATACCTGATAGTATTAACTAATCATGATTGGTCATATAGGGAGCCAAAAAAGACTAACTAGGTTCGTCGTTATTGACTAAGTTTTGCAGTTCAAAGATTATACGTGAGTGTCATACATATCCTATACTATTCTATGAACTGTCATCATTCCTCAGAATCTTTAATTAAAGTATTCTCCTGAGTTACATAATGACCTTCAGTGGTTAGGTGACACATGACATTCAGCCCTACAGGCAGGTACAGGCCTCATCAAGTCAAACTTTAACCATTTAACTCTTTAAGGACAGATGTAGCTGGAAGATGACATTTGTCATCATGACGCACCAATGCAGCCCCGGCGAGTAACTCGCCAGGGCTGCATTGGTGCATCATCCCGACCCTTCGGGAGTGTCGCTACCCTGTAGGGTCGGCCTGATGCATAAATGCAGCCCTGGCGAGTTACTCACCAGGGCTGCATTCATGCATGATGATGACCAAGGGCATGATACATTAAGGCATCATGTCGTCCTTAAAGGGTCAAGGACAGCTGAGGGCTTTAATAATGCAGTATGACCTTTGTCAAGATGGCGCATGAATGCAGCCCTGGTGAGTAACTCGCCAATGCTGCATTCATGCACTATGGGATCCTAGGAGATTGATACATCCGCGAAGAGTCAGCATGATGCAGCATCATAGCGCAGGCGAGTTACTCGCCAGCGTTGCATCGGTATGCAATGATGATAAATTAACATTGATATTTAGAAATAATGCCGCCCTCAAAGAGTTTAGGTACAAAGTTAGATTGGAAATGCGATCAGTCTAAATGCCTGGCAGTATGTTCGTCATAGGCTTGGGGTGAGTGGAAAAGAGTAATTAGCAGTGAAGGCATGAGATGAAACGGAGCAGTGAGGGTTATGAGTAATATACGTCATGTACAGTAAGGCATATTGAGGTTTGTCAGTTTGATATTAAATGTGAAGAAATTATTTGTCATAGATACATCATTAAGTCAAAACAATATTGAGCAGATAGTCAGTTCCCCTTCGTAATTCTTTCCCCCCTCTAAGTTCTTACAAAACAATGCTATAGGCCAAAAAAAAAGGTTTGTTTCAGGTCACCCGACCGACCCTATCTAAACAGGGCCGACCCTACGTTTTTTTATGCAATTTTGAAGACATTTTTGTATTTTTATACTTTTTTGGGGTCAATTTTAGGTTTACAACATTTTGGAAAAAAATCTCCCCACTTTTACACTTTTTTGGGTCAATTTTAGAAGGGAATTTTTTTTTTAAAGTAAAAAAAGAAAGAAAATCCGACCTACCGACCCTAGAGTTTCTTTCTATGTTACTTGAAACAAAAAAGGGTAAAAATACCGAAACTTCTTCAAAATTGCATAAAAAACGTAGGGTCGGTAGACTTGGTCGGATGACTTGAAACAAACTTTTTCAAGCCTAATTTTGTCATTCAGTAACTCTAGGACTTCGACCCACACAATGTCTCAGCTTTCTTCGAGCCACTCACGAGAGAGAAGCAGCAATGAGACCATATTTGAGGACTGTATTTATTTTGGATCTGACGAGAACGACAAAAAGAAGCTAATTGAATTCTAATTAAAGGGATGTTTACTCTACTCGGTGTGCAAATTAAGGTCTTCGTTAAGTCAAACTGTAACGTTATATTGATGTTATAGCACTTATCCGAAGTGAGCTATCAAACTTAGGCCAAAAAAAAGGTGTGTTTTAGGTTACATGGTCTGAAAATCTAGGGTAGGTAGGTCGGATTAAATTTTTTTTTAAATTTTTATTTAGGCCTGAAAAGTACCTTGAAATTGACCCGTGAACTTTAATGCCGACTCGCTGACGACCACCTCGACTCGTGAATTATCCGTACAACTCTTAAATTGCCCCAAAATGACCTCAAGTATGAATATTTTTTCAAAATTGGATAAAAATTTCTAGGGTCAGCCCTAGATAGGGTCGGGTAACCTGAAACGCACCTTTTTTAAAATCCGGCCTTATCCTTTCTATATGTACTATATTTGTAGTACAAGTCCATTTAATGTCTATAACTATTTAATACTTTCTATTTATATAATAGACACAACTTTAAATTACTTTAAAACCTAAAAAGGCGTGGTTATAAGGGATATATTTCCCTTTTGCTTCAAATATAGATCAATAGGTAATTCTTGCAATGTGTCAGCACCTTGAGGTCATAACAAAAACCATCCAGACGTAAGCGTATCCAGTTAGGCCACTTGAAAAAATGAAATGGTTTCTCATCACCGCCCGTGACGTTATAAAATGTTGTATAACGTTTTTTGTCTATCGTGCTTCCCACCTTGGACTATGCAGAATTTGTATGGGGGAGGGAGAACAAAGGGGAAAATGAAGAGCTTCAGACCCAGTGACGTCACGCGACTTAATGAAGAGATGAGCGTCTTTAAGGGGTCACACGCTTTAAAATGTGATTTTTTTTTTTTTTTTTTTGGAGGAGGAGGAGGAGGAGGAGGAGGAGGAGGAGGAGGAGGATAAGGAGAGGAGGAGGAGGAGGAGGAGGAGAAGGAGGAGGAGGCGAGTCTCTTATTTTTTTCGGTAAACCAATAAAAAACACCACGATATAAGTTTTTTTTTTTCATTTTTATTGTTTTATGAGCGACTGGAAGTGACTTTTTGAACTAGGTAGAAGCGTTCTTTAGAGTGTATAAGGGGGGAGGGGAGGGGAGGGGAGGGGAGGGGAGGGGGGGAGGGGGGCCCCTTCAAGATGCATGGGGAGGGGGGCGCTTTTAGGATGCATGGGGCGGGTGGGGGGGAGGGGGGGAGGGGGGAGGGGGGCACTCTAGGGGGGTGGGGGGGCACTCTAAGGGGCGTTTGTCTCTTTTAAGAAAAAAAGAAAAGAAAAGATTTTAATCGAGAGACACGCTTCTTCCTCTCGAGAGGAAGAAGCGTGTCTCTTCATTTTTTTTGTTTATCACATGCTTCGATGAGGCGATCAGCTGCGACCGGAGGAAGTGACACTTTAAGAGGACACGCGTCTTAATTGTTATAATATTTTTTTTACTTACTAATAAAGAAGACGTATGAAAATAAAACACAACAATTCACAAGTCCGTCCTTCTCGTTGTTTCTTGCTTGATAAAGTCAAGTAATATCGCGATGCCGAGGTCAAACTTTCCCATGTCCTCAGTCAACACTCGAAGGAGTTCAAAAGGCGTACCGCCGGCACCGTCAGCTTCAGCTTGCCACATTTTCAACACTCGGAAGGCCCACTCAGCGGGACTTCCTCCGTATTCGCATTCTTCAGCGATCTTATCTAACCTCTCAGGCGACAATTTTAAATTGTCCCCCACCTCTTTCCACGTGCTACCTAGACGTCTGCCGAGGGCGTCCAAGTGCTTATGCATCGCACGCGAGTCTGGGTTTTCGAAATCCAACCCCTTTCTGTGGAGAAGGGACATCCACTGAGCCAACAGTTCCACTCGTCTAATGCGGGTGAAGACGCGACCGAGCTCTCCCCATCTATGACGATGCGGGGTTTCACCCCACCAGACTCGGAACATCGCCGTACACAGCTCCTCCGGTGTCTTGACACTGCGCTCTACTAGAGCATCCATACGGGCGGCGGTAACTTTTAAGCTACTGCCCAACTCTCTCCAAGATCCGCTCAACTCTTTACCTAGTTGACGAAGCAAGGCGTCGCTATATGCTAAGCGCCGCTGTCCTACCTCTCTGTTCTCCCCATCGGTCTGCCTCGCGCGTCTCACGTCGTCAAGCCGCATTAACTTTTTTTCAGGTGGACAAGGCGGTGAAGGCGAGCTTGAAAGTGGAATAGCTTGAGCCATCTCGTCTCGTCTTGGCGGCGGCGGCGGCGGCGGCGGCGGCGGTGGTGGCGGTGGTGGTGGTAGTAGACGTTACTGTGGTCAGAGGCGATATGGTTTTTTTCCAACAGAAATCAGAGCTTTTATACAGAGGGAGTTTAATCCTATTTCCAACAGCACTCCAGCTGTCTAGCGACCTGTCCGCATGACGCCTTTTCAGCCGCTCCGCTCCTTAAGAGCTTAGATGACGAGGGGTATGTCATCGCTATCCGTGGAGACCAGCTGAAAACGGTGTTTTTTCCTCATCCATAGCCTTACCTCCTACCCCCTACCTGAGGACGCCTCCCTCCCTCTGACATTCATTGTAACAAACGTCAGAGGTCAGGTGAAAATCGGATTTTTTCATGCACAGCCTTAGTCAGCTGTCACCCCTATTGAACTAGCCGGCCGCCGCCGGCCGGCCCGGTCTACTCACCACGGCAGGAGGCGGTGATTTTTTTTTGTCTTACACTTAAGTCGCTCACCACATGCACACGCCTCTACTCACAGACAGACACGTTCGTCTTAGGGGGTCCTGCTTCACGCCACACGCCTCCTGTAGTTTTTTTGTATACACACTCTAAGCTCATCACCGTTAATCCTTTATACAGCTAACGCGCGTTGAATTGCTGAACAGGGTGGTAAGTAGCTTAATCCTTTATACAGCTAATGCGCGTTGAATTGCTGAACAGGGTGGTAAGTAGCTTAGCTCATGACAGTCGATCTCTCAAAAGGGGGGAAAGGGATCCAGCTGAAAACGTCATGCCTTATGTCTTTTGTTTCTCTTTGTGAATGGCCGCCGGCCAGCCGGCGGCAGCTGAACAGGGGCAGTAAGTAGCTTAGCTCTAGAAGCGAGAAGGCGTATATAAGGGGCCTGGAAACCTCCATTCACTCACTCAGTCTTTTGCTGCTCTCTACAGTCACCACCATGAGCAAAAGACAACACCTAGCGCCGTCCAAGGATCTAAGCAAGTTCAAGAACAAGAAGACTACGCGGAACAGCGCTCGTTTAGCGTCAGTGCCTCCTCTTGCTACTGAAAATGAGACTACCGCCGCATCCGCTTGGTCTTATCACCCTCCCGCTGTAGCGAGCGCTCGCAGCAGTAGTAGTAGTAGTAGTAGTAGTAGTAGTAGTAGTAGTAGTGGTAGTAGTACTACTGGTAGTAGTCGTCGTGCTAGCGACATTGTTACACTCGCGACGGTACACGTTGCTGCTAAGCGCGCTGCCGCTGCTACTGCCGCCCCGCCTGCTGCTGCTGCTGCTGCTGCTGCTGCTGGTGATCCTCGTGCTGCGGCTGCTGCTGCTGCTGCTGCACCTGCTACTGCTGCGCCTGCTACTGCTGCGCCTGCTGAGGCTGCTGCGCCTGCTACTGTTGCGCCTGCTGCTGCTGCTGCTGCTGCTGCTTCTGCTGCACCTGCTGCTACCGCTACTACTACTGACGACAACGCTCCTGGCACAGCGCAGTACTGGCAACCGGGTTTTTACTTCCCCACTACTGTTGATGATTTTGATGACCTGCCGCACGTTGCACAGCCCCTCTCCACCACTACATCGACCGACGCCCTCGACGCCGCTCGCGCTGAGAGTTACAGCTATTCGGACACTCAGCCCCTAAACCAAGAAGAAGAGGAGGAGGAGGAGGAGGAGGAGGAGGAGCAGCAGCAACAGGGTGAGACAGAGAACGACACTGACGACGAGGCGTACGAAGAACCCGAAGGGAAAGGGGCGGACGGTACGTTTCTTCGGCTCCCCTCTTCCACAGCTTTCGACCTCACTTCCACTGGTAGCGCGTCCGGTCCGTGGCGACTGCCCTCACCGCCACCTTACGAGGGCGGCGGCGCTTCATCTTCTACCGCTACACTCAGCACCGACGGCGTGTGGCTGCGCTGTTCCAACAACGAGGTCTCGGATACCACCAGCGCTGACGCTGCTCCTGTTATCGGTTCTGCTGCTGATTCAGCTCACGCTGATGGTGTTACTCTTCTTGCGGGTCTGAAACGTTCTAAGGTAGTTCCAGAACAACAAGGCCTACTAAGAAGAGAAAAATACAAGAAAAAGAACGAGATGGACGAGAAGAAGCAGAGAAAACCTCCCGTCCTCTCGGGTTAGAGTTCTGCTTAGACGGGACTTTGACGCTGGAGATCTGGGAGGACGTGGCCAGACTGTCTAGGAGGCCGCGCTACACAAAAGACGGCCAGGTGAAAGAGGCGTCTCTGACCAGAAGCAAGCGAGTGCACTTCACTGCCGACGCGCTGCGCGAGCTAATAGCACGCATCGCCGATATCCGCGCAGTGGTGCGCATACGCGACACAGCGTCCGCGCAAGGAAGACCTAATCACACCCCCTGGTTCGCAGTGCTGGATGAGGAGGGCGAAGTGTACGCAGCTGTGAGCTACTACAGCGGTAAGAACCTCATCCACGTGCGCAAGTACGAAGGTCCTGACAAAAAACCCACACAGCAGGGGGTGACGCTGTCCGCCAGAGCGCTCAAAGAGTTGGATGACAAAACAGAGATTATTCTCAAATTTCTCGGTATAGATTTGGAATGAGAGACGCTCAACGCTCACGCGCGCACACACACAGCGTTTGACGTACGCTGTATGAGACAGACAGACGGATACACAGACAGCAGACAGATAGATAGATAGACAGATAGATTGATTGATAGATAGATAGATAGTTAGACAGCTAAGTAGTTGGTAACTGAGTGAAAAAACATGACGCAGTACGTATGCGAAAAGTGTTTCAACATTTTTAAAAGACCGTACAACCACGAGAGACACGTAGAAAATTGTAGAGTAATACCTAAGTTTTGCCCTCTATGCGGGCGAAGGCGATTGCCGAAAGATCGCCTGTCGACGCGAATCTCTGGACGGGTTGACCATCCCTCCGCGCATATGTGCTGTACCGAACGGGGAGGAAACGTTCACTGCGAATTGGCCTGCGATACAAACGGGCTTCAGGATGCACGGGACTCGCGTGAGTGTAACAAACTTCAGGCTACCAACCGGCGAGTTGAGTGACGCTGTAAATACTATGCGTCGCATTCACTTGACACAAAGATTCAGATACAAAGTGGGTTTCTCGGTAGGCTTACTCTTACAACACAGAGAAGACAAGAGCAAACTGCGCTACTTTCACGCCTCCCAGAACAACGCAACTCTCATACAACCGCTCCCTACTATAACTAATTCAGAAACTTTGGAAGAGCTCCTCTCAAAGATGGAAAACACCGTCGCTTGCGAGGAAGTACGGAAACTTTGCGACGCTGACACCAAGTGGCACGTTCTTTTTCCTACCAATTTGAACATTTGCGTTTACATGGGACCGGGGGAATTTCCCATAGGCGGTAGGATCACTCAGGCCGGTCGAGTTGGAAAGAGAAGCGGCGTGTTAGATTTTCCCAACAAGGACAACCTCTGCATCTTCCGCTGCATTTCCTTTCACTTATACAACACCAGCAAGCACGCTTCAGATTTGTTACGTCAGTTCTGTCCCGCTGCCACACCTGAATCCTTTCCGGGTTTGAACATCCGCGACTTACCCGCGTTAGAGAACTTGTTTGACGTACAAATAGCGGTTTACACCGCGTCGCGTCAGGTGCCGGGCGGAAGTTGAGAAGACGCGTTACTCTGATCAGACCGCCTTCCAGAACTCTGGCCGCCCGAGGTAAAGTCAACCTACACCTGACGGCGAAAGGTGGTTTGCACGTCTCTCTCGTCACGGACTTCAACGCGTACGCGGGCATATACGAATGTTGCAAGTGTAAGGCGGCGTTCACCACCGAGTTCTTGCTGAAGAGACACAGGAACCAGCTTTCCTCTTGCCGACAAGTCAAGTTGCGCTACGTAGGTGGCATCTACCAAAATTCGAGAACGATTTTCGAAGCGCTAGCAGACTTCTCCATTTTTCCCCCCGACGGACATTCCGGAATCTACCCTTACAAGATTGCCTTCGATTTCGAGGCTTTCTTCAGACCGTGCAAAGAACCGTCGACGGAACACGTGTCCCTGCTGTGGGATCACGTCCCTTTGTCGGCTAGCGTTGCATCCGACTTTCCGGGGTGGGAGGGGCCCGTCTGCTTCGTCAGAGAATCCGACGCAGATTCCGACCCCTTGTTGGACTGAGTTTTAAATCACATAAACGAGAACGCCAAAGTCATCGGGGAAGCTGTGCTAGAACTTTACCGACCGACGTTAGCGAAGTTAGATGCGGCGATAGGTGAAGCTCTCCTGCTGGAGGAGGCGACATTCACCCCTTCTCCAGGCGGCTTCGCTGCGGCTCAGACCAGACACCCGTTAGTTCAACTGAAGAAGCGTCTTCTGAGATACATCCGTCAAGCTCCAGTCGTGGGCTTCAACTCAGGGCGTTACGACTTGAACCTGATCAAAATATGCCTTCACTCGTTCTTTGCCTCCGGAGACCGAAGAAACCAAGAATTCAGCGTCATAAAGAGAAGCAATCAATACTTGGCGGTTTACACACAGCACACGGTTTTCTTGGACGTAGTCAACTATTTGGCACCCGGTTACAACTACGCAACCTATTTGCGAGCTTTCACCAGGAACAAAGAGAAAGGTCACTTTCCTTACGAATGGATGACGTCTACCAGGAAACTGGCAAACAGAACACTGCCACCGAGATCGGCTTTTGACAGCGAACTGACGGGCGTCAAAATGTCCGAATCCGACTACGCCGCATGTCAGAAAGTTTGGTCCGACGAGAAGATGCAAACTATGGAAGATTACTTGATCCACTACAACAACAAAGACATCAAACCTTTCATAGAAGCTCTGAAAAATCACGCTAAATTTTTCCAAGATCGCGGCATTGACATGTTGAAAGATCCTTCCATCATCTTCCATAGATTTCACGAGAAGGGCACCACGCGGATAAGGGAGCACAAGTACGGCGAAGAAGCGAGACCGTGCCAACACATCCTAGGACTAGACGCTAACTCTCTGTACTTGCGCTGCATGAGCGAAGCGCACTGCACGGGCTATTACGCGGTGAGACGACCTGAGACCGAGTTCAAGCCCGAAATTAGGCAAAGAAACTCTCACAGCGCTTTGGAGTGGTTACGCTTCGTAGAGCACGACCGCGACGTGAAACTGCGCCACGCTTTGAACGGCGGCGAGATGGTTGTAGGCTGTCGGAGAATTCGCGTGGACGGGTTTCACGCGGCCTCTAATACGGTTTTCCAGTTTCACGGGTGTTGGTTCTACGCTCACGAGTGCATACCGTCGCACCGATATCAGTGCGCTTCACTGAGGGAGGAGAGACGCGACAGAATGACTAGAGTAAGCGCGTACTTGAAAGCGCTAGGTCACAAGCTGGTCGTCGTGTGGGAGTGCGAATGGAGAGAGATGAAGCGTCGAGATGAGCGGGTTAAGGCCTCCCAACAATGCTGGAAGGTTGACGCTTTGAAAGTGTCTCAAAACGCGATGAGCGAGAGCGACATCCTTTCCGCTGTGAAAGACGGGAAAATGTTCGGTTTAGTTCAAGTGGACATCACTACGCCGCCTCACCTACGAGACTACTTCGAAGAAATGACCCCCGTTTTCAAGAACGCGACCGTTTCAAAATTGGACATAGGACCTCACATGTCAGACTTTGCGCAGGAAGAAAAGCTGTTGAACACGCCTCAGAGATGTCTGATAGGGAGTTACCACGGAAAAAATATTCTCTTGGGAACGCCGCTTCTCAAGTGGTATTTAGAGCACGGTTTGATAGTCACCAAAGTGCAGCTGGTCGTAGAATACCTACCTAAACGCTCCTTTGCCGGTTTCGCGGATGAAGTAACGGCGGCGAGAAGACGTGGCGACGTGAACGAGAACGAGAAAATTCTGTCAGACTGTTACAAGTTAATGGGAAACGCTACGTACGGTAAAACAATCTGCAACAAAGAAAAACACACGGCGGTGAGATACACTGACAGTCGGAAGTTCGAACTATTGGCCAATTCGTGGCGCTTCAAAAAGGCGTCCGAGTTGAGTTCTGATCTGTTTGAAGTCGAACTACAACCGAAAACAGTCAAGAACAACCTCCCTATTCAAATAGGGTTCATGGTATACCAGTACGCGAAGTTGAAAATGTTAGAGTTCACATACGACTTCTTGGATAGATTCGTCGATCGGCGCGATTATGCCCTTTGTCAAATGGACACCGACAGTCTTTACATGGCTCTCAGCGGTGACAGGTTGGATGACCTAGTCAAACCTCGCCTGAGAGAGACGTACTTCAGAGAGAAACGAAAGTGGATTCAGACAGCGGTGTGCGACGATCACTTAGAGCTTTTCGTGAAGACAAAAACGGAAAGAGTGCGAGAATGGTGTCCGCCCGGCGGATGTTGTGAGAGACGGTACCTTCACGATCTGAGAACTTCGGGGCTTATGAAAGCGGAGTGGGAAGGTGACGGGATCCTAAGTCTCAACCCTAAGACTTACATTTGCTACGATCGAGTCAGCGGCACCGGTGAAAGAAAATCCAAAAAATGGAGTGCAAAAGGCGTACAGAAGAAACAAAACCCTAAGGAACCAGACGACTTCTTGGATGTTCTTCGCCAACGAAAAACTCTCATTGCTGTAAATAGAAATTTCAAAGTGGTGCGAAACAAAATGGTCACCTACACCATAGAGAAAGACGGCGTGCGCTACTTGTATTATAAGCGTCGCGTGCATTCTGACGGTGTGACGACGAGTCCTTTAGAGATATGAAAAAAAAAAATAAGCGTGTTATTGCTTGATTGAGTGCATCTTTTCAAAAATAGAGTGTTTATCAAGATTGAAAAAAAAGAAATAAAAAAATAAAAAAAATTATTGTTATGTTTTTATTTTCATACGTCTTCTTTTACTAGTAAGTCGCGCAGTCTCTTAAAGCGTCACTCATGTGACGACGTTGCTTCCAGTCACGTGATCCTAAAGACCCTCACTTCCTAAACAAAAAAAAAATGAAGAGACACGCTTCTTCCTCTCGAGAGGAAGAAGCGTGTCTCTCGATTAAAATCTTTTTTTTCTTTTTTTCTTAAAAGAGACAAACGCCCCTTAGAGTGCCCCCCACCCCCCTAGAGTGCCCCCCTCCCCCCTCCCCCCCCTCCCCACCCGCCCCATGCATCCTAAAAGCGCCCCCCTCCCCATGCATCTTAAAGGGGCCCCCCTCCCCCCCTCCCCTCCCCTCCCCTCCCCTCCCCTCCCCTCCCCCCTTATACACTCTAAAGAACGCTTCTACCTAGTTCAATAAGTCACTTCCAGTCGCTCGTAAAACAATAAAAATGAAAAAAACAAACTTATATCGTGGTGTTTTTTATTGGTTTACCGAAAAAAATAAGAGACTCGCCTCCTCCTCCTTCTCCTCCTCCTCCTCCTCCTCCTCCTCTCCTTATCCTCCTCCTCCTCCTCCTCCTCCTCCTTCTCCTCCTCCTCCTCCAAAAAAAAAAAAATATCACATTTTAAAGCGCGTGACCCCTTAAAGACGCTCATCTCTTCATTAAGTCGCGTGACGTCACTTCTTCTTCTTCTTCTTCTTCTTCTTCTTCTTCTTCTTCTTCTTCTTCTTCTTCTTCTTCTTCTTCTTCTTCTTCTTCTTCTTCTTCTTCTTCTTCTTCTTCTTCTTCTTCTTCTTCTTCTTCTTCTTCTTCTTCTTCTTCTTCTTCTTCTTCTTCTTCTTCTTCCGGTCACGTGATCAATCAGGTCACTTCCGGTCACGTGATCCTCAATGAGGTCACTCACTTCCGGTTGGCCATTAGGTCATGTGACGTCACTTCCGGTCACGTGACTCATCAGGTCACTTCCGGTCACGTGATCCTAAATTAGGTCATATGACGTCACTTCCGGTCCCCTAAGTAGGTCATATGATGTCACTTCCGGTCCATAAGTAGGTCATATGACGTCACTTCCGGTCACGTGACCAAATGGCGGCCTCTGATTGGCTAACTAGGTCACGTGACGTCACCACTAATCCCCTAAGTAGGTCACTTCCGGTCACGTGACCAAATGGAGGCCTCTGATTGGCTGCATGTCAATTGAGTAATAAACAGTAGTTAACCATAGTCCCGTTCCGATACATACTATACTACTGTTATAGAACTTTTCTCTAAGGCTCCTTACTATGTCATAACGTTACTGTGAAAGTACTTATATTCACGGGTGTAAATTTTCGCTGAAGTGGCAAAAAAGACTTATTCGCGGGTATTTATTCCATACTGTAGCAAATAAGAATTTCGCGGATTTTCGATTTCTGTGAATATAGCGAAAATATATATACCCAGCGAAATAAAGTACGACCACAGTATGTAAAGTTTTAAAACGTTATTCTGACGAAAAATTACGTTTTTTTTGTTAGCTGCGGATTCAGAGTAAAGGGTTACGTACTGCATATAGGTTAAATTAGAAAAGAATCAAGAGTTATGAACATTATTGAGTTACATAATAAGAGTGAATGTATATGGCTCCACCATAGAAGCGATAGACATCTATTGTTTTATGCCTAAACATTAGCACAAATATATAAATATGTGGATAATAGAAATACTCCTACTTGTTTTCAGCAGGGTAAGAGGATGATTATGGCTATAGATCATTAAGACCTATTGTTAAACGGAGTTGTCTGTACAGCAGTCTATACAAAAACATTTTTACCATGCAGGACATTCGGTCCTGCAGATATTTCATTTTGCAGGCCCGTCTTATTTTTTGCAGGCCCGGATATCAGAGGACAATCTTCTTATTCAAAAATCAAATGGAAGGCAACTTATCACACTGAAAGTGATAATGAATAGTGTTACCCTGTATGTTACAAATATATAAATCAATCGAATATGTAAATCAGTGAAGAAAATTACAGAAAATATTTATGCTTTCTATTTTATGCTGTAGAAACCTTAATACTGGTCCGATTTACAAGCCGTAAAAACGGGCATGTAGGCAAAGACCTACAGATACCAGCCAGTCATTCGGATCGGCAGTAGCCACGTTTCTGCCGGCCCGGCGGGCTTTTTGTCGGCTATAGCCGGTGTCCGGCAGGATTCCGTATAGACTGTCTGTACAGAGCCATATCGAGGTGGAATAAACTAAGGGAGTGATCATTTTTTATCAACAGGGGGGGCGGAGCATATTAAACTTGTTTTGGGCCAAAAAGCCCGCGCATTGCTATGCTTCATAGCACTCACTAAAGCCACAGTATACATGGTACAACAATAGAGACTCTTTGGAAATTTAAGCTTGCTATAAACAAGGACCACCCCCTCTGTTTTATAAATGATATCATTACCCAAACGTATACAATACATCATATCATCTTATCACCACATTATATATAATGGAGGTTATAGAAGATTGTATAGTTGATTTTATTAATGATGTGATTATATTTGTACGGCGATAAATAAACACAGAATGGAGTCATAACAACCAAGACCGTCAATAGACTTTGTACAGCCAGGGGTGCTGCTTGCAGAAGGGCAATGTGCCCGAGCTAGTTTTTGGTTATCCAACCAATTAGATCCAATAAATGTACTTTAAACAAAGGAATACTCATTTATGTTGCCTTGGTTATTTCACCGCATTTCACTTGACATGCATTTTGCACTGTGAAATACATCCCCAACTTCAAGGCTTCAACCCATAAGATAACCCTGTCAACAGATCAAAACTCTTGAATCTTTGTCTATACCGAGGTTGCAGGTTTCTTAGTAGGGGGCACCATTGCTGTATCAGTATCAGTAGATACGCCGGATCGTAAATAGGCTAAGGCAAAAGCCTAATTACTACTTTTGGACTCCACACCTGACATTTAGTTCCCATTAATATGCTGTAATGTATGCAGCCCTATTTATTATATTTAATATCATTATTTAAGTCATGATATAGCCACGGAATATAAATTGTAACTCCAGCGAGAATTTATCGAATATCATGAAAATGAATAAATTCTTTTCAAACTAAATTGCTTGATCTGGTAACCGGCGAGATAAGCACTGATAAAACAATCACAATGGGTACAGGCTATTACATAATGCCCCCTAAGAATTCAGCAGTGAAGGCCAGGGGGTTATCTCATTGGTTGATAATTCAACCAGCTACACGCCTATAGATACGTCGTGCTAATCACCATGGTTACCGGCTACATTGTATGTCATACTTTGTGTGCTCTATGATACACCCCCACTGTATGGATGTGGCCTTAACTCAACCCTTTAAGGATGCCATGATGCATCATGTTTATGTGTCATCATAATCCATGAATGTATCACACCGAATAACTCACAAGCGCTGCATTAGTGCATCATGCCGACCTTTGGGAGTTTATCAACCCAGTAGAGTTGGCATGATGCATGAATGCAGCACAGGTGAGTTACTCGCCAGGGCTGCATTCATGCATCATGACGGCAGAAGAGGATCGTACATTAAAGGACTATGTTGTCCTTAAAGGGTTAATAGCTTCTGGGCCGCACAGAAGATGGACAGGTCCCTAATCGGGTTGTAATCCTGCCCCTTTCAGCACCTCCTCCCCTGGGACTGGGGACCAGCCTAAACCAGCCACACCCAGTAAGTAGCCTGAGGCTCTGTCCCCATTCTGTTAGAGACATGACCTCACATGCCACCCGATATATACACCTGTGTACACTAGTTACTGCTGAAACTCTCAGATGGGGCCGGGGGCTGTCTGAGAGTTACGGAGAGAAGGGTCAATTTTCTACTGGTTGTGTACATTCTTACCATCATGTAGATTTCTAACCCAATCAAGACAGATTATAAGTGGTTGTTTATGCTACTAAGGGCCTTAATTGGGTGAGGTGAAATGTACAAACTGGTAATTATAGGCATGTCTAGACCAATTGATGGGTGGCCTCAATGCAATAAAGGCTTCCAGCTTGCGAAGACTACCCTCTTCAAAGTCATCTAATGGGTAGAAATGATCAATATACAAAAAAATTCAAAAACATACAAAGGTGAGGAATATGTTTAAGATGGTCACTATGCAATATCATCTCTATAAATAACATATTAAGCACAAGGGAATGCGAGGAAAAACGTCCTTGCAAAACTAGGGCTTTTCCTGCGCCAAGATCCTATACCCACAACGCTAGTGGCCGTGGGTATGTACCCTATCCTAGTGTTTGGGACACGGATAATCGAGTGCTCTTATACCCGGGTCTGGTTAGTCTAGTAGATTTATACTTTCCACTCATGGATCCATGATAAGGATGTAATCAACCTGATGAGACATTCAAGCAAAACCACTATAAATGTACCAAATACACTTACTAGCTCATTTCATCAGTCCCACTTATCAAGGTGGGACCCACTCACTTCCTTTATTTTTCTCTAAGTCTTAAACATCTGCTCTGAGATAGTTTCCTTATAAAGCGCCCAACCCACAATCTGCTAGGAGAGTGGGCTACACTTAACAAAGGAAGTGATGTCACAGACTAAAATCCCAAAGCTCTGATTGGCCAGAGCTGATTGGTAACCATGGTACACATAAGCATAGAGATATGAAATATATGTTTTGTCTCCCTGTGGACACAGGTAGATGACAAAATTCTGGAATATATAGAAATTATGTAAGCCATCATCCTTCAAAAGAAAACAACAAAAGCCCTTATTTCAAAATCAAACAAGTTTGATTTTTTGTGAAGAATATTGGGCGATGAGCTCTTTATTCTATTATAACATCTTGTTTACATATGCCCTGAGCAGTTCGGGAGGTTATTTACCCTCCATAAATGCACATATTGAATGTGTCACTGGGTCGATTACTATCTTATACATTCTGCTCTATATTTCGATGTCTGTCGATTGTGTCACCCTTGTGTCACCCTTGTAGATTTTTAAAAGTCACCGTGTTGATTGTGATTTTTACCCTTGTATACTTCACCTGGTCCTTTTACAAGTACCTCCACAAGGGCCAGCTGCCCAGGCTACCCGTTGGTGGCATGGTGGTGTCCTGTGCTGCCCCCTGGTGGTAACACAGCTTACTACACCACCACAAGCCACCAGGGGGCGTCACTTCCGGTCAGCAGATTATAGGTCACGTGGAAGTAAATGGCGCCATCTACTGAGTCATACGGTATTCTAGTCTGCATTAAAGGGAGTTCTGGCTGCTGATTGGGTTACATTTCAAATGCAAAAAAAATGGCTTAAATTGGTGTTCCCAAATACTTTCTGGATAGAATAGCACATGTGGTTTTATGCTATATAAAGGGTTGGGGAGTTTCTAAGGCATGCAAAAAGTCATGTGGCGAAAGGTTTATACCAGGGCAAAATGGGACTATCTGTGAATAAAAAGTGACTTTAGTGAGATCTTCTTGGATATGCCCATCAAACAGGCTGATACATTGTGTGTGAGGTATTGATAAATTGGCTAGGGCTTAGACTATGGTCAACAAATACTGTGTCATTATGCTATATAGAAACATAGATGAATAATAATTACCTCTACGTGACCTATAGAAGTAGGTCTAGTTCTGTTCAACACCACCAGGAGGTAACGCGAGGCATTAGCCCTTTAAGGATGACATGATGCATCAAGCAGAAATTTGATGAACTTGAAGTCCATACCTTAAAGCTTGACCGTCGTGGTTGAAGTGAGGCGAAAAGCACTTTTGGATATAGTTCAGTTTTCATTCACCAGAAGGCTCTTAAAGGGCTGGGAACTCAGCTCTTACAGGCACAAGATAGGGTGAATTTATTGTAGCTGGACAATACTCATGGTCCCCTGTCCTGTTATTTTAGTCCATGTATGGAAAATGCTGAACTTATTCCCTAAAGGAATTAATTAAAAACCCGTTAAGGACAGCATGTCACTAATCATTATTATGTGTCACCAAATGCACCGATGCAGCCGCAGTGAGTAGTTCGCCAGTGCTTTATTAATCCATCGTGTCATCCCTTTGGGTAGGGAGGTGATAAATCTACTTTTCTTCGGGGAAAGGCTCAAACTATGCATTTGGGTCCAAAAACAAGGGAAATCACAAAAATAATTTTTTCGGACCCCCGTGACCCCCCGTACGTGGGGTCCGAAGATCGGCCAAATAATGAGAAAACAGCCAAAAGTCAGGCTTTCAGATTCCTACTCAAATCTCACTGTGCCTTCATGAAAATTGTCGGAAACCTTCATTTAGGACCCAAAGAGACCATTAAATCAAAGTCATAGTGTTGTGAATATAGGGGTGTTTTCCCCCTATGTGGAGGGGGTGCATCCATGGTAAAATATAGGGGTCCGAAAAAAATATTTTTGTGATTTCCCGAGTTTTGGGTCCCAAATGCATAGTTTGAGCCTGTCCCTGAAGCCGTACGACAAAATTAGCGATTTAACACCACACCCCTACTTTGGGAGTGTCTAAACCATGCAGGGTCAGCATGATGCTTAAATACAGTACTGGCGAGTTACTCACCAGGGCTACATTAAGAGCATGGACACAAAAAGCAATCTATCCCAGAAATTTATTATCAGTACATGTTCATGGTCCCAATTTTCTGTATCCATTTATGTTATTGATTACTAGTGTAGGGGCACCGATTACTTGCACCTAGTCCGCAGGGAGGTATCACTTGGGTAATCCTACACCCCTATGTAAAGAATATACCGATCCAGTAACGTACAGTGCGGTTAAGTTGTCGGCAGGGGAAGTAGCTCAGTGGTAGAGCATTTGGCTTCGGAGTCAGGAGGTCGTGGGTTTGAATCCCGCTTTATCCAGATGCCTTTTTCCGCGACCGTTAGACTAGTATAAGATAATTTGTTTACAAGGAAGACATTTGACCTCCTCACAATGATATCCTCAGTCATGTCATGCCAGACGGCCATTTTGAACTTTATAGCATGCCTCCCATGGTGTGAACATAACCATATTGGACCCTATTGTTCGGTAGCTGTTTGGTGATTAACGCTGACTGTATTATACCTGGACACCCCATCCTTTAACGTGCTCCTTTAACCGTTCAAGGAGAGCATCATTCCCTTTGTCGTCATGATGCATGGATGCAGCCCTGGTGAGTAACTCGCCAGTGCTGCATTCGAGCATCATGCCAACCCTACAGAATTTTGAGACATTCCCGATAGGTCGGCATGATGCACCAATGCTGCACTGGTGAGTCACTCGCTGGAACTGCATTGCTGCATCATGACGACAAATTTCATTTCTTTTAGAAACATGTTATCCTTAAAGTGTAGCATGACTTAATGTAAATTTATGTTCATTTGTTCATCATTGATCATTTAATGTTTCGTTTTTTATCCTGAAGAATATAGAAACTTATCTTACCTAATATGGGAGAGGACCCCCCCCAAGTTCTGTACCATCGCACCTGTTAACCTTATAACAGAAGGACAGGCAATTTTCTGCCCTGGTGAAACTGATAGGAGCTGAAACTCAATAGTGTAAGGGAGTAGAAGTCCGCTCAGTGCAAGCATAGGGTATGCGCAACAAGGGGGTCTCGATGGGGGGGGGGGTCCCATGTCGCATGTCGATTTTAAGAAATGACCATGTCGCCATGTGGATTTTAAGAAATGACCATGTCGCCATGTGGATTTTAAGAAATGACCATGTCCCATGTCACTATCTCTTAAATTTCCATGTCGCATGTCACTAAGGGAGTGGTCATTTTTTAACAACAGGGGGGGGTCGGTGGATTTTTGTGCGAGAGGGCCGCAAATCTTTTGGTCCCCCCCTTGCGCAAGTCGAAATTGAGCGCGGCCGACCCCTTTGAGCTATAGTAACACGCGGGCTTTTTCGCAAGAGGGGTTCAAATTTTTTGGTCCCCCCCCTTCAAGGGGTCCAAATTTTTTTGGTCCCCCCCCAAATCCACCATCCCCCCCCCTGTTGTTAAAAAATGACCACTCCCTAAGGCTCATAATGCCCATGTCGCCATGTCGGTTTTAGGGGCGACCCCCACAAGGCACAAATTCACAAAGTAACCAGACACTGCACATATTACCGGTAATCTCAATAAGTCATATTTCCTGTAGTCTTAATCGTTCCCCTAAAACAACGACAATATATTTCCCTTTAATCATGAATTGAATTATGACAATCATGAATTTGAGAAATTCTTGTAAAAGATTTAGATAGAATTAATAACATCATAGATTGCATCAGGTCACAGACTTTCAACTTGTATCGATTTGGTAAGACACAGCCTATGGTATGCACACATATGGGTCCCCTCTTTAGGGGACCCAGGCTGGCAGTCTGCCTAAGGGAGCCTAGGTGCCTCTCTGGCTGACTTAAAGGAGTCACGTGTACTGGATCTCTAGGGGAGTTATATAGCTCCCTGGCTCATATAAGGGAGTCACCTAAGGACCTGGGCTGCCCTAAAGAGGGGAATCATTCTGGAGGCAACCTGGACTCCCCTTTGACACTGTTTCTTTTCTCTGTGCAGCTCCGGAACAAACTGTCATCAAACCAAGCAGCAAAATGTATTGAATTATGAAGGAAGTATCAATGCTGATGGATCTCTCTACAACAGTTCTTTGATCCTTTCACTAACCAGCAGTCTATACAAGAACTTTTTTACCATGCAGGACATTCGGTTCCACAGAAATATATATTGCTGGCCCGGCTTCATTTTTGCAGGCCCGGGCATTGATCTACGATCTTATTATATAAGAATTAGATATGAAGCAAGTGTTTACAATGATAGTCATCAATGAATAGGGTTCCTCCGTATGTTGCAATAATATTCATCATTTTTATATTCAAATTACAGAAGAACATTACAGAAAATGTTCAAGCTTTCTGTTTCACATTGTAGAAAGCTTAATAATGGTCCGATTTACAAGCCGTAAAAAATGGGATGTAGGCAAGGATCTCTAGATTACAGCCTGCTACAGTGTATTTGGGCCAGCAGTAGCAGCCTTTCTGCCGGACCGGTAGACTTTTTGCCAGCTATAGCCGGTGTCCGGCAGGATTTCGTATAGACTGAACCAGGTATCTAAACCCCTGTGGGCCCCTTTGTGTTTTATCATACCTAGCAAATGACATTGCTATTCCAGTGGCGGATTTAGGGGGGGGCGGACCCGGCGTGCGCCCCCCCTATTTTTCTGTATATTTTAATGTGACAATTTCCAATACCTCCAGTACATTGCCTTTTTCACGCCCCCCCTTTTTCAAAATCCTGGATCCGCCCCTGTATTCATACAACATAGGAGCGGCGGAGCTATGTGTGTCATACACACCTCTGTATGGCGACATGTGCGATACGGAAAATGGTGCGTAAACAGACCGGGTGGTGGGCAAAACAGGGCAACTCGCAAATGGGTATTTTGGGATATCTATCGTAAAATCTATTGTTAGATCTATCGTAATCTATCGTAATCTTCCCGATGTCATATGCTAAGTATGATGAAACAAAAAAAAAACTTGTTTGGGTGCCTATATCGCACGGTGCGCACTCCTGCTGTGCAGTCAAACGCACCGTGCGATACGAACACCCAACGGATACGTACATCCGGTTGTATTTTTACTCGTTCATTTATATGTTAGTAATATGCGTCAGTCATGTGCCATCCAGTTGAATCAGCAGAGGATGAAATATATATTTCTGAGAGAATTATCAATACTCCTAATGTTTCCTATGTTCTATGATGCAGAGGCTATAAGCTCTTAGGGAGAGCTCATCTTTTGGCGACAGAAGGGAGGGGCTGGTGGTGGATTTGGGAGGGGGGGGTTAAAGAGGTCAACCCCTTGACCTGGTGGGGTGTATACATCGCTTTGGGTGGGAATGTCATCTGATTGCAGTGAAAAACCTCACATGGTCAAGGATGACACCCGGTCAAATATGGCACCCCTCAAAGACGTTCACATTGGCCCTATCTGGTGAGACAGAGCCGTCAGCTTTGACTAGCTACAGGTAGGGTACCATAACCTGACACACACTTTTCTTGGCCTCACATATCCGATACTCAGGTGCACTGAAAAAGTAAACTTGTCTCCAGACTCGTCAAAGTGACTATCATAAAATAAATGAGTTAAAAGTTGTCTAACCTATCAGGTTACCACCCCACAAATAGAATTTGGAGCTGGCAAATATCGGGTTTTGGGCAGGCACATGCCAAGTGGGTCTTCTATCTCCAGCTAGAAGACGCACTTCCTTGTCACATAGACAAGTTTTTGACTCGTTTATTTTGTGACCATCACTTGGAAGAGTCTTGAGACAAGTTTACTTTTTGAGTGTGCCTTGTGTTGCACCATAGAAGATACAAGTCTTGTGAAAGCAAATCAGTTTGGCTGTTATGGTTAAAGACACATAGGCTTCTACACGCGACAGATCCAACAATCCCCTTAACATCATTGTATGACTCTCGAGGATGATATTTCAGCGTACATCTTCGGATTGAACTTGCGGAAACGTGATCTATGGAATATAACTAAGACAAGGGTTGCGAATTTCAGGACTGACACCAACATTTAGCAGCTTCAACCAGAGACTGACACCAACATTTAGCTGCAACCAGAGACTGACACTAACATTTAGCAGCTCAGAGACTGACACCAACATTTAGCAGCTTCAACCAGAGACTGACACCAACATTTAGCAGCTTCAACCAGAGACTGACACCAACATTTAGCAGCCCCAACCAGAGACTGACACCAACATTTAGCAGCTCAGAGACTGACACCAACATTTAGCAGCTTCAACCAGAGACTGACACCAACATTTAGCAGCTACAACCAGAGACTGACACCAACATTTAGCAACCAGAGACTGACACCAACATTTAGCAGCTCAGAGACTGACACCAACATTTAGCAGCCCCAACCAGAAATTGACACCAACATTTAGCAACCAGAGACTGACACCAACATTTAGCAGCTTCAACCAGAGATTGACACCAACATTTAGCAGCTCAGAGATTGACACCAACATTTAGCAGCTCAGAGACTGACACTAACATTTAGCAGCTCAGAGACTGACACCAACATTTAGCAGCTCCAACAGGAGACTGACACCAACATTTAGCAGCTCAGAGACTGACACCAACATTTAGCAGCTTCAACCAGAGACTGACACCAACATTTAGCAGCTCAGAGACTGACACCAACATTTAGCAGCCCCAACCAGAGACTGACACCAACATTTAGCAGCTGCATCCAGAGACTGACACCAACATTTAGCAGCTTCAACCAGAGACTGACACCAACATTTAGCAGCTGCAACCAGAGACTGACACCAACATTTAGCAGCTGCAACCAGAGACTGACACCAACATTTAGCAGCTGCAACCAGAGACTGACACCAACATTTAGCAGCTCAGAGATTGACACCAACATTTAGCAGCTCAGAGATTGACACCAACATTTAGCAGCTCAGAGACTGACACCAACATTTAGCAGCTCAGAGACTGACACCAACATTTAGCAGCCTCAACCAGAGACTGACACCAACATTTAGCAGCTTCAACCAGAGACTGACACCAACATTTAGCAGCTCAGATATTGACACCAACATTTACCGGCCCCAACCAGAGACTGACACCAACATTTAGCAGCTCAGAGACTGACACCAACATTTAGCAGCCCCAACCAGAGACTGACACCAGCATTTAGCAGCCCCAACCAGAGACTGACACCAACATTTAGCAGCCCCAACCAGAGACTGACACCAACATTTAGCAACCAGAGACTGACACCAACATTTAGCAGCTCAGAGACTGACACCAACATTTAGCAGCTCAGAGACTGACACCAACATTTAGCAGCTCAGAGACTGACATCAACATTTAGCAGCTCAGAGACTGACACCAACATTTAGCAGCTCCAACAGGAGACTGACACCAACATTTAGCAACCAGAGACTGACACCAACATTTAGCAGCTCAGAGACTGACACCAACATTTAGCAGCTCAGACACTGACACCAACATTTAGCAGCTCAGAGACTGACATCAACATTTAGCAGCTCAGAGACTGACACCAACATTTAGCAGCCCCAACCAGAGACTGACACCAACATTTAGCAGCTTCAACCAGAGACTGACACCAACATTTAGCAGCTCAGAGACTGACACCAACATTTAGCAGCCCAAACCAGAGACTAACACCAACATTTAGCAGCCCCAACCAGAGACTAACACCAACATTTAGCAGCCCCAACCAGAGACTGACACCAACATTTAGCAGCCCCAACCAGAGACTGACACCAACATTTAGCAGCTCAGAGACTGACACCAACATTTAGCAGCTCAACCAGAGACTGACACCAACATTTAGCAGCCCCAACCAGAGACTAACACCAACATTTAGCAGCCCCAACCAGAGACTGACATCAACATTTAGCATCTCAGAGACTGCCACCAACATTTAGCAGCTCCAACCAGAGACTGACACCAACATTTAGCAGTTCCAACAGGAGACTGACACCAACATTTAGCAGTTCCAACAGGAGACTGACACCAACATTTAGCAGCCTCAGAGACTGACACCAACATTTAGCAGCCTCAGCCAAAGACTGACCCCAACATTTAGCAGCCCCAACCAAAGACTGACACCAACATTTAGCAGCTCAGAGACTGACACCAACATTTAGCAGCTACAACCAGAGACTGACACCAACATTTAGCAGCTCAGAGACTGACACCAACATTTAGCAACCAGAGACTGACACCAACATTTAGCAGCTCAGAGACTGACACCATCATTTAGCAGCCCCAACCAGAAACTGACACCAACATTTAGCAGCCCCAACCAGAGACTGACACCAACATTTAGCAGCTGCAACCAGAAACTGACACCAACATTTAGCAGCCCCAACCAGAGACTGACACCAACATTTAGCAACTCAGAGACTGACACCAACATTTAGCAGCTCAGAGACTGACACCAACATTTAGCAGCTCAGAGACTGACACCAACATTAGCAGCTAGAGGCTGACACTAACATTTAGCAACTACAAGAGATTGACACGAACATTTAGCAGCAACAACTGGAGATTGACACGAACATTTAGCAGCAACAACTG
Organism: Harmothoe impar; assembly: GCA_947462335.1. Lineage (NCBI taxonomy): Eukaryota > Metazoa > Annelida > Polychaeta > Phyllodocida > Polynoidae > Harmothoe > Harmothoe impar. The sequence goes on along the minus strand of OX381704.1, from coordinate 10,049,849 downwards.
GAGATTGACACCAACATTTAGCAGAGACTGACACTACCATTTAGCAGGTAGCCATGACTACAGTAACCATGACTACAGTAACCAAGGTGATCCTCCTCTACCTGCCCCTCCTGACTCATGGCTTCTCATGTCGACCTCCAGCTCCTTGTATGACCTTCAGGACGACCTCCTATGACCTCTCTGTCATCAAGAACATCACACTGACCTTGGTAGAAGGTCATACAGACCTGGTGACCTGCGGGGTACGGTGTCGGTCAGAGGAGGACTGTAAGGGGTTTGGGCATTGGAACCTGAGTGCAGAATGTCTCCTTGTGAGGGTGGTGGAAGGTGACTGGGACAGAAACAACAACTCTGCGTACAGTTATAGCTACAATGAAGAATATGTCTTCTTCCTATTAGAAGGTAGGTTGACTGGTTTATTTGAGTTTATATTGCATTAATTGTCACAGTGTGATATTCATCAATATAGTATTTGTCAATTGGTATATAAACATGGTGGTATAATTCCACTCACCTTGTAGGTATGATTGAACACATCATGAGGATTTGAGACATGACAAATAGACAGGTGTTAATTTTGCATACAATATGATTATTAATGATTATGATCTTTTACTTGATTTCCATGAGTAAAATACCGTCGTGGCTAATTTAAGGAACCGACTGCATATACATTTTAATACATTCATATATCCCAGCAATCATACAGGTCAATCACTTATTCAGCAGTTTTTAATACTTATATCAGCACCCTATTACCCCAGAAATTATTCATTTCTATACTTATTCAAATACCCAGTGCCTAAATGGGCCAAAAGGTTCTTAGATACCTTTCCTTAGCTAAGAATGCATCTAATACTCAGTTGAATTGATGTTCTTTTATTCATTCTGTAACAAGAGTAGACTGTAAGGCCGTTTTCTTCTGATGACTTGGATTTTTTGAGATTTTAACCCCCCCAAAAAAAGTTTTCAAAAGTACATGCTGACCAATAAACACCTAAAATTAGACCTTCAAAATTGGGAATATTTCTCTAAACACCACATTTGAAAGCTGAAAGAAAGGTTTTCCTTTTTCCCCCCTCTGCCCACTGTGAATTTCCGGGACCCAGCTCCCCCCGAAGGGTAGTTTTCCCCCCTTTCACTCCCAAAATATTGCCGCTCTGGCCCGCAATCCAAGTTATCAAAAAAAGGTGGCCTAAGCTATATAACAATCACCCAAACATGTGGGAGATGGGCTATTTCACATTTTGACATATTGTGACAGTACTTATGTTCAAGGTTAATTTTTTGCGGATGAGTGAAAATCGGCAATTCCGCGGGTATTTATTCCATAATTCCATACTTAAGCATTTAAAAACTTCGCGGAATTTTCATTTCCGCAAAAAAAATATATACCCAGCGAAATAAAATACTTTCACAGTAGGCAAATAACCCACTCCCTCGACACAACTCAATTTTTTTTTATATCAAGGCCCTAAAGATTTAAGTTATCATAAGGGGGGGTGCTAGAATAGTTTTTTTCTAGGTCATACAAATGTAAACGAAACACAAATTTTCACGGGGTGTCTTAAATAGGGTGTGAAAAATTTAACCGGTTAAAACCAATGTTGCTGTTGTATTGCAATAAAAAATAACAAATATTTCCTAGATGCTGTCGTTGACGACTGTGGCGCAGCGTCTGAGTCGGGGCTGACCCTGCTGGATGCAGGGGGTGGGCACCTGCTGGTGGCCAACTGTGATAAAGGATGGACGGTGAGTTGTAAACCTTTAGGGAGTGATCAGTTTTTATCAACATGGGGGGGAGGCAAAAAAATTTGGACCCCTCTTGGGGGGGTCAAAAAAATGTAACCTGTTTTGGGCTCAAAGGGCCCGCGTGCGTGCCAATTTTTTTTTTTCGACCCATAGGGGGGTAAAAAATTTAGGGTTTAACTGTGCGAACTGTGAGACGTAGACCGGGGGGTGAAGAAGTATTATCAAGCGACATAGACATGCGACATGGTTATTTCTTGAAATCGACAAGTGACATGAGGACCCCCCCTTCAAGGGCCCCACTAATGCTGGCCCGGGAACCATAGGTTTGCCCAGTTTTGAACTGCCTAGATCCAGCCCAGATGTAACCCACTTTGCCAAAATACTGTAGAAATTTTCTTTGAATTGTCATTTCTGAGAAAAACCACAGTTCGTGGGCTGAGCCGGTCTATAGGCTCCCACTGCTAGCCTTAGACAACAAGGACCTAATACCAGATGTGGGCAAGCCCAGCTTACCCTGATAAAACCCAAATGGGCCCCGCTATAGCAATGCTGTCAGTCTGACTCCCAATGCATTGGTGCATCATGCCGACCCTTCTTGAGTGATTCAACCACATAGGGTCGGCATGATGCTAGAATGTAGCACTGGCGAGTTGCCTGAAATGCCTGACCCTCGAAAGAGAGTAAAAACAGTGTATAAATGTACTGTAAATGTATACTTAGCACACCATCTTATGCTTGATTTCAGGGGATATCTTATTCTTCATCCAAAGACAAAGACTCCCCTGGTCCTCCAGAGAGATAGCTAACCCTAACTGTAATCAGAAAGAACCAAGCTAACCCTAACCCCTACCCTAAACATTGGGCAGGTATCCAGTGTAGTTGGTTTCTTATGGTCACGAGGAAGTAATTATTATTCCTCTATGTTTCTATATAGCATAATGTACAAAATTAGCCATACACAAATTTTGTTGACCATAGTCTTAGCCCTAGTCTGATTAAACAATCCCTCACACACAATGTTTCAGCTTCAATAAACGGGTTGACCATGAAAATCTCAAAAAAGTCACTTTTATCCACAGGTAGTCCCATTTTGCCCTGTTTTGGGCCTAAAATCGACCTCTGGCTACATCAGTTTTTGCATGCCTCAGAAATTCCCCAACCCTTTACATAGCATAAAACTACATATGCTATTCTATACAAAGGGTATTTGGGAACACCTGTGAATTTTTTCACAATTTTAGCCATTTTTGTTTCATCTGAAATATAACCCAATCAGCAGCCAGAACACCCTTCAATGCAGACCAGAATACCATATGACTCGGTAGATGGCGCCATTTACTTCCACGTGACCTTATGATGCATCCCCTGGGGATACAGGAAAGTCCCTATCTGTGGTTGAAGCAAAAGATATCCCCAAAAATCTTATGGACAGGGGGGGCATGTCATTAGACATCGACCCTTATATAAATGCATAAAGCATCTTCATTCCAAATATACATTTCATTTCACAGGTTATTGAAGACTGGCGCTGGGGAGGAGGGGAGTCGTTCTTCCGCGACTGGGAGGACTACAAGCATGGTTTCGGCCTCCCATGGAAGGAGTACTGGTTGGGGAATGAGTACATCCACCGGCTCACCCAATATGGTACGTACAGACTGCGAGTGGACATGGCGGACTACAAGGGTGTGGAGACTAGTGCGGAGTATGACACCTTTGTCGTTGGTAACGAGACGACAAAGTACCGCCTGCAAATCGGAGGCTTCAACGGTGGACACTCTGCAGGTAAGGCCATTAAAGAAAACTGGTTTCTCGTGAGGGAAGCTTTTTCCTTTACTCACAGGATGTTGTTGGATAATTTTTATTGGCAAACTGATCGTATTACAAGGGACGATCTTAAATAATATGCCAAAGAAGTATTTCAAGCGAGATACAGATATAATTACAATTGTCTCTAAGTGTCTCCCCATCCAAGGCCTCTCGACAAAAGATACTCGTTTCTCATTACCAAGCCATGGGAGATATGAAGAGGGTTCTTTTTCTCTTTTTTCTCCCTTTTCCTTTTTTTTTGCTGAGTAGCATAATGGGTAGGGGAATTCAGGCTATCGGTGAAAACAATCAGCATTTTAGCACTTCATATATTAAATATCTTCGAAAATTGTGAATTTGCATGTTTCCTGTAACCCTCTGTATTCGCGGTACTGTAAGCTTTAATTTGATAACAAATTTGTCCATATTTATCCATCTGTATCAAATCTTTTCATTAAAACTTGCAAAGTCAAAAGAAAAAGAAAAAATCTCCCAATTTTGTGGACGTGCACGGTAATGTGAAACAACTATTTTAATTGGAGCAGCCTAATATATGCTTTTTATTACCGTACCAAAATTAACATTTTAGTAGGGTAGTGACTCTAGATGATAGATCACACAGAGAAAAGAAACAGCATCAAAAGGGGGTCCAGGTTGCTCCCAGAATGACTCCCCTCTCTAGGGGAGTCCAGGTCGCCTAAGGGGGCCCATGTGACTCTGGCCGTCTTTAGGGAGTCACCTGGGGGAGTCATATAGCTCTCCAGGTCAAATGACTCCCCCAGGTGACTCCCTTAGGTCAGCCAGAGAGTCACCCAGGCTCCCTTAGGCGACCTGGACTCCCCTGAACAGGGGAGTCATTCTGTAGGCAACCTGGACTCCCTTTTGACGCTGTTTCTCTTCTCTGTGCATATAAGGTTCATTCACAAGTACCGTTGGTAGAAGGCATCCTTTTTCACAATCAATCATGGCCAGATTTATCTGTTGTTTTGGTTTCAGAGGATGTTCTGGGCTACTTTAACGGCATGTCGTTCTCGACAGCTGACAATACCGATGATCTGCTCCCTGAGTACAACTGTGCGGCTACCTCTCGGCCCTGGTGGTACCGGAACTGTGAGATGAGCAACTTGCAGGAACGCTATGGCTGTAACACATTTAGAATGCTCATCAAAAGGAAGGCAAATAATTAAATTTTCTCAACATTTTTGAATTATACATTAGGTGACTTGGAGCTTTGCTTAAATTTGTAGAGACTTGACTAAACCCTAACTTTGAGGTCTGCTTAAAGTTGTACAACTTTGATTAAACCCTGACTTGGGGTTTTGCTTAAAGTTGTAAAAAATGATTAAACCCTGACTAGCTCTGGAGGTTTGCTTGAATTTGTCTCATCCCCTTCTAAGAATGTGCTTGGAGAGTGACGACTCTGCTATATCCTGCCTCAGGTCTCAAATGGGGAATTCCCCGAGGTCAGTCGGTGCATCCTTACTGAAAGACTGACTCCGCACAGAATACCAGATGAGTTCTGGGTGGTCAAAATAGTTAGGGGATTTTCTAAAATTCTGTTAAAAATCACAGGTGCCCCTATATAAATTCTAAATCATATGACATGCAATAAAACATGGTTCTTGGAGGTAAAGGCCTTTGTTTTGGGGTGTATCTGAGTTGGGTCTGAAATGAATTTATTCACTGCAGAACTGGCCGGTCATGGAGGTTTGTAGACATTTGGGAGTGGCATTTCAGATTTTCGTGAACAAAGTCTCCTTATACTTTAATAGATTATGTATGAAGGTTCATTGTAGTGACGTATGATAGACTTTTCCTTCAATACCTCCTTATAATACAATTTATTGCATGTCATGCTATATTAAAGTATAGTGGGGGAGTAATTCCCTGTCTGAGACCCTCAGAATGAGGCTTCAGCATGGAGTCTGGTTAAGTCTATCCGTAATCTGGCTAAATGGATGTGGGGGCGAATATTTACTGTGACACTTACTATGGAAAACGGCTAGAAGCTAACCTTAACCCTATCCCTAACCCTAACCCTAACCCAAACCCTAACCCTAACCCTAACCCACCTACCCCTAACCCTAACCCTAAGAAAAAAAGTTTTTATAGTAAGTGTCACAGTAAATGTTCGCCCCCACATCCATTTAGCCAGATTACGGATAGCGTCTTCGATGGAGTCTGTTGTACAATGCTGCCCCCTGGTGGACACTCCCAGCATGTTCAGCCAACCTCCATTCTGCAGCAGAGCAGGGACCAGAAGGCCTCTCTGTGGAGAGTCCCTCTCACATGTATCAATCTCCAAGCTGATGCTTGGTCTAATCCAACTGCTCACTATACAGAGGGGTAATCAACGTCTCTTTCCAGTAAACAATTATTTTTTATAGCGTTATATAACGTTTCCCTATGGCTCTTTACTATGGCAAAACGTTGTATATTAAACGTTTAAAACGTAATTTTGATGTAAAATGACGTTTTTTGTTAGCTGGGTTTGCCTAAATAATTGTGTCACCTAGACTCGTGTTGTCATGAATAGTAGTTAGGTATAGGCGAGCTTTACCATGCTAATGTTCTGTGAACTTCTCACAAGGCAAACAAAAATGAAAGGTGTGTTTCAGGTTACATGGTCTAAAAATGTAGGTAGGGTAGGTCAGACTTTTTTAAGAATTGAAAAAAAATATCTTTGGCCTGAAAAACACCCAAAAATTGACTCACAAAGTTCAGCACTTACTCGCCGACAACGTTGTTGATTCGTGGACTATCAAATTGACTCTGAAATAGCCCCAAAATTACTTAAAACATATATGTATATATATATATATATATATATATATATATATATATATATATATATATATATATATATATATATATATATATATATTCTTTTCAAAATTGGCTCTGTTTTGCTTCAAGAAGGTTTCCTAATTGAAAAGCAATGTAATAACACACATTTCAGATTCATATATATATGCGATTATACCTGTAATTTCAAAAGTGAATATCAAAGACATTTTGTGAGAATATGGTTGAGGAGTATTATCTAAAACCAATATCATAATCAGATGGGTTCAAAGTAATAACAGAGGATAAAAATACTCGAATCATTTTTATTAACCAGTTTGCACAGGACCCTACAATCTACTTTTAATAGTGACAACGGCTTATATCCTCAGTGGACAACCCTGATAAAGTACTCAGTCTGATATGTACCCATCCTAATTACGGTGGCCCAGGAGGGTCAAAAAATGAAATTCCATTTCAGAAATGAAAATCAAAATGAAAATACATTTTTTGAAAATTGAAATGAAAATTCACTTTTCAATATGATAATTCATTTTTCAAAATGAAGATTGAAATGAAAATTCACTTTTCAAAGTGAAAATTGACTTTCACATCTTAACTTCAATTTTACTATCACATTTGCAAGTGAGAAATCACTACTGTCAAGGTGTCAACTGTCTTGATTTGGCGAGAAAAAAATTTACCAATGCAAAAGAAAAGTAGAATTCTCCCCAAATAGAATGTTCATTGGTTATCATTTGGGACGTTTGTCTCAGCAAACTGGGCCTTTTATGCAAGTTTCACTTATTAGCATTTACACTGCACGAGTTTACAAGGGTTTTACATTTGGCCTCCTGGGCCACTGTACTACATTATATATTGTTATAATTCTAGTTAATGTAGGCAGAAGGACATCCGCACTCATTGTCAGACAACATGTTGGTATGTATGTGCCTCTACATGGGTAAAAAATGACACAGGCGACACGGCGACACAGCCCTTTTAGGCCATTTTTTTTTTCATAAGAGCAACGCTCACTTTATTTCTGTAAAAGATATTTGAGATATTACAATGTTCAATCAAGGGTCACAATATTTTTCTTTTCATATTTTACAAAGACATCGGACCCTTTTTAGGCCATTTAAAAAATTGTCGGACACAGGCAAATTAGGGACAAAAATCAACCCACAGGGGTCATCTCTAAGTTCTTATATACCTAAAATTAGACACGATGACATGGCCCTTTTGACACGGCGACACGGTCAAAATTGTGACGACCCATGTAGAGGCATGTGTATATTATTAGTACTATTTAAATTGCTATAGCTAGACATCTTTTCTGTATCGGAGTGTCTTGGAATAGGAACTGTCTAACCACGTACTGCACCTCTCACTCTATGGTCACTAACTACTGTGACATGTACGGTGGCCGACAAGGCTCACTGCAAAAAAAGTAGTATGAAAAGTTGAAAGTTGAAAAAAAGGACCAATCACAATGTTCATCTCATTTGCTGATGGCAGAATGTGCTTGGAGAGCAGAATGTTGAAAAGTTGACAGTTGACAGCAACGATTTTCGTTGTTGACAGTTGACAGGAACTATTTTCAATGGTTTTTTTTCATACTACTTTTTTTTGAGTAAGCCTTGTTGGCCACCGTAGTAATGTGACTTTTCAGAAATAATGTGATCACATAGATAGCCATCCACCTTCAGCATGTTTAAAATAAAGATATGATGCACTTAAACATGACCAGTTGTTATTTAGCATCTTTGATATAGTTCAAGGTTTTACACAACAGCTTCCCAGGTAACAATTTGAGGTTGGTTTAACGTTAGTTTAACATCATTTAAGGAGTGGAAAAACGTCTATTTTGAATAAAGCCTAACTCCATTTCGTGGACTCAAATCAGTGTTAAGTTAACGTTGAATAAACATTGATTTAATCCTCCATTCCAATGTAATAAGGTTCATTTCTATCATTTTAAAATTTTATATTGTGTCATCAAGTTCACACAGCTCAGGTTAATAGATTCCGTCAATGAAGAAAACCACTACAGTCAAAAGTAGGCATCCCGGCTGGGAGGTTTATATGGCTGAAGAACTATACTCTGCCATTTGATTGAAGAAGCCAGGGGACATGCCTTATATATAGGGACTCTACAGGTCAACTGGGTCTTTATCTATCTTCCAATGTTATAAGAAGGGTGTGTAACATAACATTCATCATAATACAGCCTTAATCATTTTAACTGATTACCTATCGTAGCTATATCTATGCAATGAATGTTGATATAAAAAATCATATAAATAGTAGAAACTATCATTATAATAGCTTATTTCAAACTGATATACAAGGGAAGTATCGAGCCTAATTCCATCAGCAGCTTAACTGCCATCTGGTGGGTTAGCTGTGAGTCACCAAAAAACTTTAAAACAACGTTTAACCAAATGGTTAAGTCAACGTTGGTTTGAGTCCACATTCTGAACGTTGATCAACGTTGATTCAAAGTTATCTGGAAAACGTTCATCTCCTAACTATATTCTAGCATCAAACCAACATTTTTTTAAATAACGTTTTCCTCAAAACATCATTGCAACGTTAAAATAGCGTCATTCAGCTAACATCAATCAGTTAACCCTTACTAAATCATAAGTGAACGTTGGTTAAGGTTCAGTTAACGTTTCTTGTTACCTGGGTTATTGGTGTCCTTGGACCACACAATAGTTGCAGAACTGTAGACCATGCAGATGTTCTTGCAACTGTAGCTGTTGGCTATTCTAAGATAGGCATCGGCTATGAAAAACTCCAGATTCGAAAATAGGTTGTTCAGAAATTACACTTTATTCATTCTGATATACGGCTCGTAATCATACAGACGGATAGTAACAATCAAATAGGCTTCTGAACACCAGTGGTCATATGAACATACAGGAGGTATACGCTCATGGTCTAGTACATAATTCCCGAGTTCCAAGGCTCTCTTCCATCTTGATTAACTCCACTTGGATCAGACTCCACAGAGGGAGTTCTGTACCCGGAGTTGTCCACCAATGCGTCTATCTCCTCTAGTTCCCCCAGAGGGTGGAACAGAGAAAGACGCAGGGTGACCAAGTTGGAAGCAGCGACAGGACTAGGCCTAAAAGGTACAACAGAGTTCGGGGAAGCTCTGTTGTGGAGCAGTCGAGCTGGCCGAAGTGCACAGCAAGACTGGGTCCTCGATTAGCAGAACCCCAGGTCTTATGTACTGATCGTTATGTAACTCTCTTCATTACTCGTAAACACTTGAGTTCCCGAGGAACTCCGGGTAACCACGCGTCGGTGCATCCGGGCCGACACGGTACCCGAGATATGTCGGGTGACACGTGGCGGTCACGGCTCAATGCACATAACCAGGCCGCGCTCCACCAATCCTCAGGTGTGGGCTTATATAACCATATACTCGGCACTAGACAGGAGTGCGGCCTGGATACACGGCAACACACATACCAAATATAACCCAAACTGGTTCCATAGAAATAGTACAGCGGCGACCCACTACACAACTATAAAACATAATTCGAAAAGCTAGTAAAACAGTTTTTTTGTAATCCGCTTTGAAATGTTGTTATAGGCACCGGAAGTTCAGGTATCCAAGGACTGGTAGCGCACTCCATGGCGGCTCAGAGAACTAGTCTTTCCCGCCGAGATCTGCTGTTAAACTAATATCACTATAACCAGGGCTTATACTTCCCATAAAATCAAAGATCATCCCAAGCTAGATATTTAAACAAATAAAAACATGCAGACCTCCAGGCAATCTTATACCTATAGGGGAGCAGCAGCCACTCCAAAAGAAGCATATTTCCAGAGTTTAATTCGAGGAATTACTGAAAGCTATGGCATGTTTTTTAATGTTTTCCAAGGGTTCTGGATGGAGAAAAGTGATGTTGTGGTAATGAAAGCTCGTGCAGGCACCAAGAATTTTGCCATTTGTTATTTCACCATTTCAAATAGTTGGTATTTTATAGAGGGGTGATAATATTCTTAAATATGATATATCTCTTGTTATAATCAACATAAAAACATGATTTAAAGTCCTAAATATACATTTCTGAGGTCAGGCAATTAAGATTCATCATTTTTGAGAACCTAAGTGGCAGCCACCTTGGCTTTCTAATGAGGTCGGACAGCGGAATATCTGAATTTCTTGTTACAATGTGGTTTCTGTTCTTATTGACATGCAGAACCAATTTATTGTTCAGTAAACATATACATGTATTTCTAAAAATAAGGAGTTGGGATTGAACACTTAGAATGATGCATGTGGCAGCCATTTTGAATATTTAATGAGATTGATGGCACAATGTCAAAATTCACATATGAGCAACCGTTAGACCTGGTCAAATCAACACGGAAACACATTTTAAGCTCAATGTAGGCATTTTCTATGTTCAGGAATTAAGATATGTCATTCTTGAGAACCTGAGTGGCAGCCATCTTGAATTCTTAACCAGATTTGTGAATATCTTGATTTAGTTGAAAACATAGGTGTGTGGTTCATAGATAACCAATTTCTGGGAAATACATATTTCTGAAAGACATCAGACATTTATCACTCTAATATCAGGAGATATATGAGATTATATTAAAGTTAATGCTTCTATAACATTTTACCAGCCATGATAAGGGTTTATTATCACAGAGCAGTCTTTTTGAGATCCTGGCGGACATGGGAAATGTCCGGCTAAAATGACACTGGTCCAGCATATCACCCGGTCCAGCAGGACTGGCTGTCCAGCAGCCTTTCAACAGTGCAAGAATTTTTCAAATAATGCCACTAAAACCAGAGTTATAGCAATGCATCTGTATTTTATGCTAGTATTGGATCATGTTACACCTTCTATAATTATACTATTCAGTATCACATCCTTGAAGTTCCAGTTCACGTGGAGCTGGGTGTGACCTCCAGTGCACCTCTTAAGGAGGGACCGAAAACTGTTCAACCCCTTTCAACTGCCTTTGTGGGGATGGACAAAATCTGGACCTCTCTCCCAGGGGAGACCAAAAGAATTTTGGTGCACTAATGCAAATTTGCCCCAATCACCCCCCCCCCCATCCTATCCATCAGGAAACCCTTATGCTTTGCTTTAAACATTAATATGATGGGTATATCATACATATTAACTAACATTCTATGAACCTTTAGTGCAATTAGTTTATATATCTGGTCCTGCAACATTCCGTCTGTCCTGCTGGGTGAAAAAGATTTCGAGAAGACTGATAGAGTACTTAGGACCATTTTGAACCCCTTCAAGGCTGCATCATCTATGTTGTGTTGCAGCCAAGCAAGTATAGCGCCGTGCTGTATTTACAAATCATGCTGACCCTATGCAACTGATACACTCCATGATGCTGTCATTGTGCCTAAATGCAGCACTGGCATGTTACTCACAGGGGCTGCATTCGTGCATCATTACAACTAATGATATATGTTTGAAACAGTATACAACCCCTAATACCTTTATACATCATGTTTTACAGTACACATATATTTAAGATGCCTCTATTCAATAAGAGGATGGATCTGCCCCTGCATCGTCAAGGAGAGGTCCCCCACATTACTTTAAACAGAAGTCTAACCCAGTATGTATAGTGGAGAAGGGAGGAAGCTACCTTACTCACCTGCCAAGTGGTCAGAGTTGACAGGGATGGAGGCCCCCCTCCCTAATTTGACTGGTAGATGGACTGGAGAGGGAGAGGGAGTAGTTTAGTCAGGGGATTGAAGAAAAGGGGAAAGGGGCAAGTCACAGTAGGTATCAGTAGAGCAGTGGTCATAGAGGGAGTTGACTGTATAGCTATTACCACAATGGCATGTGAATAACTTACACCTTAGTACTCTGCCTACAACCGGGCTTTATTGGGGGGGGGGGGGGGCAGGGGAGGGGAGCACCCCAACCTGGTTTAAGCATAGGCTTATACATAATGGGGCACACACACTTATATGGAATTGTACAGAAAAATAGTGTTCAAGGTGGTCCAGGTCACTGGACACCCACTTCTTCCTATGTGGGAGAAGTTTGGGGATTGTGTATATTGTAGTGTAGGGTCGTGGCAAATTGGGTAAGGGGACAAACATAATTATTCTGTGCCCTGCCCTCAACTAATGAATTTTGGTACAACTGCTAGGTCTCAGCTAGATATCTAAGCCTTTCTTTGGTGGTTTTTACTGAGCTCATCAATAATTGGTTAAAGGTAGCTGCCATTAGGTACTTCCAAGAAATGAGAGGGCACCACATGACCCATCATGAATGATAGACAGGAATTTCCTAACAACAGAAAGGCATATTTTAAAAGTTTAGTTATCTTTCTGTGTTGATTATGACCCAGGCTTTTAATGCAATACATACTGTAACAGGCAGCGGAAAACGTCAAGCCCCACGGGGAGTCGAACCCCTGTCCCTTCGCTCCAGAGTTGAGAATGCTACCGTTGCACCACAGGGCCAGCTGCTTCTCCACCGCTCTGCTACGGTACTTGAGCTACCACAGGCGGGCAATGTGCTCTCCACGCATGCTCAGGCTGCCCCGAGCGATAGGTGCCTGCTACAATACTTTTAGACATTGTAGCATAAATCTAATCATTGTAAATGGCTGCCACACACCTAATGATGGCTACCCAGCCAACACACCCAAATGGGTCCAATGGGTGTATATCTGGGCACCTCTGCATTTTGCTTCTCCTCCTTGAATAAAGGGAAGAGATAACCTCAGATAAACTACTGATAAATTAATCAATCCACTTGAATACTTGTTGGCACCTACTCTTAACAGATGGTCACCAACTACTACAGAGTGTCAGACAATGACTTGGCTTATAGCTGAAAAGGTTTATGTCTATACATTGGTTTTCTATGCTGATAAGAACCAAACACATATTAGCAACAACAATATCTTTCAGTGCCTAGCCTCAATAAGTATTAAAGATGGCTGCCACTTATATAGCTTCTCATGAATGACAAATCTGAGTTCCTTGACCCAAGAAATGCATCTTTTGAGTTTTGAATTGTCTTTCTGTGCTAAAAGGATTGTGTTTCTAGGTTGACAGGAACAGGTTGTTCATAAGTGATTTTGGACATTGTGCGATGAATTTCATTAAATATTCAAAATGGCTGCCATATACATTATGCTAGGTCTTAAATATTAACTGCTTATTATTGAAATATATGTTTCCCAAGCCATAAATTGGTGCTGCTTGTTAATGATGACTGGAAAACACATTTTATAAGAAATTCAAACTTTGCAGGCCCGCATTCATTAAAAATTCAAGATGGCTGCCACTTAGGTTCTCATAAATTATAAATCAGAATTACCTGACCTCAGAAATATATATCTTTAACCTTGAGGCATGTTTCTGTGTTGATTAGAGTGGGTGTAAAGATAATAATACTGAATGGGAGACAACATTCTTAATATTTCTACTTTTACCAGAATACCAGAAAACATGTATAATCAATGGCCCTTTTCATATAGCCTGCACGAGATATCATTCCCACAACATCACTTTTCATGGTTCCTAGGGTCCCATCAACCTAAAAAAGCATGCTGTAGCTTTCAGTAATCTTACGAATTAAACCACATCTCATGGCCCAGCTGCTGCTCCCCTACTAGGAGAAACATAGTATCACAAATTATGATTATGTTCAATGTGACATAGTCTGGACATACATGCTTATCTATAGTATCTATAGTATCCATAGTAGCACTGACAACAATCTTTGATTAATGCAAAAAGCCCCATTATCATAACAATAACTGTTATTGTTCGTTTCATAATTGAGGCATCTGACCACATTTCTGAAATGATCAGAATAAGGTTCCAAAATGTTAGTGAATCCCCGATACCAAGTTCCTCTGCCTCTAGTGCTGCCTCAACTATGTCCATCAACACTTGCTGTTTATCAACTTCTTCTATCGGTAATTTGATGTCTACAATGACTTCGATGGATTTCAAGTCCTCGTGATTTATCCTTTCCCATGAGCGTGTGGAACGACTGTATCTATACTCCGTAATATGTGGCGTAAAGAGCAGAATAGGAACATATGTCTTTTCCTTTTCCTGATGAAGCAGCCAATACCATACATCACTATGATACATCCCCTCCCATGGCCCAATGATGACTGTGCCATTTAATCTTAAGGCAATGTCCTTATCATTAGGCAGATGTGGTGTCTTGTCGCGACTTGGGACCTTACTGTAAGGACTGTATTCATAATCCATAACATGTGGAGTAATAGCGACTACGGTACTTGTCTTTCCTGTTTTGATAACCTGCTGAAAAAGTCTGTGGGAAACACTCTCATGTGTCAGACATGACACATCAGCCTTGTTATTCAGTAAAATGACCCTCCTCTCTTTGTCTCGTGAGTTTCTCAGTGGGTTTTTATAGTAGCGCTGGTTATGCTGTTCCAGTGCATCGACAGCCTCTTCGAGTGAACTGGCCTGTAATTGAATAACGTCACCTCGGTCCTGTATCAAAACCCAATGTGTCTCTCCCACTGGATACGCTGCAAAACCACCGACCCTGCAATGCAGAATGATTCACCTACATTATAGCTAATTTTATTGAAATTGTTTCAGTCCTTAATTGTAGAACATATTTGATATTGAAAAGTTCCTCCACATATTTCTGGCTCGTTCTGATGACCTTTGGGCCCTTGCCTGGACTCTGCATGTTCTAAAGGTCAAACTGTGCAAAATGTTAGACAGTTTTATATATATATATATATATATATATATATATATATATATATATATATATATATATATATATATTGGGGGCTAAGCCCCCAAACACCCTTTTACCTTTCCCCCTTTCCTCTTAAATTGATATGCACTATGTATTTAGATAATATGCACAGTGTTTAAATATCCAGGCATGGAGCGAGAGGTCTAACTTGTTCCACATTTTGTGTATAAATTTGTACCTACAACATGACATAATCACTCCTCCAGTTGCTTAAAAGACTTCCTATATCATATTGGCTGGTTTCTAAACTCTATAGAAATCATGAAATATGGAAGAATATACATTACCTAAAGAAGATAACACTATGGTGTCGATGAACTATTCTGATTCATTAAGAAATATAAATAAAATGAAAATGAATTCTTGAATTAACTTACTCCTTTGAAGGAAGCAGCTGTCTGATTGTTGCAGCATACATTGCCATCTTTGCCTCCTCAGGAGTTACATGACTTAAGCAACCAGCCACATGGTCAATGACACCTGCAACATAACACAAGGAGAATGAATTGGATAAAACAGGTTCTTTACTTTTTTGAAATACAAGATGTCCTATGCTTTAGCACTGAAGGGCCGTATTCGATGCCCCCCCATTGAATACAACATGGCCGTATTCAATTGGCTAAGAAAAAGTTGGTTTTCATTCATTAAATGGCTTCAAATGAAAAAATAAACACAAATGCCAACTACATTGATACCGCTCTGATGTATTTCACTTGTGGGGGCTGGGGCGCATCCCACTCAGCCTGCGGCTTCGTGGGATACTGCCCCAGCCCCCACTCGTGAAATACAACAGAGACGGTATCAATGGGCGTTGGCATTTGTCTATTTATTTCTTAGCCAAGTCCAACAATTCTCAGTGGTTTCCCTGTGACTCCAACTCCAACTAGCACAAGGCCTGCCCTCCTTCTTCTCTGGTCTACCAGCTCTGAGCAGCTCATCATATTGGCCCTACCTCCAGTCCCAGAGGAGGGGCCTAGCATGCACAGCCCCCACCTCAGGCCCCAAAATGGTGGTACCTCAGGCCTGAGAGGTCCAACCCCAAATGACATCACAGCCACTCACTATAATCACACCCCTGTCAACCACATCACACCACCCTCCCATCCCCTTGTCTGGAGCTAATTTCAAGAACCTGGAGAAGGGAAGGGTTGTGCAGAGGTACACCACACAAAAACACCAATTAATTATCCATACCAGGAGTAAATACATGCATGCACAGTAAGTTAGTAATAATACATGTAATAGGCTGTATAAGTTAACCCGTTACAACAGAGTTTAGTAGGTTACAAAAACCCTCGAATCAGGAGACAAAGCCACGGTCCGATACACTTTAAGTATGGGGGCTTGAGAAAACGTCCATATTTCTTCATTCAGGGAAATTTTTTACCTTAACAAGTACATGGTACAGCAGGCTACATGCCTGACACACAATAATCTGAGAGGGTTCCTAGTAGAAATCTTTATTTGCTGAAAGTTAATATTTTTTTCCAAAATCTCCCATAGCTTGAAATCACTTCCGGTTCTGATTCAAGGGTATTTGTGACCTACTAGACTCTGTTGTAACGGGTTAACTTAAGCAGCCTATAGTAGAGGGTAAATATGAATGTCTCCAGAGCAAACGACTGCAAATCCATCCACCTTGCTACGCTATGTTACTAGGAGCAGTGTCTGCCACATACAATTGTGACGTCGGCGCTCATTGGCGACAGTGGGACGTATGAGCGCTCCCATTGGTCAGTGCCCCCACATGTATAAAATCATACTTGTGGGAATTTACTGTGCGGCAGACTCTGGCTCTGAGTAACATAGCGCAGCAACGTGGATGATTTGCCTGTGTTTGCTATGGAGACTAGGTAAATATGGTTATATTACACACCATGTAGGTATGGCGGGATGAACCAGCCTGAAGCATGGGCCTTGTGACTGATGACACCAAATGTATTGTTTATCTCTGTCCGAATTGAATCCCTCATCTGTTCCATTTTTTTAGAGGTCCACATGATATTCCTTCTTGGAAATATTGTCTGGATTAAGCTGTTATGATCTTTATATTTAGTCAGCAGTGCATCATCTTTGGGTAGAAACCCGACTATGCCACCCACCAACATTGCTCTCATAAATTGTTGCGCTTTTTGAAAGTCTGATTTGATCAGTGATTTAAAAACCAAATATTGGCTAACTCTGAAAGATCTCTTAGCAGATAGTAATAGTAGAAGCGACCTCTGTAATGGTTCTGGTGCCTCTAGAACTGCAAGTGCTGTAAAATATTGATGTAGGGTGTTATCTGTAAATGCATATTGAGCAATTTTAGCGTCTCTAAAATTGTATTTTACCAAAAAGGAGTGGTATGGTGAATCCAGCTCCATACCCATGGTTTCCAACATCTCTGCAGAAATGAGCTCATTTGTTGTCATCATGCCATACAGGCATATCTTATAGAAGGCTTTGGTGTGAGCCTTGATAACTGATGGTAAAGGGGGATCTTTCCTTTGTTTACCATAGTGTCTGTCCACCATGTACTTTTCTACAGTTCTCGTCAGCATGGGAATATCAATAGTGCGAGCTTTGTCCAGGTCCAACTGCTGCCTTGAGGCTAAGATACTATTGATATACAGGGGGGTGGTTAAAAATGGTTTTAGCTGTTCGCTATGGGTATGAGCATAGTCCACTATATGGTTTTTCCCTTGTCCAAGAATGGCCTCAGAATGCTAAGTGATGTATTGAAGGCCTTGCTGTAAAGTAAATCCAGGGAGATACAAAGTACGATCAAATATTTTTGCCTTAATCTTGAAATAATTAGTCCTACCAGTTACAAGAACTCGAGGCCATCTCTTGTTGTTCAGGTTTCCTATGAACTTCTTAAGATTGCTTATGATATGATGATCCTGAAGCTCATCAAGGCCATCAAACAAAATCAATGTCATATTTCCATCGGTTTCTATGTATTCCATGATAGTATCTTTAGACGCCTCATCACACCAAAGACTTTCTCTGATTGCTTCCCAAATGTTGGTCCTCATTGTCGGTGGTGATACCAGTATTACAAGTTTCCATTCTAGTTCATCTTGACTCCAGGAATGTGCCAAGTGCTTGAGATACATAGATTTTCCAACTCCTGGGTTTCCAAAAATGCAAACAGATGTGGGTTCAGGCAGAGCATCAAACCCTTCAAACAGTGCTGTTAGTCGGATCTCTCTGCTGACATTTCTGAAACAAAGTATCATTGAAGTCTCACAATTACCCAAATTGACACAAAATCCAGTACGAAGCTGAATAAATGTTGAATAAACATTGAATAAACATTAATAACCATGTATCAATGCTGGTTCAATGTTTTGTGCCCACTGGGACATTCTGTCTATCAACAAAATATGGAGTTGTGTGCTTGGGGCACAAATCTGGAGGCCTACACATCTGATTGTCCCCAAGATCATGTTTTTATCACTTCAATTAAAAAGATTTAGTTAAAAAGCAAATTCCAGTGAGCATCACAAACAATGACGTAATCACCAAAGGGACCTCATCAACCCTGCAACAGCCATAATCAAATATTTCTCATGACTACATTTGTATCTTGAATAAGCGCCTGTCTTATATAAGCACTGGGGGTATATGAGCCTCCAAATCCATAAGCCCTGGGGCACTTGAACACTATGCTATGCTAAAGAGATGCTTGACAACATCAGGTGGCTGTGTCTCATGACCTTGGGCCAATGTTTTTGTCTCTGACTGGGTGCCGTCTCTGACCGGGTGCCGTCTCTGACCGGGTGCCAGCTCTGACTGGCCTGAATAAAATCGGGTTATCTAAGGCAGATGGAGATAGAATTTGGCTGAAAAGGTTAATGGATGTTATAACTCTCTAAACTAGTCATTAGTTGTCCATTTTTATCATCATCTGCCCTAAATAACCCGTTTTTATTCAGGCCGGTCAGAGCTGGCACCCGGTCAGAGCTGGCATCCGGTCAGAGCTGGCACCCGGTCAGAGCTGGCACCCGGTCAGAGCTGGCACCCAGTCAGAGACATTGGCCCAAGGTCGTGAGACACAGCCATAAGCACTGGGGGTATATGAGCCTCCAAACCCATAAGCCCTGGGGCACTTGAACACCATGCTATGCTAAAGAGATGCTTGACAACATCAGGTAAGTCCTGATAACAAGGAGTAAGTCAAATACTCTTGATACTTGATAGCTTATGGCTCAGTCTCATGAGTGTGTAACAATTCAAACATCTTTGACCGGGTGTAGTCTTTGACCGACTGTAGTCTTTGACTGGGGAGTGATAAGATGGAAAAAAATGAGGCATATATAGTAAGGAAATCGGTCAAATACTGCAATAATATGTTAATACATGTTCCTTGGAAAAATAAGTCAAGTTTTATATATTTCTATACTGTACATAGTGCAGCTGTTTAAACTCAAAGTTATATATAAAGTGACGTCTTTGACTGGGCAGAGGGAAATAATAACATTATGTTCTACTATGTATAGTATGCTTAGTATATGGATATATCAAAATTGTCTTTATGTTTGCTATAAAGTTGTATCAATATATGGATGCACTATTTCCCCGCTTTTCTTACTACATAGCCTCATTTTCGCCATTTTAATGCTGCCTGGTCAAAGACTACACCCGATCAAAGACGTTTGAATTATTACAAACCCATGAGACTGAGCCTTATTATGTCATCAAAAGTAGGCCTCACAATTAGACATTACCTTTCATTGAGCCCTTCATTCCTCTTTATAACTGCATTGGTTGTAACATAGGTGTTCAGGGTATTCACAGATTCACCATTGAAATTGTCACTGCCTACGTCAAACATTGCTCCTTTCATCATTCGTGCTTGATAATTCTTGCGGTGCACCTGAATGGCTGGACAAAAATAATAAGGATGTTTAATTAACTAAGGAGAATCTTATATCCAAATAAGTGTTTTCAGCATTTTTGTTGTAAAGGTGATAATTTGAATATGCCTGAAGAAGTATAAAGATTATGTCTTTGTTTCTCAAATATTTGAAATTGAACCATGATAAAAACATAAATCTATCAATAAAGATGTAGCATTTATACTGACTACTTGAATCTTCACTTTATGACCGTAGTATACACTCAACTCTACATTACTCTAAAGACTTTCTCTGGGTTAACTATCTGTGTGGTTAACTCTTGGCTTATTGCTGGAAATCTTCGTATGTCATAAGGGTTTTTTACCAAAATAAAATTTACCAACAATAACATGTCATAGAAATATTGTAAAGTACCCTTTGATAAAGCCTCCTTCTTGAGTCCTCCCTCTGGAACAACGACTTCATGGCCTGCAGCAGAAATAAACAGACGTTTTTCCATTATGACTGACATATATAGACAAAGGTGTAACCCTCAGTGGGGAACTCTATGAGTGTTCCTTTGTGTTTATTTCATGTCCTTATTAACAATATTTGTCAAAATTCCACTTAATTGCTCTGAAAAAGCTACTTTATAGTGGTTAAATCAACAATTTTGATGATTTGATGATTAACTACGGGCAAGGGTTATTTCACGGGGGGGGGGGGGGTGTTAAATACGGCCTTCGTTGGTTAAGTCAATGGGAGTGCCGTATTCACCATGAAATAAATAGACGGAGCTTGCACGCTAAAGTGACTGAGTCTGTGGTTATTGCACTCGCGGTGCCAGGGCCGTAGGCCGAGTGCAATATGGCCCCAGCACCACAAGTGCAATAATCACGGACGAGGGCAGTTTTAAGTGACCCTCTGTCTTTATTCCATGGTATTTGCAGTAAATAAATGGCCAACAAATGTGTTTGTAAATTCCCCCGGTGTTTGTTTACTTCCGTGGTGCCGCCATTTTGGGTTCCGTGTAGGTCACATGACCCCCGGTAGCGTGGTGACTCCTTGGTGACCCCATGGTGACCCCAGGTCCCTTTAGAACGTGAAATATGGCCACATCGTGAAATACAGCATACAGCTATTTCATGCAGCATAGGGTTATTTCACGCGCGTCGGGGGAACAGCCCTCCCATGGCTTAAACCTTGAAAGTCAGTATTCACCATAAAATAAACATGATGACCTTAGCAATTTAAAAACTAAATAGTGCACACACACTGTTGTTCACTAATTCAATGCAAATAATAACCAAGCCAACAATATTTCTACCCCCAATACCATTTAAGATTAAGCTCTTTCTGAAGGCCTTAATGGGGCCTTCCATAAAGTATGTACGCAAATTTTCCAGAAATTGACCCCCCATCCCCCTTAAAGTTCTGGTACGCATTAAAACAAAAGGTTCATGTACGCAGAGTTTTCCAGAAAATAGCCCCCCCCCCCCAGCCCCCGCCCCTTGATGCTTGCGTAGTTTATGGAAGGCCCCTTTTGACAGTGACAGTGTTTATTTTTCAGACCATGTCACATAATGATATGTGTCAAGTTATTTGTAGCATATAAAGAACAGCCTGGGTATAATATATTATACAAACCAATCAGTAGTGGTATATATTCAGACATAGTTGTACAAAAACCCCTGTATCCCGGGGGGGGGCACTGACTATATGTGGGTCAGTGGCAACTGCCGCGGTACCGCCCCACATCCTCTTACTGGGGGGAGCTGAGGGGGTCACTGACCGCCCCTCCTTTTCCATACTGAGGAAAATTGTAGAGTGACCGCCCCCCTAAACAGGCCAAATTGAATCTTAGCCTCCTGCTTTCATCCCATTTGAGCATCAGGTGCTAGACATAACAATGGCAAACTTACCAATTAGCACATTATAAGCCATCAGAAGCATGTTTGTGCCCCAATATTGCTGTATATACACAAGAAACCTTTATCCAGAAAGCAGGGGAGGGGGGTTACCACCCCTCCTTTTAACATTAAGAAGGGCTGACCGCCCCCCCTTTTCATCCCCCCTGTAATCCCACCGCCACCGCTCTTGGGAGAGGTGTGGCAGTGGTTATCCAAAACATACTTGAGTGCCCCCCCCCCCCCCCCCCCGGGCCCTGTATGCATCGTACTGGCCTCGGTCACCACTGAGTACACTTGGCATTGACTTGTGATCAGCCTCGACTGAGGCCAATATAAAGTATACAGAGTTGTAGCTGTATGTACTTTACTATTCTCTTCTAAAGCATAAATAGGACCTACCATAAATGTTTTATTTGTGCTATACATATTTTCACAGAAATAAAAATCCTTGAAAATATATATGTACGGCGTGAACATCTATCCAGTATAGCTATACAACTACCCGATTCCAAAATGCACAAATTCAAATAGATGTGAAATTGTTCTTTTTAGCAAATTCACTCTCTAGCACTTATCATTGGCTGAATTTTGTCACATTAATAGTTTTTGTAATCCAAAAAATGTGTGGATGGATATTTACCTTTAGAGGAGCCTGTTTGTGCCACTGTCCAAATCAGAGCCACAGCTAGAAGGGCTAAAAGAGCTGTTGTTAGCACCGGGAACTTGACACGAATGACATGAGTTGGTGGTAGCCTTAGTATTGGCCATTTGACAAGGTCTAGAATGCGAGAGGGGTATGATCTTGTGTCGTACAGTGTTGGCAATGCATTGTCAGGCAAGGTATTTTCTACATCTTCAGGAAAGACCGTATGGGAATCAGGTGCTCGTGTCATTTGGTCACCGGGAAGGATGTAATCATTCGGCTTCAGACCCATGAGCGTGACGATACTTTTCTGGTGGGTGAGCACGCACGCCCGTAGAAAGGCATGAAGGCGCCATGTCTCACTCTGCTTCAAATGCCTCACCAGAGCATCAACTCCATCCACTCTGGGGAGGTCCTGTTGAGTATTGAAAAATAATGTTTAAATATCCAATTTATTGTCCCCCTTACTAATGTAGAAGCTACAGAGAAGGTTACATCGTACTAGAGTACCGTAAACCCATGAACATGGGGAAAAAATGTTTCATTACCTTGATGTATTACTGTAGATATTTTTGCTTATATAAATTTTTGCTAATTTGGCAAAAAGTACAATTTTGGGTGTATTTAATTCTGCAGATTTTCAAAATTGGGCAGTTTGATCCAATACTTTATAAATATTCATGTTGTACACATTTTCAAGGATTGTAAAATTCCTCTTAAATCGCAAAAATATGTAGAACACAAAAATATCTACGTTTACACTATTCTATAAGCAATATACACTGTATCAGTGCTAGTTACAAGATCAAAATAGCATAATCTAAAGATACCATCACTATGTTTCAAGGGATAGTTATTCATGGCAATTATTGATGGGATGATGATTATATATATATATATATATATATATATATAGGTAATTACTCCTCTTAATATAGCAAAAGGGTATTGAACCTACTTGGAACCTTTCCAACTGTAATTCTGTGATGACATCCATGGCACTCAAATGTGGCCATACATCCCTTGTTTTAACTTGTTTTCTTAAAGCAGGAAAATTGTGGTTGAGTGATTTTTGGTATTCCTCTGTATCCATCACAATTTGTTGTTCGTCAGGATTTTCCGGATCCCATGGGTGTAGGGTGGGGGCCACGACTGCCATGATGTAAATGTGTCACTCTTCAAGTCTGTGTGGGTATCAATCAGTTACCTAGTAGACAAGATACATGTTATTTGGTCATTGTAGCTTACTTGTTGTTGATAGAGTTTAGGTGGAAGCTGCACTGATAACTGCTAATTCCAGTCTTTGCCAAATCCTACCGGACAATGGCAATGTCCGCCTAGAAAGGCTCTGGTCTGGCAGAATGCCTGGTGTAGCCGGACCAGATGTCCTGCAGATTCTGGGATTTTCAGAACCGAAAGAATTTTTCAAATATTCCAAGTAGAACTGAGGTTTGAAGTCAGAGATTACACCCTAATATTCTAGGCAGTGCAAAGCTATTTTCTTTTAGCATTAACTGTAATAAGATAATAAATTATCCTAAATTGTATGCAAGACTTTGATTTTGGTATCCGGTCCTGCAGAAATCTATCTGGTCCTGCCAAATTGGCAAACTGCAGGACCGAATGTCCTGTATGGTTAAGAAGTTTTCGCAAAGAAATACGACTCTTACAAGGTTGTCCTTGGATATGTGGGTTACCCATAAACAAAATACACAGTACAGTTAGGCTTGTTATTTTGTTACCTTAGGGAGTGCTCATTTTTTAACAACAGGGGGGGTGGTGGATTTGGGGGGGGGTAAAGAATTTGGACCCCTTGACCAGGGGAGTAAAAAATTTAGACCCCTCTCGGGGGGTAAAAAAAAAATTCAACCTGGTTTTAGGGAAAAAGTCCGCGCGTTACTATGCTACAAAGGGGCGCGAACGTGCGCGATTTTCAGCCTGCCGGGGGGGGGGGGTAAAAAATTTCGACCCCTCTAAGGGGAGGTGAAAAATTTCACACGCTCCGCGCAGAATCTCACCGGCCCCCCCCTGTTGTTAAAAAGTGAGCACTCCCTTAAAAAGCGAAAGATTCAAAATGGCGGACCAACTGGGTATGAGACAAAGTCCCTGGTCCTTGATCTAGATGTGTATCAGAACCACAAGTGACTACAAGTGTTACGTTATTATGTTAATCTCAGATCATTGTGCTAATCTCCAGGCACATCTAGATGATGGGACATCAACAGTAGTGCCAGAGATATTGCAAAGAAATAGAAGGGACTACCGTATTTCCCCGTGTATAAGCCGGGGCCCGTGTGTAAGCCTTCCCCGTGTATAAGCCTGTGCAAAAGGTGACTAAGTATTGTATAAGCCGGGCCCCGAGTATAAGCCCGGGGGGTGAAATACATACTCAATAAAAATCATATTTCAGGTCATAATTCAACTTCTACTTGGTGTATTTACATGATTATTTCGGCTATGTAACACCTCTTTACACCATTCATGACCCTAGCCATTTTAAAAAGAAATAAAGCTTAAATTGGTAAGAAAATTATTGAAAAAGTTGCAGTAAATATGTCGGAAAAATAGGTAATTCTGAGAATTCTAAGTAGGTATCATGGTCATTCTACAACTAAAGGAATATAAGCCTGCCCCAAGTATAAGCCTGGTCAGTTTACCCGTTAGTACTTATATAAGCCCGGGCTAATACACGGGGAAATACGGTATACTGAATATGAGACCTGCTGGTGAGCCCTCATACTGTTAGGTCATTATGGTCCACATTGATAATATCAATTAAAACACAGCACAACATCTATCCTAAGTGCCATTTACAGACACTATCAATAAACTTTGCATCCTCCTGGTTATAACATTTACAACCAGTTTTATAAGTGAATGACAGCGGAAACCATTGGAGATAGTACCAGTGCAAACCCACATTTTATTGCCCTGCTAGTTTCAAAGACATGGGCTATCCTGTCCAGCTGTGAGCTCATTAGGGAAGCCCTTTGTCGGCCACGCCAGCAGGTCCCAGATTCAGTATACCACATATGAATACAACCAAATTTGGGACAGGTATTATTAGGTATGAATACAGCCAGCCTTACTCAAAAAGGCATGCTATACAAGAGGGCCTTATTTCCCTCACGACCTAGGTCAGAAACTAGGTAGATAGGAGGGTGTTTATCAAGGATACATCGGTGTATTCTCGCTGAATATATTAGACCTACAGTCAGGTCACTGGGCATCCCCGGTTTAGTTTCAGGCTTATGTATGTACAACCATCCTGTGAAGGAAAGACATAGACAGAGGTCCATGATAATCTGTCTGAACGACAGGTTTCTCCACGAGTGGGACCTTGGGTCGCATCACACAAGGCACAGCCGAGTGTGATGCGACCCAAGGTCTCACAAGTGGAGAAACCAGGAGTTTAGACTGATTTCAGTGGATCTCTGTGTTTATTTCATGTGAATGTTGATCAATTCAATTTTAAAACGACATTCAAAGATTGGTTTCACAACTTTACTGTGGAGAATGGAGCTGTGGAGAATGAGATGGCTCTTCCCATACAAAATAATGGTTAAGTTGTTTCTCCACATGAAATAAAACTCATAGTCAACGCCGCATTGAGAGACTAGCTATTTTGTATTATACAGTATTAATTAACCATTTGAGGACGGCATAATGCATCAATGCATCATGCCCTTGGTCGTCATGATACAGGAATAAAGTCCTGGCGAGTAACTTGCCAGTGCTGCATTCAAGCATCATGCCAACCAAAGAGTCGGCATGGTGTACCAATACAACACTGGCGAGCTTCTAAGCAGGGCTGCATTAGTGTATCATGACGACCAATGTAATCTTTTAGCGACACGTGTCCTTAAAGGGGGAGTCATATGACCCAGAGAGCTATATGACTCCAGCAGGTGACTCCCTTAGGTCAGCCAGAGAGTCACCTAGACTCCCTTAGGCAACCTGGACTCCCCTAGATAGGGGAGTCATTCTGTAGGCAACCCAGACTCCATATTGACGTTGTTTCTCTCTCTCTTCTCTCAGCTACTTACCCTGTTATGTCCATGCCTCATACATGTATGATGTGCTGTCAGTGTAAACCAAGGTATACCGAACCATGTCCTAAGACGATGCAGGAAAGACTGAGACTGAGACCAAGATTCACCAAACTAGGAAGTATATACTGTAAACATAGATATTTTCGCACATAGATATTTTCGTTAATTTGGTAGAAAATACAGTTTCGTGTGTACTTGAATCCATGGATTTTGAAAGATGGTAGTTATATCACTATACCGGATAAATATTCACACTGCACATTTTTTCACGGGTTTATAATTCAGTGGAATTCGCGAAAATATGTACAGTGCAAAATAACATACGCTTACAGTATTATGTCCTCTGTGTGCATGGCCGTCACATGAGCCAAATTAAAAAAAAATCGTTTCCAGTAACCCAACCTGGTCTAGCAAATTTATAAACAGTGCTGGGTCACCCTCTTTTTTCTTTTTCTGAAGTTCTTTTGCTTCCCTCCAGTTTTTAGGGTTTGTAACTCAGACAATTATCAAGACTTTTAGGGCAAAAACGCCAAATCCTGGCCTAAAAATGAGATTCAGATAAATAAAAATAATCTGACCGGCCAGACCTGCTTTGTCAGACCATGTTACCGGAAACCAACCTTTACTTTTGGCCTTATACTGCGGTGTCACAGGTTCTGCTCTGATAGTTTGAAAAGCGATGTTTTTCCAGACCAGGACTTTCTCCTGACTATCTTAGGAAGCCTCAAAATTACCACAGTATGCTATAATGAAACCCCGGAGGACCGCCATGATGCATGAATGCAACCCTGGGGCTGCATGCCACAAAAGGAAATTGAATTGAGTCGAGGAACTAATTTTTGCAAAATATCCACATGTAAGTAATGAGTCTGTAGTTTACAGAGCTGCTTTATATAACCAAATGTAGTTCTAATGGCAACATATCACATTCAGATCTTATCCTATCACATGGAATACAATGTCAATCATACGAGGAAACTTTCTATAGCAAATAAGATACCAGTATGGAATATCCTTCATATATTTTTGGGGCACAGAATAATTAAAATGATTGATAAAGGACTTAATTTTCTAGTTCTGACCTTCAAATGACCTTGATATGAATCCTTGGCCCATGAATCATGATTTGCCCTGCAATCATATGATAGTTGTCTGCAATCCCTGTCGATTGCAACCAATTTGGATATTTTTTAGTATCTAAATTGGACCATTTAATATATTTTCTTTAATTCACTTAAATTGAGGACAAAGATGGCCGCCACGGCCGCCTGCCTCCATTCCCAGACTGCCACCAAAGCTTTTCTTGATGTCCACCATGTCCCTAATGATACCTGATTGCTGGCTAAGCTCTTTCACAAATTTCCCACACCCCTACCTGTTTGTGCCATAAGAAACCCTACTACATGGCAACAGTTATGAGTCATAACAAGGCAAAATGGGTTTTAACCTTTGCCCTCATAGATATGGTCAATTTAAGCTACAAGGCCAATTCCATTCATAGGAAGGATTCTAGAGTGAAGTATTTAAAGCACTGCCCTATTGGCGGCCATCTTGGATTTAGAGGGGGGGTTCCTGTGAACATATAGCATTCTTTCCCTCCTATGTTGATTGTTCTCACCAATACCATTATTTTGAGCTATTGCACAACTAATTCCATTGATAAACAAGGATTTTGGAGTTGAATGTAAAAGATCACAGCCCAGTTGGCAGCCATCTTGGATTTAAGGAGATTCTAGTGAAAATTGGTCTTGGCTCTGCTTTCAGTTTGATAGTGGGGGCTCAATATATCCAACCCAAGGAAAATCAAAGGTTCCCGACTTTGACCTAATTTTTTTCATAGAAAGCCACAGCAGATAAGACTTGCATTTCTGAATTCAGCATAAAATTCTACACAAGACTGCATCATCAAACCTTTCGGTCACCAAAACAAAAATAAAAGTGCCTGAGCTGTTGGACTATCACTAATTGGAAAAATAAATTCTTGAGGAAGTGCCGACCGATTATAAAGGGAGTGGAAAATATATTTCTCCCAAAAAGTCAAAAGCATTGAGAGGCACATCAAGGCACTGTCTTCGTAGGTATTAGTGATCCAAGACTACACTTGATTAAAGCTGGCATACCACCTCGTATATATATATATATATACATATATATATATATATATATATATATATATATATATATATATATATAGAGAGAGAGAGAGAGAGAGAGAGAGAGAGGGAGAGAGAGAGATAATTCACTTTCTGCATATTTATAAAGGGTCCTCTTAGTGCACTGTACTGGTAAGATCTCAATCTAATTTGTGGCTTTCAACTGTGTTAAATTTAAAGATACAGATCAGAAAAAATAGAATACTTCCAGCAAACTATTCAGCACTTAATTACATCAACAAGGTAGCGCCTGCTGCAGTGTTACACCAGGAAAATGTAGACTCTGCTGGTTAGATCAGCAATAAAGACTTTCAGGCAGCAGACCACTCAGTGCTGCCATCTGATTCCTTTTTCAACACTAAATTATCAAAGCCCACCAGAATATAAATAGTATTTGGAGTTGGAGTCTTGTATTGCACATACTAAGAATCTCTTGCAAAGATAAAGGCAGATTATAAGAGGGAAGGAGTTATACAATCTTCTGAGATAAGTAGGTTTGAGTGTGCCTGAGGAGTCCCACCTTGGTACTATAGTTAAGGCATAAAACATATTTCAATATTGGTGGAAATACACAGTCTAATGGGTTAAAAAGTATGGGAATAAAAATTATGTTTTATTGCGTCAATGTGAGACTCAAACCCGTGGATTACAGTAGGTGAGCATAACTGAACAGTATGTAATACTGGAAATCAAAATAAATCCTTTCATTACAAAGTGGTACGGCCTTACTATGCTAAGCCCATTGGACCTCTTTACTCCATGCCCCCATGGAGTACGATGTAGTTATACTCCATGGCCTCTAAGTTTGTTGATTTTCTTCATTTTAAGACTGTAGGGACATGTAGTAAACACAGAACCCAACTTATGGTCATACATGTACATAATACTTCACTTGTTGAAGCTGGGTCATATCACACTCAGCCTTCGGCATCGTGTAATATGACCCAATTTCAACTCGTGAAGTATAATGTACATGTATGACGATGGCGTGGAGTTTTGTCTATTTATGAGTAATCTAGAGTATATCATATTGTGCGGCTGCACTAACATCTGAAAGTGTGATTACCAGGTTGAATCCTGGATCTGCATAATCAATATGTATATATATATATATATATATTATTAATCAATATGAGTGTAAAACATTATATCACAAGCACAAGGATACTCTGCTGTGCAGGATATTTATATATATATATATATATATATATACATATATATATATATATATATATATATATATATATATATATATGTATATATATATATATATTATTATTTCAGGTCTCAGACAGGGAAATGACTTTTCACTATATTTTGATGTACTGTACCATGCAGTAAAAATTCCCCAGTCGGCTAGTGAGGGAAAACCTGTCAATAATGAATAGGAATAACCTTTATACACTATGATTATGTAAAAATATAAGGGGACCTTTATCACGAAATTCTGAAATGCTGGTCGCTAACATGAACGGACCCCCATAATTGACCATTGGCAGTGAATAAATTCATTTCAGACCGAACCCAAGTTGAATATTGGCCTATCCTTGCAATTAGCATATATCTTGAGGTGTCATTTCAATTAGGATATGCTGAGGGGTACTTGTGAATTTTTACAGAATTTTCGCAAATTTCTCAAACTATTTTGACCACCCAGAACTCATCCAGTATTCACTGCAGAAGTCGCTGTTTACTAGGAATGTACTCAGTGACCCCAGGGATTCCCTATGTGATGCCTGGAGTCTGACTCCTGCCTACTCTCGTTCCCAGATCCTTCCGAAGGAAGGCTCTGGGGACAGCCAAATGACCTTGAACTTGGGATTTTGCTGGGTCTGGGCAACCCCTGCTGGTAGGCTGGAACCAGTGAACAGGAACAGGAAATGGAACCAGAATGTATGATGGTAGTTTTAGGTAGTTTTACCATCAGCCGTTCTGGTTCCATTTCCTGTTCCTGTTCGCTGGTTCCAAGCTACCAGCAGGGGTTGCCCAGACCCAGCAAAATTCCAACATTTGGCAGTTACCAGAGCCTTCCTTTGGAAGGATTTGGGAACGAGAGTAACTCCTGCCCTGCTTCAAGTCACTTAGCCATACTCGTCGTTTGGTGCGTGATTAGGTCACAGAATATAGTTCCAAAGAGATTTGCGGATATACAGCCGTATATCGAAATATGGACAGTATCACTAGGGTCGTTGTATATATAGTAGTGATAATAGATCTTGAAGGATACAATCATGGTTCTAACCCTTCTCATAGCTAAACTCTTTGATCTTTGACCTATGACCTTGACCTTTGTAAACATGCATCAAATATGGCTGACAGCGCCCAGCTCTATGTTGAGGCAGCTGTTGCCACCTGCATTCATTTCAGGGAAACCACGACCCTATGCCATACCTGTGAACAATGCGGTCGAAGGATAATATATGTAGTGTCACCCCCAACAGCGCACACTAAATGATCTGATGGTAAGGGTTAACAGATATATTGTTGACTTTGCCATAACGACAGGTCTGCTAACCCCATGGATAGCCTCTCATTGTCACCCCTCAAAAGGCAAGGGTCGTTATTCACATGTATATCACATTCTGGAAGATGGGTGCCACTACGAGGAAAAGGCGCTTGAACAGGTAGCAGTGGAGATTCATGAGTCCATGGTAAAAAATGCCACTCTACCCTCATTGTATTAATGTTTCATGTTGTAGCATATCGAAGCCAGGTATGCCCATAGCACTTAAGTATAAAGTCAAAGACTACTTGAAATGAAATGTGTTCCTGAGCTATTGCGTGTGCGACTCAGCTAAAAGTCAATATATATAATAGTGCTATGATATATAAATAATAGAGCTTGGTGTTTGTGTGTACGACACCATGAAAGCTATTAGAATCAAAATTAGATTAGAATAGTGAGTATATATATAAAGTCAAGTTGTAAAAGATATATTGTTCCTCTTAAACTATTATCACCCCTATGTGTTCTATATTGACACACTCATAGTCAACATGATGAATGGCGCAGCGACCCACCCCCAATCTCTGTATGAAGCCATTCACCAGAATGCAACTAATCCCCCCCCCTGCCCCCCCCCCTTCCCCCCCCCCCCCCCGTTATGGTTGGTGTCATATGTTAAATGTACTTTGTGAAAACAAACATGCCAGTTGACCTAAACACATTAGATGGTAAGAAGGGACTCAAAATTATGTGTCATAATGTTAGGAGTCTCACAGATAAAAAGATGGTTGATTATACTCGTATGTTGTACAAATTTGACATAGGTATTATTATTGAGTCCTGGTACGAGCCAACTGACTCTGATGCTACTTTAGATGTTGTAGGGTATAATCATATGAGAATTGATCGCAGACCCTTTGTAGATAAAAGAGGTGGTGGGATTGTTGTATATATGAAGGAGGGCATAGATTTTAATATGGATGCAGAGATGACGTGTGTCACGGCATTATATGAGATCTTGACCATCGACTTCAAAATATATGACAAAGTATATAAGGTTGTTGCTGCATATAGAGACCCACAGGTACATCCGAGGCATTTATATGATATCATATCCAGTATTATTGATAATAATGAGGGCAGATGCTGTTACATTATAGCTGGGGACTTTAATGTGAATTATACGGTTGCAAATAGGAAAACTTTCAAAATTGACGATTTCTGTAATGATAGAGGCCTTAAGCAAGTAATAAATTGTAATACCAGAGTAAATGCCAAAACAAAAACTAATTTAGACCATATCTATACA
Source organism: Harmothoe impar (assembly GCA_947462335.1). Taxonomy (NCBI): domain Eukaryota; kingdom Metazoa; phylum Annelida; class Polychaeta; order Phyllodocida; family Polynoidae; genus Harmothoe; species Harmothoe impar. The sequence goes on along the minus strand of OX381704.1, from coordinate 10,017,385 downwards.
AATAGTGATATAGTGCAAGAAGCCAACACAATCAATATTAATTACAGTGACCATTACCCAGTTTATATGATATTAAAGCAAGAAAGAACCAAAATTATAAAAAAAACAATTAGAGCTAGGATATATAAAAACTTGGATATGGCTGATGTTGAAAGACGCCTTCAAAATTCTGACTGGTCAGCATTTAATGAAAATGAATCTCCTGATAAGCTTTGGAAAATTTTACATACACATATAACAAATGCAATCAACCCAACAGCACCGTTTAAAAATATTACTGTCCCCGTAGAGGTTCAAGAATGGCTAACGCCTGTAGTGCAAGAAAAAATGTGTGTTAGAGATAAGTTATTTAGTAAGGCCAGACGCAGCAATAAGACTGCGGATTGGCTCAGGGCACATCTTAAGAGAAATGCGGTTGATGCTGAAATATGGAGAAATAAAAAGGGTATTATTTCAAAGTTAATGAAAGACAAGAATAAAAAACCGGAAGATTTCTGGAAAGGGGTAAAAAAGCTGTTTCCAAAAAACAAAACAAATTCTTGCATAAGAATTAAGGATATGGAAACAAATAGTGATGTAGATGAAAATAAAGTCGCAGACTACATAAATGATTTTTTCTCAAACATTGGTGAAAAGCTAGCTGAGAAACACCCAACTATAGTAGTACCACCTATGAGAGATGATATGGACAGCGACATTGATTTAGTACATTTACCTTTTATATCGAAAGACATAACAGAAATTTTAAAATTAATTGATAGGTCTAAATCTTCCAATATTAAACACATAAAGTCATGGCTACTGTGTGATATATTTAAGCTCTTCCCAGATAAATTATGCACGATATATAACGCTAGCCTTCAGCAGAGCCTATTCCCACAGTCATGGAAGGTGGCCACAGTATCACCCATTCCTAAGAAAGGTAACTCAAAATTGGTGACAAACCTGAGGCCTATTAGCCTATTACCCCTCCCAGGCAAAATTTTTGAAAAACTTATGGCAATTAGGCTTAGAGGTTTCATGAAGGATAACAATATACTATGTAATAACCAACATGGTTTTAGGCCGAAGCATTCCACTACAACAGCTACAACTGCATACCTCAGATATATATATGACAATATTGAGAGGGGTGAAAACACCTATTCTATGTTCCTGGATTATTCCAAGGCATTCGACACAGTCTCCCACCCCCTATTATTGAATAAGCTGAAAAATTTAGGACTTAGTAAAAAAACATGTATGTGGTTCCAAAGCTACCTTTTCAATAGAAATCAAAAAGTTTATGCAAATAATATATTATCCCAATTAAAATTAGTTAAATATGGAGTCCCACAAGGATCCATTTTAGGCCCTATCCTCTTCACATTATATATAAATTCTCTACCAAATTGTGCTCAAAATTGTCAAACCTTTTTATATGCCGATGATGCTGTAATCTCCTCCTCTAACCTCCAGACCCTAGTGGACAGTGCCAGGAACATAGAAGAATGGTGTGCGTCAAATCTATTAACCATAAATAAAGATAAAACTAAATGGATGGCCATTGGTTTTAATGAGCAAATACCCAATTTATGCCCGGAAATAAATGGGACCAAGCTTGAAAGAGTCTCAGACTTTAACTATCTGGGTTTATTATTGAATGATAAACTTGATTTTAGCAAACATGAGGATAAGGTCTATAATAATGTACTATGTAAGCTACATCAGTTTGGAAACATTCGTATTTATTTGGATATATCTGACGCGTTAATCATTTATAAAACAATGATTCTCCCTTTAATGGACTATATGGATATAATATGGGATAAAAACACAGTCGCTTTTTCCCGTAGATTTCAATTGTTACAAAATAGAGCATTAAGAATTGCCTATAAGGTAAAGCTGGGGCCAAACCCCCTATATAACACAGATCAGCTGCATGATATATGTAACATGAAAACTCTAAGAGACAGAAGAAACATGCATTTATTATTTTTTGCTTATAACCTACGCTATAAGCCTGATCTAGTAGATCGTAGAAATGCCAACACTCGATACAATACAGGCCTGCGATACATTCAACGTTATTCAAGAAATCCTGTGATATATTCATGCTTCTTTGAGAGGGCGATACGCGAATGGAACAAATTAAAACCTGAAATATCAAAAATACCCTCATTAAAACTCTTTAAATTAAAAATAAAAGAAATTCATCCCCAGTGCTATATGATAAATCCAGGAATACAATATTAGGTGGGTAGAAATGCCCATCTATACCCCCCCCCCTCCATATATATTGCCTGTCACACTGATCCTTTGGCTTTTTCATAAGAAGCATTATTGGCTAAGAGACAATGTTCCTATTCGCGTGTCGCTGCTCGGTACACACAAGCTAATGCCTATATTATTATTCAATAATGTTCCTGTTCTTACATCTTACATTGTATCTTAAAGGCTGAGTTTTGAAATACAGCCACATTATACATAAATGTTTTTTTAGAGTTAAGACATGAGTACACCAACCAAACAAACCACCCCCCCCCCCCCACTCCCCTGTCCCACCCCATGATTAGCTATGATAATCTGTTCTTATCCTATTGATATAGATGTACATAATGGAAACTGTCGTCATTACACATAAATATTGTTATATTAGTCAGTTAGGCAGTTAGAGAAGGCCCGGATGGAGGATCGGCATAATGCCGTAATCCGGACTTTGGCTGTATACTCTATAGTATACTATGCTGAATATTACCTTAATGAAAATCTATAAAAAAAAAGGTGAAACCTGACCCGTACACGATAAAATAGAAATATGAGTACCATGACAGCCAAAGTAATCTTGATATACCTAGGAATGAACCTGACTATGTTATATATGATGAGTAGTGGTAATAGCAGGAGCAGTATTACAACGCTTTTCACTACCACTGTTGTCACCATGGATACTACTTTAACTGGTAATGAACCAAGTATGTACTTAGCGAAGATGTGAAAATAACCTTTTGATGCGGGATCAACATTCTGCGCTCTTATAACTACCTTAGCGCAGTTCCTCAATGTCCCATTATCTACAGTTCCCATCAATAAGTCCATGCGAAAAAAGGCCATGTAGATATCCCCCTGCACTGGTTTGTACAGATTACGAATTATCTTCATCCAAAAACCCATTAGTAGCACCTTGCCTTCTATAAAAACATCAAATACGTGATCTAGTTTATGTGCGGTTTGGTAAGGACCAAACCTGTGGTCCATAACATGCGGCAAAATATGAATTGTAATATTTGTCTTCCCGATGGAGACAAGCTGATGGAAAAGCCTATATAAGGTAGCCTCTGTAGAAGATAACCTTGTAGTCCTGAGATACAGAAAATTCACGGACACCTTTTTCTTGACTGGTTTCCTTAATGTCTTTTTGTAGTAGCGCTGGATATGTTGTTCAAGGGCATCAACAATTTCTTCTGGTGAACAGGCGTTTAAATAAATATTATCACCTCGGTCCTGTATCAAAGCCCAGTGTGTCTCCCCCACAGAATATGCTGCAGCACCATCAACCCTGCAATGTAGAATTGATATTCCTTGTAATTGAGGATACATAAATATCTAAAACAATTTTTGTCACTATGTTAAAATTTCAAACCTATCAGTAGTATAGTATGTATCGGAACGGGACTATAGTTAAGTACTGTTTATTACTCAATCGACCTGCAGCCAATCAGAGGCCTCCATTTGGTCACGTGACCGGAAGTGACCTACTTAGGGGATTAGTGGTGAGGTCACGTGACCTAGTTAGCCAATCAGAGGCCGCCATTTGGTCACGTGACCGGAAGTGAGGTCATATGACCTACTTATGGACCGGAAGTGACGTCATATGACCTACTTAGGGGACCGGAAGTGACCTACTTTAGGATCACGTGACCGGAAGTGACCTGATGAGTCACGTGACCGGAAGTGACGTCACATGACCTAATGGCCAACCGGAAGTGAGTGACCTGATTGAGGATCACGTGACCGGAAGTGACCTGATTGATCACGTGACCAGAAGAAGAAGTGACGTCACGCGACTTAATGAAGAGATGAGCGTCTTTAAGGGGTCACGGGCTTTAAAATGTGATATCTTTTTTTTTTGGAGGAGGAGGAGGAGGAGGAGGAGGAGGAGGAGGAGAAGGAGAGGAGGAGGCGAGTCTCTTATTTTTTTCGGTAAACTAATAAAAAACACTACGATATAAGTTTTTTTTTTTTTTTTCATTTTTTATTGTTTTACGAGCGACTGGAAGTGACTTATTGAACTAGGTAGAAGCGTTCTTTAGAGTGTATAAGGGGGGGGGGGAGGGGAGGGGAGGGGAGGGGAGGGGGGGAGGGGGGCCCCTTTAAGATGCATGGGGAGGGGGGCGCTTTTAGGATGCATGGGGCGGGTGGTGGGGGGGAGGGGGGGGAGGGGGGAGGGGGGCACTCTAGGGGGGTGGGGGGGCACTCTAAGGGGCGTTTGTCTCTTTTAAGAAAAAAAGAAAAGAAAAAGATTTCAATCGAGAGACACGCTTCTTCCTCTCGAGAGGAAGAAGCGTGTCTCTTCGTTTTTTTTTTTGTTTATCACGTGCTTCGATGAGGCGATCAGCTGCGACTGGAGGAAGTGACACTTTAAGAGGGCGCGCTTCTTAATTGTTATGATATTTTTTTTTTTTTACTTACTAATAAAGAAGACGTATGAAAATAAAACACAACAATTCACATGTCCGTCGTTCTCGTTGTTTCTTGCTTGATAAAGTCAAGTAATATCGTGATGCCGAGGTCAAACTTTCCCATGTCCTCAGTCAACACTCGAAGGAGTTCAAAAGGTGTACCGCCGGCACCGTCAGCTTCATCTTGCCACATTTTCAACACTCGGAAGGCCCACTCAGCGGGACTTCCTCCGTATTCGCATTCTTCAGCGATCTTATCTAACCTCTCAGGCGACAATTTTAAATGGTCCCCCACCTCTTTCCACCTGCTACCTAGACGTCTGCCGAGGGTGCCCAAGTGCTTATGCATCGCGCGCGAGTCGGGGTTTTCGAAATCCAACCCCCATCGCCGTACACAGCTCCTCCGGTGTCTTGACACTGCGCTCTACTAGAGCATCCATACGGGCGGCGGTAACTTTTAAGCTACTGCCCAACTCTCTCCAACAGCCGCTCAACTCTTTACCTAGTTGACGAAGCAAGGTGTCGCTATAGGCTAACCGCCGCTGTCCTACCTCTCTGTTCTCCCCATCGGTCTGCCTCGCGCGTCTCACGTCGTCAAGCCGCATTAACTTTTTTTCAGGTGGACAAGGCGGTGAAGGCGAGCTTGAAAGTGGAATAGCTTGAGCCATCTCGTCTCGTCTTGGCGGTGGCGGCGGCGGCGGCGGCGGCGGCGGTGGCGGCGGCGGCGGTGGCGGCGGCGGCGGCGGCGGTGGTGGCGGCGGTGGTGGTAGTAGACGTTACTGTGGTCAGAGGCGATATGTTTTTTTTCCAACAGAAATCAGAGCTTTTTATACAGAGGGAGTTTAATCCCATTTCCAACAGCACTCCAGCTGTGTAGCGACCTGTCCGCATGACGCTTTTTCAGCCGCTCCGCTCCTTAAGAGCTTAGATGACGAGGGGTGTGTCATCGCTATCCGTGGAGACCAGCTGAAAACGGTGTTTCTTCCTCATCCATTAGCCTTACCTCCTACCCCCTACCTGAGGACGTCTCCCTCCCTCTGACATTCATTGTAACAAACGTCAGAGGTCAGGTGAAAATCGGATTTTTTTCATGCACAGCCTTAGTCAGCTGTCACCCCTCCCTATTGAACTAGCCGGCCGCCGCCTGGCCGGCCCGGTCTACTCACCACGGCAGGAGGTGGTGATTTTTGTCTTACACTTAAGTCGCTCACCACATGCACACGCCTCTACTCACAGACAGACACGTTCGTCTTAGGGGGGTCCTGCTTCACGCCACACGCCTCCTGTAGTTTTTTTTGTACACACACTCTAAGCTCGTCACCGTTAATCCTTTATACAGCTAACGCGCGCTGAATGGCTGAACAGGGTGGTAAGCGGCTTAGCTCACGACAGTGGATCCCTCAAAAAAAAAAAAAAGAGGGGAAAGGGATCCAGCTGAAAACGTCATACCTTATGTCTTTGTGAATGGCCGCCGGTCAGTCGACGGCAGCAACCGCTTAATCCTTTATACAGCTAATGCGCGTTGAATTGCTGAACAGGGTGTTAAGCGGCTTAGCTCATGACAGTCGATCTCTCAAAAGGGGGGAAAGGGATCCAGCTGAAAACGTCATGCCTTATGTCTTTTGTTTCTCTTTGTGAATGGCCGCCGGCCAGCCGGCGGCAGCTGAACAGGGTCAGTAAGTAGCTTAGCTCTAGAAGCGAGAAGGCGTATATAAGGGGTCTGGAAACCTCCATTCACTCACTCATTCTTTTGCTGCTCTCTACAGTCACCACCATGAGCAAAAGACAACATCTAGCGTCGTTCAAGAACAAGAAGACTACGCGGAACAGCGCTCGTTTAGCGTCAGTGCCTCCTCTTGCTACTGAACATGAGACTACCGCCGCAGCCGCTTGGTCTTATCACCCTCCCGCTGTAGCGAGCGCTCGCGGCAGTAGTAGTAGTAGTAGCAGTAGTAGCAGCAGTAGTAGTACTAGTAGTAGTAGTAGTAGTAGTAGTAGTAGTACTACTGGTAGTAGTCGTCGTGCTAGCGACGTTGTTACACTCGCGACGGTACACGTTGCTGCTAAGCGCGCTGCCGCTGCTACTGCCGCCCCGCCTGCTGCGGCTGCTGCTGCTGCTGCTGCACCTGCTACCGCTGCGCCTGCTACTGCTGCGCCTGCTGAGGCTGCTGCGCCTGCTACTGTTGCGTCTGCTGCTGCGCCTGCTGCTGCTGCTGCTGCTTCTGCTGCACCTGCTGCTACCGCTACTACTACTGACGACAACGCTCCTGGCACAGCGCAGTACTGGCAACCGGGTTTTTACCTCCCCACTACTGTTGATGACTTTGATGACCTGCCGCACGTTGCACAGCCCCTCTCCTCCACCACTACATCGACTGACGCCCTCGACGCCGCTCGCGCTGAGAGTGACAGCTATTCGGACACTCAGCCCCTAAACCGAGAAGAAGAGGAGGAGGAGGAGGAGGAGGAGCAGCAGCAACAGGGTGAGACAGAGAACGACGCTGACGACGAGGCGTACGAACAACCCGAAGGGAAAGGGGTGGGCGGTACGTTTTTCGGCTTCCCTCTTCGACCTTTCGACCTCACTTCCTCCACTAGTAGCGTCCCGTCCGGTCCGTGGCGACTGCCCTCACCGCCACCTTACGAGGGCGGCGGCGCTTCATCTTCTACCGCTACACTCAGCACCGACGGCGTGTGGCTGCGCTGTTCCAACAACGAGGCCTCGGATACCACCAGCGCTGACGCTGCTCCTGCTATCGGTTCTGCTGCTGATTCAGCTCACGCTGATGGTGTTACTCATCCTGCGGGTGTGAAACGTTCTAAGGTGAGTTCCAGAACAACAAGGCCTAGTAAGAAGAGAAAAATACAAGAAAAAGAACGAGATGGACGAGAAGAAGCAGAGAAAACCTTCTCCCGTCCTCTCGGGTTAGAGTTCTGCTTAGACGGAGCTTTGACGCTGGAGATCTGGGAGGACGTGGCTAGACTGTCTAGGAGGCCGCGCTACACAAAAGACGGCCAGGTGAAAGAGGCGTCTCTGACCAGAAGCAAGCGAGTGCACTTCACGGCCGACGCGCTGCGCGAGCTCATAGCACGCATCGCCGATATCCGCGCAGTGGTGCGCATACGCGACACAGCGGCCGCGCAAGGAAAACCTAATCACACCCCCTGGTTCGCAGTGCTGGATGAGGAGAGCGAAGTGTACGCAGCTGTGAGCTACTACAGCGGTAAGAACCTCGTCCACGTGCGCAAGTACGAAGGTCCTGACAAAAAACCCACACAGCAGGGAGTGACGCTGTCCGCCAGAGCGCTCAAAGAGTTGGATGACAAAACAGAGATCATTCTGAAATATCTCGGCATAGATTCGGAATGAGAGATGCTCAACGCTCACGCGCGCACACACACACACACAGCGTTTGACGTAAGCTGTATGAGACAGACAGACGGATACACAGACAGCAGACAGAAAGATAAATAGATAGATAGATAGACAGATAGATTGATAGATAGATAGATAGTTAGACGGCTAAGTAGTTGGTAACTGAGTGAAAAAAAAACATGACACAGTACGTATGCGAAAAGTGTTTCAAAATGTTTAAAAGACCGTACAACCACGAGAGACACGTAGAAAATTGTAGAGTAGTACCTAAGTTTTGCCCTCTATGCGGCGAAGGCGATTGCCGAAAGATCGCCTGTCGACGCGAATCTCTGGACGGGGTGACCGTCCCTCCGCGCATATGTGCTGTACCGAACGGGGAGGAAACATTCACGGCGAATTGGCCTGCGATACAAACGGGCGTCAGGATGCACGGGACTCGCGTGAGTGTAACAAACTTCAGGCTACCAACCGGCGAGTTGAGTGACGCTGTAGATACTATGCGTCGCATTCACTTGACACAAAGATTCAGATACAAAGTGGGTTTCTCGGTAGGCTTACTCTTACAACACAGAGAAGACAAGAGCAAACTGCGCTACTTTCACGCCTCCCAGAACAACGCAACTCTCATACAACCCCTCCCTACTATAACTAATTCAGAAACTTTGGAAGAGCTCCTCTCAAAGATGGAAAACACCGTCGCTTGCGAGGAAGTACGGAAACTTTGCGACGCTGACACCAAGTGGCACGTTCTTTTTCCTACCAATTTGAACATTTGCGTTTACATGGGACCGGGGGAATTCCCCATAGGCGGTAGGATCACTCAGGCCGGTCGAGTTGGAAAGAGAAGCGGCGTGTTAGATTTTCCCAACAAGGACAACCTCTGCATCTTCCGCTGCATTTCCTTTCACTTATACAACACCAGCAAGCGCGCTTCAGATTTGTTACGTCAGTTCTGTCCCGCTGCCACACCTGAATCCTTTCCGGGTCTGAACATCCGCGACTTACCCGCGTTAGAGAACTTGTTTGACGTACAGATAGCGGTTTACACCGCGTCGCGTCAAGTGCCGGGGCGGAAGTTGAGAAGACGCGTTACTCTGATCAGACCGCCTTCCAGAACTCTGGCCACCCCAGGTAAAGTCAACCTACACCTGACGGCGAAAGGCGGTTTGCACGTCTCTCTCGTCACGGACTTCAACGCGTACGCGGGCATATACGAATGTTGCAAGTGTAAGGCGGCGTTCACCACCGAGTTCTTGCTGAAGAGACACAGGAACCAGCTTTCCTCTTGCCGACAAGTCAAGTTGCGCTACGTAGGTGGCATCTACCAAAATTCGAGAACGATTTTCGAAGCGCTAGCAGACTTCTCCATTTTTCCCCCCGACGGACATTCCGGAATCTACCCTTACAAGATCGCCTTCGATTTCGAGGCTTTCTTCAGACCGTGCAAAGAACCGTCGACGGAACACGTGTCCCTGCTGTGGGATCACGTCCCTTTGTCGGCTAGCGTCGCATCCGACTTTCCGGGGTGGGAGGGGCCCGTCTGCTTCGTCAGAGAATCCGACGCAGATTCCGACCCCTTGTTGGACCGAGTTTTAAATCACATAAACGAGAACGCCAAAGTCATCGGAGAAGCTGTGCTAGAACTTTACCGACCGACCTTAGCGAAGTTAGATGCGGCGATAGGTGAAGCTCTCCTGCTGGAGGAGGCGACGTTCACCCCTTCTCCAGGCGGCTTCGCTGTGGCTCAGACCAGACACCCGTTAGTTCAACTGAAGAAGCGTCTTCTGAGATACATCCGTCAAGCTCCAGTCGTGGGCTTCAACTCGGGGCGTTACGACTTGAACCTGATCAAAATACGCCTTCACTCGTTCTTCGCCTCCGGAGACCGAAGAAACCAAGAATTCAGCGTCATAAAGAGAAGCAATCAATACTTGGCGGTTTACACACAGCACACGGTTTTCTTGGACGTAGTCAACTATTTGGCACCCGGTTACAACTACGCGACCTATTTGCGAGCTTTCACCAGGAACGAAGAGAAAGGTCACTTTCCTTACGAATGGATGACGTCTACCAGGAAACTGGCAAACAGAACGCTGCCACCGAGATCGGCTTTCGACAGCGAGCTGACGGGCGTCAAAATGTCCGAATCCGACTACGCCGCATGTCAGAAAGTTTGGTCCGACGAGAAGATGCAAACTATGGAAGACTACTTGATCCACTACAACAACAAAGACGTCAAACCTTTCATAGAAGCTCTGAAAAATCACGCTAAATTTTTCCAAGATCGCGGCATTGACATGTTGAAAGACGGAGTTTCTCTCGCTGGTTTGACTTTACGGTTCCTCTTCCAAAACCTAGAAGACGCGTTCACAACGTTCCCCCAGTTCGACGCCGTCCTCCACGCTCTGATCAAAGAAAATCTAGTCGGCGGTCCTTCCATCATCTTCCATAGATTTCACGAGAAGGGCACCACGCGGATAAGGGAGCACAAGTACGGCGAAGAAGCGAGACCGTGCCAACACATCCTAGGACTAGACGCTAACTCTCTGTACTTGCGCTGCATGAGCGAAGCGCACTGCACGGGCTATTACGCGGTGAGACGGCCCGAGACCGAGTTCAAGCCCGAAATTAGGCAAAGAAACTCTCACAGCGCTTTGGAGTGGTTACGCTTCGTAGAGCACGACCGCGACGTGAAACTGCGCCATGCTTTGAACGGCGGCGAGATGGTTGTAGGCTGTCGGAGAATTCGCGTGGACGGGTTTCACGCGGCCTCTAATACGGTTTTCCAGTTTCACGGGTGTTGGTTCCACGCTCACGAGTGCATACCGTCGCACCGATATCAGTGCGCTTCACTGAGAGAGGAGAGACGCGACAGAACGACCAGAGTAAGCGCTTACTTGAAAGCGCTAGGTCACAAGCTGGTCGTCGTGTGGGAGTGCGAATGGCGAGAGATGAAGCGTCGAGATGAGCGGGTCAAGGCCTCCCAACAACGCTGGAAGGTTGACGCTTTGAAAGTGTCTCGAAACGCGATGAGCGAGAGCGACATCCTTTCCGCTGTGAAAGAGGAGAAAATGTTCGGTTTAGTTCAAGTGGACATCACTACGCCGCCTCACCTACGAGACTACTTCGAAGAAATGACCCCCGTTTTCAAGAACGCGACCGTTTCAAAATCGGACATAGGACCTCACATGTCAGACTTTGCGCAGGAAGAAAAGCTGTTGAACACGCCTCAGAGATGTCTGATAGGGAGTTACCACGGAAAAAATATTCTCTTGGGAACGCCGCTTCTCAAGTGGTATTTAGAGCACGGTTTGATAGTCACCAAAGTGCAGCTGGTGGTAGAATACCTACCTAAACGCTCCTTTGCCGGTTTCGCGGACGAAGTAACGGCGGCGCGAAGACGTGGCGACGTGAACGAGAACGAGAAAATTCTGTCAGACTGTTACAAGTAAATGGGAAACGCTACGTACGGTAAAACAATCTGCAACAAAGAAAAACACACGGCGGTGAGATACACTGACAGTCGGAAGTTCGAACTATTGGCCAATTCGTGGCGCTTCAAAAAGGCGTCCGAGTTGAGTTCCGATCTGTTTGAAGTCGAACTACAACCGAAAACAGTCAACAACAACCTCCCTATTCAAATAGGGTTCATGGTATACCAGTACGCGAAGTTGAAAATGTTAGAGTTCACATACGACTTCTTGGATAGATTCGTCGATCGGCGCGATTATGCCCTTTGTCAAATGGACACCGACAGTCTTTACATGGCTCTCAGCGGTGACACGTTGGATGACCTAGTCAAACTTCGCCTGAGAGAGACGTACTTCAGAGAGAAACGAAAGTGGCTTCCGACAGCGGTGTGCGACGATCACTTAGAGCTTTTCGTGAAGACAAAAACGGAAAGAGTGCGAGAATGGTGTCCGCCGCCCGGCGGATGTTGTGAGAGACGGTACCTTCACGATCTGAGAACTTCGGGGCTTATGAAAGCGGAGTGGGAAGGTGACGGGATCCTAAGTCTCAACCCTAAGACTTACATTTGCTACGATCGAGTCAGTGACACCGGTGAAAGAAAATCCAAAAAATGGAGTGCAAAAGGCGTACAGAAGAAACAAAACCCTCAGGAACCAGACGACTTCTTGGATGTTCTTCGCCAACGAAAAACTCTCATTGCTGTAAATAGAAACTTCAAAGTGGTGCGAAACAAAATGGTCACCTACACCATAGAGAAAGACGGCGTGCGCTACTTGTATTATAAGCGTCGCGTGCATTCTGACGGTGTGACAACGAGTCCTTTAGAGATATGAAAAAAAAAAAAATAAGCGTGTGCATCTTTTCAAAAATAGAGTGTTTATCAAGATTGAAAAAAAAAAAAAAAAATAAAATAAAATAAAATATTGTTGTGTTTTTATTTTCATACGTCTTCTTTTACTAGTAAGTCGCGCAGTCTCTTAAAGCGTCACTCATGTGACGACGTCGCTTCCAGTCACGTGATCCTAAAGACCCTCACTTCCTAAACAAAAAAACTTCTTCTTCCGCTCACGTGATCAATCAAGTCACTTCCGGTCACGTGATCTTCAATGAGGTCACTCACTTCCGGTCGGCCATTAGGTCATGTGACGTCACTTCCGCTCACGTGACTCACCAGGTCACTTCCGGTCACGTGATCCTAAATTAGGTCATATGACGTCACTTCCGGTCCCCTAAGTAGGTCAGTAGGTTACCCAGAATGCACCACTAATCCCCCTAAGTAGGTCACTTCCGGTCACGTGACCAAATGGTGGCCTCTGATTGGCTGCAGGGTTACCCAGAATGCACCACTAATCCCCTAAGTAGGTCACTTCCGGTCACGTGACCAAATGGAGGCCTCTGATTGGCTGCATGTCGATTGAGTAATAAACAGTACTTAACTATAGTCCCGTTCCGATACATACTATACTACTCCTATCCAACACAAATCAACCAAGATATCCTAGGTCCTGCTAATCAACACTAAGGCATACTCATACCTATCCAATTATGGAAGTACCAAGCAGGCCTAGTATCATTACGTGTCTAGACAAGAGTCTAGGGTGTACATTGGCCTTCAAACCCATAGTTCATACTCACATGGAGCATGAGCATGGTGTTATAAGAAAATTGTAATGCCAGAGAAATAGTGTCCACATTAGATAGCTCCTTAGAGAACCTCCTTTTCATCATTCAAACATATTTAGTCTACCTTATTTCAAAACTGTGAAAACATCTGTTAACTGTTTACTATTATACACCACTTTAACCTTTTCTTGTATTATTGTATAAAATCAACTTTATCTGTCTTTGTTGGAAAACTCTATATATTGTATAGTAGTGAAATCTGGTGTCAATGATCAGAACTACTAGACAACTTTGCCCTGTCCAAACCCAACCTCAGCCCACATCAGGCATCCCGCTTTGAAACTGATCTGAGCCGAAATGGCCATGACTCTCTGGCTGATCTAAGGGAGTCACCTGGGGGAGTCATATAGCTCTTTGGGTCATATGACTCCCCCACGTGACTCCCTTAGATCAGTCAGGGAGTTTTTTTGCAGGGTACGTTCATAATTACTACTAAGAACTGATTTACGACTTGATAAATTATGTTCTATATATTCTTACATTATTAGTCACTCAACCTGAAATTTATATCTTTATTCATAAACTTACCATTCTGAGGGCAAAAATGGACTGATCGTTGTTGAATAGAGTTCCTTCTTTACTCGAGGGGGTAAGTCACTTAGACACTTGGCTACGCGATCAATTGTACCTTGTCGGTGAAGGTAGAGAAACCAGCCTTTGGTTTGGAGTATCTTAGAATCATCGTCAAATAGGTCCTCAATTGCTGTCCAGATGACGTCTGTAATCCTAGAATGACGGTCCGTTATGTCAGAATGCTGTGCCAAATACACTTGTGGAAATATCTTCTGAATGATATGGTGATGATTTATAAATTCGATCTGCAATGGATGGCCCGGATATAATATATCCTTAAATCCATCAACTATCATTGCTCGGATAAAGCGCTGTGCCGTAGGAAAGTCTGATTTAAGCAGTGATTTAAAGACCAAGTCTTGGCTAACTTGAAAATACTTCTTAGAAGATAGTAATATTAGAAATGACTTTTGCCATCGCATCGGGGCCTCTAGAATAGCAACTGCTGTGAAATATTCATAAAAGATCTGGTGCGAAAATGTATAGTGAATAACATTTGTAGCCGACCTATCTCTAAAGCTGTGTCTAACTAAAAAGGAGTGGTATGGGGAGTCACCTTTCATACCTATCTCTTCAAGCATGTCAATAGAGATTACATCATTGGTATTCATCATGCCATATAAACATAGATTATAAAAGGTTCTGGCATATGCTTCAATAACATGTGGAGGTGGGGTTTGTGTTCCTTTTTTGTCGTAGTGTCTGACTAGCATGTGCCTTTCTAGAATTACCATCAATGTCATAATGTCAACAATTTGCTCTTTTTCCAGGTCTATCTGTCTTCTTACTGCCAAGACTGTAAGGATGTGATTGTACAGAGGGACAGATAGTATGGGCTCTAGTTCCTCACCATGGATACGGGCATAGTCTACGATATAGTGTTTCTGTTCTCTAGGAATTCTCTCACAATACTGAGATATATATTGAAGGCCTTGCTCTAAAGTAAATCCGGGGAGGGTCACGCTGCGGTCAAATAATTTTGCCTTAATCTTAAAGTTGTTAGTTCTGCCAGTGACAAGGACTCGAGGCCATCTCCTATTGTTTTGGTTTATTATGAACCTCTCTAGATGTTCTGCTATATTCTGATCCTGAAGCTCATCAAGGCCATCAAACATAATTAATGTCATTTCTCCATCTGTTTCTATGTATTCCATGATAGCATCTTTAGACATCTCATCGCACCAAAGACTTTCTCTGATTGCTTCCCGAATATTAATCCTCATTGTGAGAGGTGATACCAGTATTACGAGTTTCCATTTCAAGTCTCCTTTGCTCCAGGAGTGTGCCAAATGTTTTACGTATGTCGTTTTTCCAGTTCCTGGGTCACCAAATATACGGACAGATATTGGTTCAGGAGTACCATGAAATTCCTCAAACAACTTTGTTATTGGGATTTCTGTGACATTTCTGAAATGAGAGATCAGGGGAATTTGAAACCAACAACAGCAGCTTGTGCTTAGAATTATCATATTTAATAGTTAATAAATCGTTTTTCTTGATGGACATTCAATAGCTTTCAGCAGTAGGCCATTGCAATAAAAAACTTGTTGCTAATCATTGTGTGCATCACAGAAATAGTGTTTTAAAATTTTCTCTTTTCTATTGAAGAAATGGGATAGAAATGGAAAATATGGGGATACAATTGAAGTTCACAGTGTTAGCAATGTAAGGGCCCAAAGAGGATGTACACAAATTTCGTAGATAATGTAAATTTGGAATTAAATTCACTCAGAGACCACATTTCTCTACCCATTAGGCCCCCACTTTAACAATAAGAAGAAATAAAGAGGTGAGTTTTATAAAGCACCCTGGTTACCTATTCCATGGCTTTAAAACCTTATCATATCTTACCTTTCATCATGCAGTTCACCAACTTTCATGACAGCATTGGTCATGACATAGTTGTGCATACCATCTACAAATTCACCATCAATATCCTCGCCACCAATGTCAAGCACCGCTCCTTTCATGATGCGTAATTGGTAGTTCTCGCGATGTATTTGAATAGCTGAAAAGAAGAATCTAAATTGTTTTAGAATATGTATACCGTATTCGACCTGACAAGCGCTCTGGGCGCTTAGGGAGTGTTCATTATTTATGGCAGGGGGGGTGAGCGTTTGGCAAATCGAATACGTCAAAAAATATTGGCCCCCCCTCGGAATAGGTTGAAAAAAAAAGGCCCCCCCCCCTCGGAATAGGTTGAAAAAAAAGCGCCCCCCCCTCACCCTGGATCGTTTTCAACTTTATTACAAACACAATGTTGGTGTTTACTAATTGTATGCGTTTAATCCTGGGTACTTTTTTACCTACAATTTACTACCTTGCAACAAATACATCCATTTGTAAGGTGTTTTAGTGTAAACGTCTCATGATACTCGCTGGTGAGTGATAATAGTCAAACCTCAGACACTTGACTTACATACCGTTGAGTTTAAGGGCCCCAGTGCTTATAAATTGGAAGCTCCCTTACCCTCAGTGCTTACATGAGGCCGGCACTTTTTTGAAGACTGACAAAACGGTGGGCTATTCTGAGTGTCAAAAGTGAGGCAGTGAGAAATTTGCTGGGAGTTATAGGAAAATTTTAGAAAATTTTAGAAAATATTGACGTAATTTGGTAAAATATAACACAGGCTGTTACCAAAATTCGCGACATTTCAATGTACTAAATTCGCGACATTTTTAGGAATACCCCTAAAAAAAAAGGCCCCCCCCCTAAGAATAGGGTAAAAAAAAAAACCCAAAAAAAACTTTGAATACCCCTAAAAAAAATTGCCCCCCCCCTCGAATGCTCACCCCCCCCCCTGCCATAAATAATGACCACTCCCGTATAAAATAATTTTTATGGCATTTTAAGTACTTGAGAGTTTAATTGTCTACAAAATTTGGGTTTTTGTCCTAGTCTAAAAATGCCCCAAAAAGGGGAAGTGGTGCTTATTAGGGGGAGGGCGCTTATTACGTCGAATACGGTATATGTTTAACGATGATATAATAATTAAGCTAGAAAATAAGATTTTTCCATGAGATTTCAATATGAGGTAATCCTGTAAATATAATATTTACTTAATATTTACATTTAAACCCACTTCCTCATTTCTATATTTTGACCAGAAGAATAGAAATATTGTAGGCCTATGGATACCTTTAGATAAGGTGTCTATCCCTTGTGCCCTGCCAGCATCACTCTCTGGAACATCAGCATTATATTAAGTATCAATCATAAATGCCATTTGTAGTACTTTTAAATTGGCACATGATGAAGTTATGATAATTCACAACGGCTCAGTACACATCAATTTAAAAAGTATATGATGATACACACATGTATCAGGCTGTGTCTCATGAGATCGGGCCAATTGAAACATCTTTGACCGGGTGCCAGCTTTGACCGGGTAACATCTTTGACCGAGTGCCAGCTTTTGACTGGCTGACATAAAATGATTTGTTTAGGGCAGGCAAAGCCATATATGAAGATACAACCACTGCCATTTTCTTTATTTTATCCCTTTCATATCAAAGAAGAAATGTATTTTTCTTAAATATTTTTTTCATGGTGGCCGGTCACGTCTTATTCTCATTGGTGATAACTTACATCAGGAAAAATCGAAAAAAATATCTAAAATTATTAGGGTCAGGCCAAAATGATAGAGTCGGTTGGGTTACCGGGACACAAATTCTTTTTTGTTTGGCCTAACTTGTGGTACGACAAAGAAAATCATCAAAGTACAAAGAAATTACCAGTAGGTGAATTTGACCATATCATAATCGCTATCGCTATAACAACCAGCATGACACTGATCATGTATAGTGGAAGCGGCCTTGACCCGTTGGTCACATGTGACTGTAAGCTTTGTATAGAGTCACCGGGCAGGGTGTAGTCATTTGGTTCAAGCCCCAGCATAACGACAATGTGTCGCTGGTCGGTGAGGACACAGGCGCGGCAGAAGGCGTGTAGGCGCCATGTCTCACCCTGCTTCAGGTGCTTCACCAACCGCTCCACTTCATCTGCCTCTCTTGCATTTAGCTGAAATTGAAGGAGAATAGTACTCTGATGGTACCGCAAAACCTCGCGTAGAAGCCACGTAAAACCTTGTGTAGAAGCCAAGGCTAGTACGTGAGTCAGATCACTGGTGCGGTTTATAGGATAGAGTCAGGGTGCTGCTTATATCTATGGTACAGTAGCAAAGTCACCATAATCATATCCCTAGTCCGGCCTATGGGATCGGCCCAAGGTTTAGGTGCGGCTAATACAAGAGTTAGACTTACACTTGAGATTTTAAGGTACTCTCTATTTGCTTGAGGTCTCATACATTTTACGGTACTCTCTATTTGCCTGAGGTCTCTTACAATCATTTCCATGATCACAATCAATCGCGTGACGTCACAGGTGCCCCATGAGCTCCATGTCAGCACCCTTGCAAACCAAAAGCATTAATAGGTTAACGGGCTGTGCAACGTTAGGTCGCTTATGCAACTTTGAAGGGCTCTGTAGACCTTAATAATTGGAATATCAACAAAAGGAAAAAAGGACCCCAGGTATTGACATCAATATCAGTTTCAACTTGTTGATGGGCCCATATGTATTATTAATTGGGAAAGCTGATTTGCCCATCCTGGGTTATGGTCCTTTGTGTCCAGGGCTACCCCTGGGAACCCAGATGGGTCAGCCCAGATTCAAAGTTCCCAGTCCTAGCCCAGATTTAGCAAACACCATAAACATGTATGGTAAATGGTAATTTCTGGAGGGAAATCTGATGTTTTCAAAATATTCACAGGACCAGAACCCAGATATGGGCAAGCCCAGTTGGCCCAAGTAAAACACATATGGGCCCCAGGTACCAATGCTGACTGGGTACCTTATGAAAGCCGCTAAAGTACCTACTTTGAATCCCTGCTCATCAAGGTCAGTGATGGCTGACATTGCTTTTAGACATGCCCATAAGTCTTTAGTCCTCACAGTCACCTTCAGTTCAGGTAGTTTTACATCCAGTAATCTCTTGTATCTCTCAAGCACAAGATCTTGTTCACTGGGACATTCCCTATCCCAAAGGGGTAGGGTACCTCCAGGGATCGCCATTGTATAGGTACTATGGGTTAGAACAGATGGGTATGTATGTACATGCAGTAGGGAATAGTGGTTACTCATATATAATGTTGGTAAACAGGATTTATAGTCTAGGAAGAGGTGATTTTTAACAACGGGGGGGGGGGGATGGGAGCCAAACAAGGTTACCCGTTCTCTGGTGGAAGATGCCTGCTCATTACAAGAGCTGCAAGGGGGTTGGCCACAATACATTTTGACCCTGCCGGTGGGGATCGATGGAAAGGATTTGGACTCCCTTTGGGCAATAAAATCCACCGCCCCCCTCCGTTCCTGAACATGACCGCTCCTATATATGTGTAGTCTGGTCTCGTGATACCTCGCCATATCTCTGCTTCTTCCGAGATGATCAATAAGTTATCAGCATTTATCAGGTGCTGATACCTGACAGCTTTAACCCTTTAAAGTGCAGTCTTTGCGAAAACTTTTTCATCCCACAGGACATATGGTCCTGCTAATTTTCAATATTGCAGGACCTGCTACATTTTTGAGGGACCAGATACCAAGATATCTGATGAGTTATGCATTTTTAACTAGAAAATAGCATTGTTCATTACATTTGTAATAATTAATTGCCAAATCAGTATAAATACATAGTTTTACACACAGTATATTGACAAACATATTTCAGGTTTAGAAACCCAGCTATTAAAATTATCTTTGTTCAGAAAAGCCCAACATGTGACTGGACATTCGGTCCTGCTATACTTGTCAATCTGCTGGACATGTGACATTTCAGGAGGACATTGCCACTGTCCTGCATGTTTTTGCAAAGACTGAAAGTGGCATAATCACCAAACCTGTCCCATACACACTTTTGGTAGTACGCATGTTCTAGTCTACTATGTGGTTAAGTGCGAGCGGTGATATTACCCCTTTAAGGATAGCATAAGGATTTAACCCATTGTGCCTATTTATATCATCATAATGCATGAATACAGCCTTGGGGAGTTACTTATAGCTATGTCTCACGACCTTTTGTCTCTGACCGGGTGCCGTCTCTGACCAGGTGCCGTCTCTGACCAGGTGCCGTCTCTGATCAGCCATAAGGTCAAAATACCAACAGCAGCAGGCTAATCATAGTTATAATTATGATAATATAACAACCGCCATAACGTTTTTCCAAATCCTTATATATATGAGTATAATTCTTTTTAAAACCCCTTTTTTCTGACATCTGGTCAGAGACGGCACCTGGTCAGAGACGGCACCTGGTCAGAGACGGCACCTGGTCAGAGACGGCACCCCCTATTAGACAAAAAAATTGGCCCAAAGTCGTGAGACACAGCCTTATGCGTCCTGAGACCCTGGAGAGTTGAGACACTCCTAAAGAGTCGGTATGGTCCCCCAATGTTATACCAGTAGGTTACTCTTGTGCACTGCGTAAGTGTATCATGCTGACAAATGATATTAAAGATGCGTAAGGAGCTAATTTGGGGTCGATTTTTATTTTTCATTTTTTCATTCTGATACTTATAAACCTATAATAAGTAAACAAACTCATGGTCAGAATAGGTCAGGGGACCCGAATCTATTAGAGAAAGGGTCCCCTGACCTGGTTTTCTCTATATTTTATGCATTTATAAGTATCAGAATGATTTAAATGGCTACACACATATTCATATGGACATCATGAATACAAATACGTTGAAAAAATCAAAAATCAAAATCGACCCCAAATTAACTCCTCACCCATCTTTAAACATGAGGCATAATGCATCCCTTAAAGGTTTATAAATCGACATGCTGTCCATTGTGGTATCATCTCATATCACGTAGGGTCTGCCCTGTGTTGATAGGATTGGTCGGGTGACCTGAAACAAACCTATTTTTTGGCCTAACTTACAATTTCCGCACTTTTAAAGATCAATTAAATCTTAACCAATCGAGTGTGAATTTTGGCCAGCGGTGATATTACCCCTTTAAGGATAGCATAATAGGACCTCTAGGACCATGGCATATTCAGAATAGTGGTTAAGCATGTAACATGTCACCATTCCACTCTTCTCAAGGTCACCACACACGTCTAAAGATGGGCATGCAACGAATATCTAACTGCCAATTCTGATTTACATTAGACACTGGAGACAGTAAGCATATACTATAGGGACCTAATTATTGTTGTGGGAACTAGAGGTCTGAAGCATTTGTGGCATTTACCTTACACTGATAATAATACCTATAGTCAGTAGTGACTATACCACCATATTTTGACCCCCGTAGTCAGGGGACTATACAACTTAGTCACATATTAGTCATAAGATAGTCAGTAGTGACTATATCTGGATCACACAAATTGATGATGTCACAGGAATGTGTGCACAGGAAACAGTTAGAATTCAAATTTGAATGGTCCATGGACTTCAGGTAGGTACATCCTCTTCTAAACCACTGTTCTATAGATATCCCTGCTTGTTACATGTTATGTTACAGTTGACTATGACAACTTAAGATGTTATAGGGTGCATGAGTTTTCATGTTTGATAGAGTAATCATGGTATTTTGTTCAAATTTTGATAACATAGAAATACATGAACAGTTTATGTCTAGACTAACAGAGCATAATAGGCCTACACGGGAGCCTGTCACCTGCCCTGCTTTATCCTATCCTGTCTCCTGGCCTGCTTCATCCTAGCCTGTCCCTTGCCATGCCTTATTCTAGCTTGTCCCCTGGCCTGCCCTATCCTAACCTGTCCCCTGCCCTGCCCTATCCTAGCCTGTCCCCTGGCCTGCCTTATCCTGGACTTTCCCCTGCTCTACCTATCCTTGCCTGTCCCCTGCCATGCCTGATACTAGCCTGTCCCTTGCCATGCCTTATTCAATTTTATTCCCTGGCCTGCCTTATCCTAGCCTGTCACCTGCCCTGCCTTATCCTAGCATCTTCATTGCCCTGCCTTATCCTGCCATATCCATTGATCTACCTATTCTAGCCTGTCCTCTGCCATGCCTTATCCCAGCTTGTCCCTTGCCTGGCCCTATCCTAGCCTGTTCCCTACCCTGTCTTACCCTAACCTGTCCCCTGGCCTGCCTTATCCTGCTCTACCTATCCTTGCCTGTCCCCTGCTATGCCTGATACTAGCCTGTCCCTTGCCATGCCTTATTCAAGCTTGTCCCCTGGCCTGCCTTATCCTAGCCTGTCACCTGCCCTGCCTTATCCTAGCGTGTTCATTGCCATACCTTATCCTAGCCTGTCCCTTGCCCTGCCCTACCCTAGCCTGTCCCCTGCTCTACCTATCCTAGCCTGTCCCCGGGCCTGCCTTATCCTAGCCTGTCTCCTGCCCTGCCTTATCCTAGCCTGTCACCTGCCATGCCTTCTCCTAGCATGTTCATTGCCCTACCTTATCCTAGCCTGTCTCCTGGCCTGCTTTATCCTAGCCTGTCCCTTACAATGCCTTATTCTAGCTTGTCCCCTGTCCTGCCTTATCCTAGCCTGTCACCTGCCCTGCCTTATCCTAGCATCTTCATTGCCCTGCCTTATCCTGCCATATCCATTGCTCTACCTATCCTAGCCTGTCCTCTGCCATGCCTTATCCCAGCTTGTCCCTTGCCTGGCCCTATCCTAGCCTGTCCCCTACCCTGTCTTATCCTGACCTGTCCCCTGTCCTGCCTTATCCTAGCCTGTCCCCTGCCCTACCTATCCTAGCCTGTCCCCTGCCATGACTTATCCTAGCCTGTCCCTTTCCCTACCCTATCCTAGCCTCCCCTGCCCTGCCTTATCCTATCCTAGAGCAGGACAAAGCTTGACCTGCCTTTCCCTTATTTCTCATGATTGACTATATCTATTAGTCATAATGACTACTTTAGACCATGAAACCATTAAATTCATAGTCACTTGACTATATAGCCCAAATCAGCCGATTTAATGGCTGACTATAGGTTGACTATATGACTAACTTACATTAGACATAGGTGACTAACTAGGTATAGCCGTCTTTTCTACGTTCACGTGACTATAGAAACGTAGTCCGTAGTGACTAACATTTCCAGGGCTATTATTATCAGTGTATTCCTAACACTTACCAACCACCTGGTGCATAGTTGCTGCCTATGGTTGGTATAATGGCGAGCACTGGCGAGTTACTGCATTCATGTAAACATGATGACAGCATGAGGACACGATGCGTTAAAGCACTATGCTGCCATTAAGGGTTAACACTAAATAATGTTCAATAATATGGCTGATCATATAAGGTAGAGACCAGATCATAGATCAGGAACGTTTTCGCCAACTTGTTATCTTGTATAGATTGTGAGTGTGCAAACATTGTGATATTTAACCTAGCTTACAATGTTGAAGGTCAAGAAGATCTTGAGGCATATCTGGGGCATTGATTATAAGATATGGGCATTGTTATGGTATGAACTGATCGCACTTTGGCCCAACCACCCAGAGAGCACACACTGCATAAAACATCTTCTTTAACCAGCCTTTCAGAATGCGTAAACTTGATTAAAGTAGGACTTTAATCAATTTAAAGCAACTTTAAGCAGACTTGTCAGCAAAAATTAAAGAACCAAAAGTCGGTGTTTAATCAACCTTTACCGTAAATTCTCGCGTAGAAGCCGCGGCTTGTACGCGAGTCAGACTCAGCTTTCTTTTGATACCAAACATGCCTATATAGGGTGCGGCTTATACGAGAGTTTTTATGAGTATACTACAGTACCAAAATCGCAATATTCAGACCCCCTCTGCGGCTTATATAATTTGTCTAAGTCAGGGGTGCGGCTTATACGCGAGTTAGGCTTATACGCGAGAATTTACGGTAATCATGCTTAATGGCCTTCTTTCCGAGAATACAAAAGCTGATTAAAGTCTGAGTAAAAGCATACTTATATCTGCTTAAAGAAGGACTTGGGGTTTGCTGAAAGTTGGGTAAAGCTACTTAAAGAAGGACTTGGGGTTTGCTGAAAGCTGATAACAGCCAGACATAAAGTTGATTAAATTGCTTATGATTTTTTCATTTGATGTCTGCCCATTGCATCCCTTTGATGGCTGGGCAGTCAGGTGGGCAGATGGGCAGTCAGTCTGGCAGAACTTCAGCAGGCAGCAGGTAGGTTGTAGCAGCAGGAGGTGTGTTCAGTAGCCCAGGCAGGATTGAAGTGAGTACCACCCCAAGCAGCACCCCCCATTATAAAGGAGGTGCAGTCACAGCCACGTGACTGCCACGAGACCTCACTCTGATTGGCTAAGAGAGGTCACGTGACCTCTGATGTGCACTGAAGCGGATCAGTGTAGCATTGGCCGCCATTGGGTGCAGATTGTAGCGCTCCTTGAGGGGCCACACCTCCCCCATAGCTGCCTGCCCCTACAGGGCGCGGAGAAGGGGTCAGATACTGCCTCCTGGCGGACATTGATTATCCAATATGTTGCTAATTAACTTGTCAATGCATCGGTATCAAAATGCAACGTTAATCTGGGAACTGGCCTTATACCATTGACACTGACACTGTTGGGGTGACAGGACACATTTCTCATAGTATATATCATCCTTGAAAACATTAACGACTACATGCGTAATCCCACCTCGGGCAGTGGTGCTGACCCCTGTCCTCAGTAGCAGGAACTATGACCAGCCGCTGGATTCAGATTCAGGCAGCTAGCCTGAACCGTTGCATTAATGATATTGTAAGACCAAACACCCCTACACGAACTGTAACATATATTTAGTAATTTAAGATCAAACCCCCATACCTGCGAGACTGTGATTACTCACTAGTTGTATCACAGTAATGCTGGCAGAAGTCGTAGAATGTGTAGGAATTGTAGTAAGGGATTGAAGATGTCTTCGACACTCATGAAAGCCAATAAAGATTCAGGCCTTCTACAAAATTTACTGATTGCTTCTTACACTATAGAATCCATAGAAAAGATTTATATCAGTATGATCCTAACTAACAAGAAAAAAACATCAGTAATGTTTATTGACATTAGTTTCACAGCTTTAATTTGGAGATAATATTGCTATAATTTGTCCTATCCTTCTACCTTGGCAAATTTTTTCTGTATTAAGCAGGTACATATGAAATTTAGACATCGGTTGAGATTTACACAAGATGGAGTCAATGTGAGGGTAATTTCAGCAATAAGGAAGTTCTCAAGGTTCAACCAGGGGTCAGGTCGGGGAATTATGGCCTTGGCTCTTAAAATGATAAAATCTTGAGAAATAACCACCAGTTCCCGCTCCATTCTGTTTTTCAACACAGGCTCCGACATGGCAGACCTACCGCTCTGGAGCTACAAGAATCCGAATGAACAACGACCGGTGGTATATGTACGGAAACACCTCTCCCTTCTTGAGAAAAATCTACCCAAGTTGAAAAAACTTGTCAGAACCTCCGACATCTGGGCCCATCTGGGGGCATTGTCAGCCATCACACACCAGGATAAAGAGGAATTCAAGGTAAGTCAGGCATACTTGTTAGTTAGAATGTATGCGGCTCCCTCAGCGACATGGCTATTGATCGCAGCATTCGCCGAACGGGCCTGCTCCAACTGAACCTGTAAGTCTCTTACTTTCCTTTGTCGCATGAGCACAACCTCCTTCTGCTTCTCCTCACCGAGGGCATGGATCAGATTGTCTATTGTCGCAGCGTATACATCGTCTGCTGCGACTTTGTCGCTCGCAGGATCGTAGTCGTCCTGCTCCGCAGTCTGCTGCCCGGCCCCCGTAGTCTGTTGGCGGGGATCCCAGCTCTGCTCCCCGGGGGCTTCCTCACTCCCGGTCTCGTCATGGTCGGCTGACTTGCCTTGGCCCGACCTAGTCATGGTCGGGGACATTGGCGGATCTGGAATTTGCTGCCTCCTCGCATTAGGTGCTCCACATGTGGGGCACACCTTATTGTTGCCATTAAAGGTGGCCCCACATTCTAGGTTGGCGCAAACCACCATCCTGCTGGTTAGTGCACACTAAAACTGCTAGTACACACTAAAATAATATTGGCCCCTGCAGCCTGCCTGGCCAGGTTCTGGTCAATGGCCGACCAGGCAAGCTACCGGCACACTGGAGGCTAGGAACAGTGGCGCCCCCTGGTGTGTCACTAATACATTACACAATATGATTGAGTCTCAACATATATCAAGCTTTTTTTTTTATATTCGAGTAAGAACAAAGGCCTGTGTAATAAAAACATTTTCTGTGAAGCAATTTAAATTTTCAGGAAACACTTACTAGCTTTTGGCTAGACACCCTTATTCTCACTTCAAACAGGAATAACATAAACCCTCACGTAGAAGCAGCGGCTAGTACTCGAGTCAAATGACCGGTGCGACTTATAGGATCGGCCCAAAGTCGGGGTACAGCTTATACGCAAATATTTAGATGTATATTAACGTACTAAACTTGCCATAATCAAACCTGCTGTGGGGCTTATATGATTCTCCTAAGTTAGGGGGGCGGCTTATACATGAATTTAACTTGTACGTGAGAATTCATGGCAGGAGCCTTCATTCATGATATGAACTACAATTTTTCACAAGTTGTTTTCTTCTGAATAATATAGATCTCCTTGTTTGAGGGAAAATTGTAAGTCTGAAGAAACTTCAGTAATTGTAATAATTGTCAAATTTAGCTTTAAGTTTAATTTCCTCTCCAATACAGGCGGGTAGAACAGAAGCCAAGAAAGTGGAGAGACTTGCAACCTTCCTCAAACACAAAGAGTCATGGAGAATGCACGCGTTTTTCCGTGCCTGCGCGCTGACGGACCAGCTGCACATAATCGGCGAGGTGGGACTGCGGCAGAGGGACTACATCCTTCGGGAAGACCCAGTGATCTACACCTTACCTGAGGATCATCTTGATCCACCCCCTCAAATGGAACCTGAAGATGATCTGCCGCCTCATGACATGGAGCGAGATACCACCACTTCTAACCCTAGGTCGTGCCTCTGTCGTGCTGTGTACTGCATCAAGGAGTGCGTACTTGGGCTGCCACCGATACATGCTATTAAGATCAAGTACAGAGCAGTAATGGCAGTGATGCTGCTGACGGTCCTGGTTGCTGCTGCAATGGTTCTCTTATCAAGCACCTCCAATGGTAAAGTACTAAGTTGTAATGTTTGTAGATTGACCTAGAGTCAACCACGTACCTTGAAATGTCAACCTCAATGTTGTAGCCATTCATGCATGATAAGCCCTCTATTTGTGTATTACAGTACACTTCAACTGCTATTCTTTCCAGCAAAGGAGAGATAGGGACAATGCCATACACGAATAACTACATAATTATGAGCAAGGGCTTTCCAAAAAAAAAAGAAGTTGAAGGACTAGCCTTGACTCAATAAATTGCATACTTAATCAAGTGATGACTATAAATATAGGTATGTTTCACACAACACTTTCATGGTAGGTAGGTAGGATTAAGAAAAAATACTATAAAGGGATATCTGTTAGCCAATTCTTTAAAAATACATATCCTAATATTATTTAGACCATTGAAGTCAGAAGACTGTTAAAACTTGGAAAATCTAAAAAAATAAACCGAAATTAAAATTCCTAATATCGAGAAAGCTAGTATTGGGTTGCTTGTAACACACCTCCATAACATTTTGCTTATATGAAACACAACACTCATAAAACCTCTGTGCTATTACAGGAAATAGTAGCGAGGTTCCAATTATGGCTGCTGTGGATGGAAATGTTGATATCACCACCGAGAAAGGTACACTCTCTATAATCTGGGAGTGTGTGTGTGTGTGTGTGTGTGTGTTGACATATCCTGTGTTGTGACTGCTGTGGATAAAAGAGAGGATTCCCCCTTATCTAAAGGTAGAGTACAAGAAATATGTTTTGCATTTGTCCTGATCTGATAGGAAAGTTGCCCTTGTTCCTCGATAGTATCAATGTCATTGCACTTTTAAACATATGTAGGGGCTAGGGTTATACGGGTATGTTATATGACGAGTGCTGTTGGATGTTGTGTTGCGAGCTCAGTCCGAACCCTTCAGTCCGACGGTAGGTGGCAGCACCTACCCCGGGCTTGGGGTATGGACAGAGGTCGCTATAGGCTTCCGGTCTGCGTGTGCGCGCGCAGGCTGGCTGCCTATATATACCCAGCATCTGGCGGTACTCGTCGGTTACTCTGAGCCACGCTGGCAAGGGGACCCTGTGATCAATACGGCTGATTAGCCTACTGACCCGTTCCGAACTCTATAGGGAGTTCGCACACATAGATACTGCTTGTCTAGGTTCTCTGAATAAACCTGATTTGCAACCTGTAACACTTGATCCGAACTGTGTCGACTTTGTTCTTTAATTGATACTCTACCAATATCATA
Organism: Harmothoe impar; assembly: GCA_947462335.1. NCBI lineage: Eukaryota > Metazoa > Annelida > Polychaeta > Phyllodocida > Polynoidae > Harmothoe > Harmothoe impar. The sequence continues at coordinate 9,989,249 of OX381704.1, read as the reverse complement.
AAGAGACAAAGTATCGTTTATTACACTGGTGCCGTGACCAGTTCTGAGTGAAACGCAGGTTAGCCTGTGCAGTAGCACAGACCTCCTGCTCTGGACGGAGCAGCGAGGTCTCCCGATGAGGCGTCAGCCTCATCCCCGGAGGGGTTAGATGCCGTGAAGGAGGCAGATACCCGCAGGAGTGCGAATGTTCCATCCAGGACAAGCGCATTTTTGGGATACCAAGGTCCCGGAATAATGAATTACTCATTAGATGAAATGAGCCTGTCAATGTTCAACGTTGGTGGGTCAAGATCAGCCGCTCCGAATCCACGGAGGGCTACCATCTTGGAGGAACGTCGTTTCGACGACATGAGAGAGGCCAGAATACAGGAGCGTGTGCAAATGGCCCAAATGGAGTTTTTGACCATTCAGAAACAGTCGAATGAATGGAAAAGCAGTCTGATTGCATTGGAAGGTGCAGTCACACATAGAGCTTCCAAAATCAAGGAGAAAGACGCAAGGCTTTCAACTTTGTTGGAGGAGAACGAGAAGCTGGTGCAATCACTTAGCAGGGTTCGAGTGGAGTTCGATCAGAAACAAGCTGATCTACAGGGACTCCGTTCCGACTTTGTTCAGGCGAACACTGATCTGAATCAGATTTGTGCGGCCCGAGATGCCGTCATCCATGAAGCAGAGGAGACCCGATCAGAACTTGTTCGGGACACTGAAGACTTACGGGAGGCTCGCCAAAGTCTACTGTCAGAATGTGACATTCTGAAGGCAAAAAGAACTTCTTTGGAGAAATTTTTGTCAGAGACCAGGGAAAGTATACAGGATAGCAGTACCTCGTATGCTTCCGCTGATAATGACAGTCCGAAAGGTCCTCATTACAGGAGTTTTACAGACACCCCAAATCTTCCTATGGGACGTGGGATGACTGTAGAAGGTGCCTTGTCTACTTCAACGCCAGGACGACCACTAAAGGTTGGCCGAGCAAGGGGTAGAGGTAGGGCGAGTGATTACTCACCTAGGGTGGGTATCAGTGGTATCCGTCCAATTCCGAAGCAGGTCTTTTCGGCTCCGACGGGTGTAAACACGGCGGGCAGGGGAAGGTCATTATCGGAGTTGGTGCGAAGTCCACGTTCTCAGTTGAAACTGGATGAGCAGCAACTGGATTGGGAACGCTTGAAGAAAGCATCCGAACAAGATAAGGCGGCCAAGACCGACTTAACTCCCTCGAGTTTGTCGCAATGGCGAGAATGCCAAGCAAACATACTGTTCAATGAACAGAAAAACTTGGAATTGGAGAGGCGAGATGTGTATCGCAAGCAGCAGGCTGCTCTTGAGCAGCAACAGGAACGCATGAAGGAAAATGCAGCCCTCGCTGAGGAATTAGCAGAGCAGGAGGCGGCGGTTTTGAGAGCTCGACAAGAAGGGCTCCGAGCGGCCGGTGAAGCTGCGAAAGCTAAATTGGCGGAGGCACAGCAAGAGGAGGAGGCTGATAGACAGGCCAAGGAACTGGAAAAAGAGAAAGCGGCGCATCAGCGATTGCTTGCTCTGGCCCAGCAGTGTCAGTATATGACTGACCAGGAGAAAAATTGGTGGTTCGCTCAAGGTGTGGACCCCACTAAGGATTTGGTGTCGTATGGTACCTACCAGACCTATCTGGAGAGGCAGAATAACGTGCCTACCAGAGGCGCTACTCCGGGGACGACTCCGGGCACAAAGAGTCCGAGGAGGGCTCCAAGGAGAACAATTCTGAGTACAGAGTTGCAAGAGTTGTACGATACAAACCCAGCAATAGCTGGGATCGGATTGCACAACGTGGGTACAGAAAAGGACGCCTCGGCTTCCATTTCTAAATGCCTGGCGATAACCTCTAAAATTAGGGGGTCATCCAACGCTGCTAGACGCATTGCTAGCGAGCCTTTTCCCTACTGGCAGAAAAACTCTTGGGAAGAGTGGTTGGGAGCCACCGTTGAGGACATCAACCTCAGTGGGTGGGATCAACAGGATGCAATTCCGTATGTCTGTAAGGGATTGCGCTTGGGAGATGGCCTGATGGCCGTGGAGCAGTGGAAAGATGAATGCGGACCCCGCGGCACTTTCAAACAACTGGTAGAGATCGGAACTATCCTATACGGAGACTCCGCTCGGATTGACCCGATGGTTGCTTTTAAAAAGCGAGTGCAAGGCAAGCACGAGGCCCCGAGGGTTTTCGGACTTGCACTGATGAGACTCCTGAAGAAGGTACATCCAGCTTCAGGAATCCATGATGCCTTATTCTCTAAGGAATTGTTCTCTCAGTTTGTTGCTGGACTGAGGGACCCAGAAATACAACATGTGGTGTATGATACCTGGAGAGCTGATACGTCATTAGATGACCTTTTTAAGGCCATCGACATACATGCTCTCAAGAAGTCACTGTTAGGGGACCGGGTGCCCACCCGGGCCTCGGCTATTATAGAGTGTTCTCCGGAGCAGTCTGATGGTTCGGGCAGTGAGGAAGAGGGGGCGATAGCTTCTGCAGCTCAGTTTAAGAGGAATGGGAATTCCTCTAAAACGCCGTGGAAAAATAGGAAGCCGGAAGGGGGTGGAAACCCTCCTCCGAAGAAGGAATCATCCGATAATGGACGCAGCGTTTTTCACATCGCTGTTTGAGAAGATGACGACTTCCATTCAGGGGGCTACACAGCCTAACAGGAGGAAGATCAATCGGCGGACCGCCAAGTGCTATAGGTGCCTGGAGATCGGTCACTTTGCTGCGGAGTGTACGGCTCCGACTCCGAAAGTTCCCGGGAAGGAGGGAAACTAGAGGGGGTGGTCCGAGAAGGCGAGCGGACGACCCCTGCATATGATGTACGCCAACATACCAGAGAGGTAGAGCCTAGTGAAATTCCGAAGGCAGGAAGGGAATCAGGGGTGGCTTCGAGCTTGAGGGGCTCGGATGCCGGCCTGGTTAACATTCCAGTCCAACAGTTGCCCGGCAATGAGGCAGGGAGGCCCATTACGGATCGGAACGAGGAAGTTGCGGCTGTCACAGACACCGTGTGGGTAGGGAGTACCCAGCTTTCCCCGGATCATCCATGTTTCGACCATTTGAAGAAACATGGCCTTGATTTGGCTGCTCCGAAGGATTTTAAACGCTTTACTGTAAACCCGTCTCCGCTGGGGGGGAGGCGGTGGTATGTGTCTGTTACTGTGGCCGGTAGAGCGGGCGAATTTTTAGTAGATACGGGAGCTAGCCACTCCTTTATCTCCTCTAACTTCTATGCTCTTATGCCGGATAGTCGTGATAACTTCAAAACGAGGGTAAACGCCTGTTCGGCCGATGGGTCAAGTATGCAGACGTATGGGCGCGCGTTCATACCGCTCCGAATTGGAGGGAAGGAGTATGTGGCTTCTCCCACCATTGCGGATATTGCAGACGACGGTATACTCGGATTGGATTTTTCGGCGTTGTATGACGCGGTCCTGAATCCGGGTACAGGGGTACTCCTGATAGAGCACCCGTACCGTGCGGTAGAGCAATGTGTGCTCCGACAAGTGTCGACAGTGGCAACGGTGGTCCAAACTGTAAAGATTCCTCCCGGACAGACGTGTGACGTGCTGGTCCGAAGCAAGGGGCTTAGGAGAGAGGAAGAGGCAGTTGTGGAGCCGGATGTGGCCATGTTGGGTAGTATCGGTTTGACGGGCATGGACACCCTGGTGGGTGATGGTGCTTGGACCGTTGTGCCGGTTTCTAACCCCGGGTTGGAACCGAAGTATCTAAGGAAAGATACAATACTGGGGAAGGTGTTCACCAGTGAGGCAGTGATGCCTGCTGGACAGGTGAGCATGAAGGGTGACCCTTCTCCGACCGTTATGAGTGAGGGACTTGAGAAAATGATCTCCGAAACGGATTTGACGGATCGGAGGGATCTCGATTCCCTAAGGAGGCTGGTAGTGAAGTATCAGGATGCATGGCAGGTGGAGGGGGAGCCTTTGGGCCGAACCGACAAAGTGTTGCATTCTATCAATACGGGTGATGCACAGCCTTTCAAGATGCCTTACCGACGCTTGCCTTTGGGTAAGAAAGCGGTGGTAGAGGAACAAGTGAAGACCATGTTGGAACAGAAGGTGATCGTGCCTAGCACTAGCCCCTGGTCCAGCCCGGTCCAGATGGTTACTAAGAAGGACGGGTCTATCCGATTTTGTATCGACTATAGGCGCCTGAATGGGGTAACCAAGAAAAATGCATATCCTCTCCCCCGGATTGATGAGACTCTGGACTCCTTGGGTGGGAACCAATGGTTCTGCACCCTGGATTTGCAGTCCGGATATTGGCAGATCGGAATGAAGGAGGAGGATAAGGAGAAAACGGCTTTTACAAGTCACATTGGACTGTATCAGTTTGAGCTGATGCCCTTCGGGTTGTGCAACGCCCCGGCCACTTTTGAGGCTATGATGGAAACTCTTCTGAGTGATCTGTTGTGGCGCAAATGTTTGGTATACTTGGATGATGTTATTGTCTTTGGCAAGACTTTTGAAGAGTGTGCGTTGAACCTCGGAGAGGTTTTGGAACGAATTCGGTCCAATGGCTTGACATTATGGCCGAAGAAATGTGAACTTTTTCGGAAGTCCATGGTCTATTTGGGCCGGATCATCTCCACCGAAGGTGTGCAGGCTGATCCGGCTAAGTTGGAGACTGTGGAGACTTGGGAAGTTCCAAAAGGACCAAAGGATATCAGATCCTTTTTAGGGTTCTGTTCCTATTACAGGGACTTCATCCCCGGATTCTCTAGGGTGTCTCAGCCATTACAACGGTTGAGCCATTGGACTCCGGGGAGGAAAAAAGAACCCTTCCCATGGGGGATGGAACAGAATGAAGCCTTCAAAGAGATTAAGGCGTTGTTCCGAACCACCCCGGTGCTGAGATTGGAAAACTCTCATATCCAGCACCGAGCAGGCACGAAGCATATTAATGCTGACTGTCTGAGTAGACGTCCGGTACGCCGTTGTGTGCGTCCGGAGTGTGGGGATTGTGGTGCTCACAATGCTGTGGTAGCGAGTGTGCGTTTGCCTTATGATGGGTTGTTGCAAAACCTGTTGGATTGGTCCACCGACACTATAAGGACGTACCAGATGGCCGATCCTACCATAGCACGACTGAGGGAGCTTGTCCCTACTGGGGTCTGTCCAGTGAGACCCGAAATATCGCTGGAAAACCGTGAAATGCGACGTTTCTTGGCTCAGTTCCACGAACTGGAGGTCCGAGACTCGTTGTTGTGCAGGTGGAAGACTTGTCCCGGAAAGCGGAGGGTGTTACAAATGGTAATCCCTGCTGCTATGAGGAAAGACATCCTGTACTACTGCCACGGCCATTCCACTAGTGGGCATTTCGGAAAGAAACGCTCGTTGGAAAGGCTGAGTCGGAGATACTACTGGCCCGGCATGTCAGGCGACCTTTTAAGGTGGATCGAGACCTGTCCGGCCTGTTGTTTAGGCAAACCTGGTCCTGGATTAGGAAAATTGCCACTGCAACAAGAGCTATTCGGAGTGAGATTTGCTCGAATAGCTGTGGACATTATCAGTGGAGTTAAACCAACTCCAAAAGGTAATACGTGTATGATGGTGGTCTCGGACTACTATACGAAATACACCCGAGTGTACCCACTCGAGGATCATACCGCTGCTACTTGTGCGGAAGCATTGGTGAAGGGGTGGATCCTCCATTTGGGGGCTCCTTTGATGTTACATAGCGATCAAGGGAGAGAATTTGAGTCCAAACTATGGACAGCTATGTGCCATCAGTTGGCTATATGCAAAACTCGGACCAATCCGTACCGACCACAGTCCGACAGGCAGGTGGAGCGGTTCAATCGGACCTTGATCCAGGTTTTGAAGCCATTAGTGAACTCCCATATGGATGATTGGGATGATCAATGCGAATTTGTGGTGCATGCGTATAACAATACGGTCCACACTTCGACAAATTGCACACCGAACCTCTTGGTGTTCGGAGAGGACTTGATCATGCCGGCGGATTTGGTATTCGGGGTGGTAGGGATCAGTCCGGAAGCACCATGTACGGTGCTATTTGTGGAATCTCTACGAGAGAGGTTCAAATTTGCCTACGAAACAGTTAGGGCTCATTTGCTCAAAGCTGCGAATTGGCAGAAGGTGGGTTATGACACCGGATTGAAGTTGCGACGATTCGTAGTGGGGGATAGAGTGATCCGCCTACACGAACCGCTCTGCAACGTCAAACTGGCGAATAACTGGGATGGACCACACACTGTGGTTAAATGTATCAGTCAAACGACTGTGTTGATTCAGTCTGAAGCAGGACGCATCCGGACGAGCCATGTGAGTAGTATAGTATGTATCGGAACGGGACTATAGTTAACTACTGTTTATTACTCAATCGACATGCAGCCAATCAGAGGCCTCCATTTGGTCACGTGACCCCCTCATTTGCATAATTACGTAATAGGCCACGCCCCCTCATTTGCATAATTACGTAATAGGCCACGCCCCCTTGATCACCAGCCAATCAGAGGCTTCCATTTGGTCACGTGACCCCCTCATTTGCATAATAGGCCACACCCCCTTGATCACGTGACCCTTTCATTTGCATAATAAGCCACGCCCTCTTGATCACCAGCCAATCAGAGGTCGCCATTTGGTCACGCGACCCCCTCATTTGCATAATAGACCACGCCCCCTTGATCACGTGACCCCTTCATTGACATGATAGACCACAACAACATCACGTGACTATCTTTGTTTGTAAACAACACCACGTGGCTCTCTTTGTTTGTAAACAACACCACGTGGCTCTCTTGTTTGTAAATAAGACCTACTAAGTTTAGGCATAGGTAACAGCAGTGTTTGTAAATAACGCCTACTATGTTTTCAGTCATAGGTGTCTAGAGCAGCAGCAGCAGCAGCATCTTCAGCAGCAGCAGCAGCAGCAGCCGCGTCATAAGTGTCTAGAGCAGTAGCCACGTCATAGATGACTAGTGCAGCAGCAGCAGCAGCATCTTCAGCAGCAGCAGCAGCAGCAGCAGCATCATAGGTGTCTAGAGCAGGAGTAGCAGGAGTGTCATAGGTGTCTAGAGCAGTGGCAGCAGCAGCAGCAGCAGCATCATAGGTGTCTAGAGCAGGAGTAGCAGGAGCGTCATAGGTGTCTAGAGCAGTGGCAGCAGCAGCAGCAGCAGCATCATAGGTGTCTAGAGCAGGAGTAGCAGGAGCGTCATAGGTGTCTAGAGCAGTGGCAGCAGCAGTAGCAGCAGCGGCAGCAGCAGTAGCAGCAGCAGCATCAACAGTATCTTCAGCAAAAGCAGCAGCAGCCGCGTCATAGGTGTCTAGAGCAGTGGCAGCAGCAGTAGCAGCAGCGGCAGCAGCAGTAGCAGCAGCAGCATCAACAGTATCTTCAGCAAAAGCAGCAGCAGCCGCGTCATAGGTGTCTAGAGCAGCGGCAGCAGCATCTTCAGCAGCAGCAGCAGCAGTAGCAGCAGCGGCAGCAGTATCTTCAGCAGCAGCAGCGTCATAGGTGTCTAGAGCAGCAGCGTCATAGGTGTCTAGAGCATCAGCCGCAGCAGCAGCAGCATCTTCAGCAGCAGCAGCAGCGGCAGCAGCAGCCTCATCAGCAGCAGTAGCAGCAGCAGCAGCAACATCTTGAGCATCAACAGCATCTTCAGCAAAAGCAAAAGCCCGTAACTTAGCATCATGGGCATCAGCTATAGCCGTAACAGCGACACTGCGACTAGCAGAAGCAAAACAGGCTATTTGTTTAGCAGCTGTACAAGCATTAATAGCATTAGCCCTAGCAGCAGCCGCAACAGCGGCACTTTTAGCAGTCGTTGCAGCATCAGTAGCAGCAGCATCGGTAGCAAGAGCGGAAACAGTAGCAAAAAGATTAGCAGCACGAGCAGCAGCGGCGAGAGTAACAGCAACGTTGTTAGCAGCATTGGCAACTTCGTATGCTGCATGTGTAGCACGAACAGCGATACGAGCTTCACGTTTTGCACGAGCAGCAGCATTAGCTGCAGAAGTAGCCCTCACACTTTCCAGCCACCCGTACGAATCTTGATAAAAACCAACTTCCACCTTACGAGCTTCACGTTTTGCACGAGCAGCAGCATTAGCTGCAGAAGTAGCCCTCACACTTTCCAGCCACCCGTACGAATCTTGATAAAAACCAACCTCCACCTTGCTACTTGTTGACTCATCAGTAAACATGGACGTCTCCTCATGTGGTGTTGTCGCGGCTCTGTAGTAGTGTTGGGATTGCTCACATTCGGTAGAACGTAGAGTGATTCCTGATGACGCCATGCTGAAGGTGGTTGAAGAAGTGTGTGGGACTCATGTTTCACTCTCGCTTATGTACTAGGCTCCGAGATAAGCTTCTTAACTCAGGAGGAAAACTCTCACTAGGAAGGCGACCGGCTGTCTACCTGTGTAGGCGCGGGTTCGTTTCATCTTTAATCCTGTTCGACCCTCCGAGGAAATACATGAAAAAACAAAAGACTCGAATCCGCAGACAGTAGGAAGCTATAAGGAGCTTAACTCGTGTTTGATTTAAGCTGTCTACCACACGCACGCGCTTGTAGTCACAGCTAGAGTGGCAGACTTCTGTCCGCCCGCTGGCGCATGACAATCGACTTTAGACACCCCCTGTAGTTTGTTTTTTTGCATACACAGTTGACTAGCATCTTAAGCTCTTACTCAGCTATAAGCCCATATACATGTAACGCGCATTACTCTTCTCTATGGTAATTATCAGATCGATTTAAGGGTGGAAAGGGCTTAGGTGATGTAGATCCCTCTCTAGCTGAAAACAGGCTTAGACTATAGCATGTAGGCAGCTGGCCGCGTTAAACACCCCTGTAGTTTTTTGTATACACTCTCGATCCCCTCTCTAGGTGAAAACAAAAGCTTAGAAGATGAGGTGATCCGGCCACTGGCTGGCGCGTCACACCTGGCGTTAATCACCCCCTGTAGGCTTTGTATACGCTCTCTAAGTGAAAAACAAAAAAGCTCCCTCCACGGGCTGGCGCGTCACACCTGTCGTTAAAACGCCCCCTGGAGTCTTAGTATACACAGGTGCCCCGCCTTATCTATTCACCAGCTATAAGCCCATATACGCGTACATGCGATTTTTGATACCCTCTCTGGAATAGGGTGGGGCTCAAGGTGAAAACAAGATTAGTCCATTCGCTCTCTCAGCTATATAAAGAGCCTCAATTGTTCTTGCAACAGCACTTCACCACCGGTACACTATCAGTCACGAGGCAGATGTTTGCGGCATGGGTCATACAGGTTACCTACTAATAGCGGTTTGGGTGAGTAGATCACTTTTTTTCCCCTAAAAAACAACAAAAAAAACCCACTTATGACTCAGGTATGTATATGTAGCACTGTTAGTGTAAGTACACAGTAGAATCTACTGTACTATAGACTCGGCCCTCTGAAGACGGCGGAGCGCGTTAATGCGCGGGTCTGTGGCGGCGTCACTTGTTTTTTATTCTAACTAAAAAGTCAGAAGTCGATCTACGACCTATCAAAGACAAATTTGTGATAAGTTCAAACTAAATAAGAGACAGTTTGAGCGTCTCTTAGTCGCTGTCAAAGATGCGAATAACGAACGCGCTGAGGGCGGGGTTCAGGTCACGTATAGTTCCTTGCTCTTTCGTCAGATGGCGCCACAATAGGGGATTTGTACATTCCTACGATGCTCGCGAACATTTCAACGCATAATGAGCTATATAGGCAACAAAGTGTGCTTCTGAATATATTAAAATATAAAAACAATTCAATATTGTGTATTTCTGATAGAAATGAGGCAGTTTCTTTGAATACCAACTAAACTATAGCGAGATGAAAAATACCACACCATATCTAAGGCTTTATAAAAGATACATAGGCAGAAACTCTCGCCGAGTCGGTAATCTGAAAAACGAACCAACTCGTTGTGCCACAAGGGCCCCCACCCAACGGGGGCCTTTTGAGCTCAGGCATGTTGTTTCTCAACACTAGGTGTAATTAATTACGCCCATGTTGAGTAGCATCTACTAACCAACTGACAGTGTCAGTTGGTTGGCCCCTCTTTAGGGGCCACACAATAAATAAAGAATAGAGACCTAAGGGAACGTTCACAAACGTCTCCCCTTCCTACGGGGTGGGTGGGTCTTTGGGTTTAGTGACAAAACAGCGACATGTCAGTTCTCTTTTTTTTTCCAAGTCTACATATTATTTATGATTAAAAAAATTTAAAAAAAAAACCACGCTAATAAAGTGCGCTGATCAAAAACTGAATAGAAAAATAACCAAAAATAGGTTGGTAGCTGATCGGTCGTTGTCACACGGTGCAGAAAATTTACTGCATATCGGACCAGGGGATAGTCTGGCAGCGACCCGCCACCCCGTCCACAAGCTGTGTACAGCACCCCGTTTCTCTTTGTCCATATTGGCTAAAAAAAACGGGACATTGTTGACTTGGCTATTTTACCCGTCTGGGTCTTATTATTTAAACACCTCGTGTTGACCCTGTGGGGCAGCGGGTACATGGAATAAACGTGTCCAAGTGCACGCTATCTAACACATAACCGAAGGTTACTGAGTTATGTAATAATAGTTATGTAATAATAACTGACCTATGAGGTCGCCAGTCAGTTTGCCGTGATTATTTTGACACACTCTCAGTTACTCGTAGCACATCTAATACATAATTAGACTCAGCCTCATATAAGACAGTCTCGGCCACGCAGGCTGCATATCGGACCAGGGAGATAGTCTGGCAGTGACCCACCAGCCCGTCCACAACCTGTGTACAGCACCCCATGTCTCTTTGTCCATATTGGCTAAAAAAAAACAACAAAAAAACAGGTCATTGTTGACTTTGGCTATTTTACCCGTCTGGGTCTTATTATTTAAATCACCTCGTCTTGACCCTGTGGGGCAGTGGGTATATGGAATAACCGTGTCCAAGTGTACTCTATCTAACACATAACCAAAGGTTACTGAGTTATGTAATAATAACCACCCTATGATCCTATGAAGGCGCCAGTCAGTTTGCCGTGATTATTTTGACATACTCTCAGTTACTCGTAGGGTATCTAATACATAGTTAGACTCAGCATCATATAAGACAGGCTCGGCCACGCCGGCTGCATATCGGACCAGGGAGATAGTCTGGCAGTGACCCACCAGCCCGTCCACAACCTGTGTACAGCACCCCGTGTCTCTTTGTCCATATTGGCTAAAAAAAACCCCAAAAAACAGGTCATTGTTGACTTTGGCTATTTTACCCGTCTGGGTCTTATTATTTAAATCACCTCGTCTTGACCCTGTGGGGCAGCGGGTATATGGAATAACCGTGTCCAAGTGTACTCTATCTAACACATAACCAAAGGTTACTGAGTTATGTAATAATAACCACCCTATGATCCTATGAAGACGCCAGTCAGTTTGCCGTGATTATTTTGACATACTCTCAGTTACTCGTAGGGTATCTAATACATAGTTAGACTCAGCATCATATAAGACAGGCTCGGCCGCGCCAGCCGCATATCGTACCAGAGGGATAGTCTGGCAGCAACCCGCCATCCCGTCTACAATCTGTGTACAGCAGTCTGGACCAGACCACCAACTCTGGGTATAGCATTCTGGATGCCTGTAGCAAGACTGGATCTAACCCTTTAATAGTCGCATAGCGCTTTAATGTGCAGTGCCCGTTGTCGTCATAAGTCATGAATGCGGCACTCAGAGTTCCTCACCAGGGCTGCATGCATGCATACACTGGCATATCGACAAAGGGCGTAGCGCATTAAAGCACTATTGCCACCTTTAGCATTAAAGCGCTGAGGGTTTTTTTGTTTTTTTGATAGTGTAGAAACCAATATCTGTCTAATTAAACCCCTTATCAGTGCTGTTTTTTTTTGTTTTTTTTTCACATACAAAAAGAATTAGGTAATGGCGCTGCAGTACTCTGAAAAGCGGTGGCGGTGAATTTCCATTTAGATCCTGAAAAGGGGGGCGGTCAGATGTCGTCAAGGCTCTGATAAGTAGGGCAGTTAAAATCATATGATTACATTGAGCTAATTTTCTTGCTGAAAGGAATGAATAATTGTATTTGTATAAAATTCACACACACACACACACACACACACATCCCACACACACACACACACACACACACACACACACACACACACACACACACACACACACACACACACACACACACAGGACACCTGATGATCTCCACACGATGACCTGATTGCTCTTCCTAAAAAAAAAAATGCCCAACTCGATCTACCTACTCAACAGGGTTTCAGTGTATAGCGTATTAGGGGTTTTTCTGATGCGTATATTATATTGAGATTGAATTTCAACTTTTGTGATCAGTGGTTGGTCCTTAAAAGGACCGTTTGGTAGAGAGAGGGTCGCAGGGACCTTGCTGCTGAAGCGGAGGGCGTGGTCATAACGCGTGGCAGTCCTTCAGCAGCTCCTCCAGCACGGCGGGCGGTAGTCCTTCCTCCATGCAGACTTGCTGCTTGACCTGCTCCACGCACCGGCGGATGAGTTGATCAGCGACGTTCTCGATCAGCTCATCCACCACACCCTCTGCTTCAGCAGCAGTCCGCTGTCTCTCCTCTCTCTGTAGCGAGGCAAAGAACTGCTTCTCCACGGCCGCATCGATCATAGATCGAGAAACGGCCACGAAGTTCTGTCTCTCCGCCTCCTCTCTCTGTTGCACGGCTACGAATTCCTTCTCCACGGCCGCATCGATCATAGATCGAGAAACGGCCACGAAGTTCACTCCGTGAGCCATTTTGTCGAACTGACTTCCTAGCCGCCTGAGAGATGCTGACGTCACACTATTTTCGACGACGCTATGACGCGCACGAGGTAGACAGACGACGTCGTTTCACTTCCTTATTTGGAGTTTGGGATCTTTTGACACCGAAGTCATACCGTACGGTCGCGATAAAGCAACTAGTGTTGAAAAGCGTGCCGGTCTTTTATAAGCGCCGGAGTATAAGAGCCTCCAAATGTTTTTTCTCAAGCACTAAAATCGCGACTTTGAATAAGCGCCAGCGCCTGGCTTGTATATAGCTCCTGAGTAAGAGCTTCACCGAATTGAAAAGCCCTCCCTCAGAGCTCTTAATCGCGACAGTACGGTACAAATCTGATGTCAACCCGCGCCAAAAACAAAAAAGGTGTTCCGGTCACACGTACCTACGACGAGCGACCTTCAGCTATCACCACGTGAAGAGTGGGAAATAAATTTTGTACGGCAAGAAAACTGAAAACTGATAACGATTCCATTAGATAAGTATTTGGTTCCAATCTATGGCGAGATATTTCCACCAAAGCGATTGATTTATATGTCTGTAAGGTTCAGCTCTCCAACACTCTCCAATGTCCGCCGGTGCACGACGGTCGCCGCCCATCATTAGTCACAACTAAACTTCTGCTGGAGAGTGAAAGTTACGTTGAGTCTTGAGGTGCGCAGAGATACTATCTGCCGCAGCCTGATTTTAGTTCCACGCTATTTAGATAACCGCCCCATTTAAAATCTCTCTCTCGATCCTAGTAAAGGAAAAAAAAAGGCTAGAGTTTATCATGGACGCGTCTCAGTTTCAGTCAAGCCGTAAAGTGAAGAACCAGAGCTTGTACATATTCCCACGTGGTGAGGGGTGACCCCGCGGGGCGTTCAGTTAGTACTGAGTCTATACTCAAGGTCAAGTTCCACTCTCTAAACAGAGCTTTAGCGACTCCGTCATATAGACTAGACCGCGCGCGCGATTTTTTTTTGCTGAAGCAGCTAATCGATGGAAGAGTAGAGAACAGGTGCTCGACCAAAAATCTGCTTCAGAGGCTTGTTATCAGGTATTAACAGTTAAATCAAAATATTTCAAAACATCCAGAAAAGCAGAATAACATGTCCTACGGGCTACAGCCGGGCACTGACGAGCAGACGGCGCTGACGTCATTTCAATCAGGTCACAGGGCTCTTTAGACACCTTTTCTGTAAGACCCGTCTCATACCTTAGTATATAATACCGTAAACACCGGTGATTAGTATATGATCACATTGGAGTCGCGGATCCACGAAGAGGCTGAATAAGCCTCGCGCGGACCCGCCACTTGAAAATGTGACATAATCTTACCATGCGCTTTGTTTTGTTTTTGTTTCTATTTACAACAGCAAACATTTCAAACAACCTATTGTTTTTTTAAAATGATGAAAAATCAGCCCAAAAAAAAAGTAAACATTTTAGAGCTAAATTTGTGGAGGATAGCCGGACATGCTGATGTCACTAGACCCCTAAATTCGATATGGTGACATAGGCATTTTCTTAAAATTCGATACGACGACACGGGCACGGACATCTAAGTGACATGGGACATGTGGCATTTCTTGAGTCCCACATGTGCCATGGACCATAGTGACATGAGGAAAAAAAAAAAAAAATGTTCAAAGAGTGCATCAGAAAAGTGCCATTTCAAGCTTAAACATTTCGCCAAATTTTTTTTTCTCTTGGATGGTACTCGGTTTTGCAGTGTCTGGGTCCTTAAAAATGTACCAGAATGCTCAAATTCGGGTTCTAAATATTTTCAAAAAACGTTTTCTCCCTTAGTGACGTGTGACATGGACATTTCTTAAATTCGACATACGGCTGCATGGGGAGGACCCACCCGTCAAGGGCCCCATGATGACTCATACCCGCCGCGTTCAAACTAGCGTGGTGGTTATAGGTAGACCTTCTTTCAGTATCCACGTGACCAGATCCATCGCCGTCTCTTGAGCAACAGTAACCGAGGTAACTAGGGTTATTGTTATCCAGTCCGTAAGACGACAGTCTAAGACGGTGTGTAGTCGCGTTTTGCTCTCCCTAATACTCTAATTCAAGTCGAGTTACCGCTAACCCCTACAAAAAGAGGGTCATTTGTGTAATTCAAAAGGCGTTCCTTTGTTAGCAATGAGGGGGTCGTTCTATTCATTGATTTTTTTTTTTTTTGTTTTTTTTTTTTTTTTGTTTACAACAACAAGTCAAAGTACAGTCAATCAACCGAGATCCTTTCTACTCCGTGGGGGTG
This sequence comes from Harmothoe impar, assembly GCA_947462335.1. Taxonomy (NCBI): domain Eukaryota; kingdom Metazoa; phylum Annelida; class Polychaeta; order Phyllodocida; family Polynoidae; genus Harmothoe; species Harmothoe impar. The sequence continues at coordinate 9,974,177 of OX381704.1, read as the reverse complement.
TAGAAGGATCTCCCCCCTGAGGTTACAAAGTCACCTCTTTATTTAAAGGGTTACAGGTCGCAAAGTCGCTTTCGCTTTCGCTTACAAGTCACAAAGTCGCATGAAATATTCAAGTCAAAAAGTCAAATTCATCAACTATCAGCACAGTCGTTTGAAAGGCATCAAGTCACCGAAAAACTCCTCTACAGTCACCTCCGACTCGCCTCCTCCCTACCCCCCTAAAGGGGGGTAGAGAGGAAGCGATTCCCTAGAGATCAGATAATTTTTTTTTTTTTTCTCCCGAGCAGACCCTAAAAGCCCCCCCTCCCCCCCAAGTGCCCGCCCACCCCATAAATAGTGCCCCCCTCCCCCCCTCCCCTCCCCATGCATCTTAAAGTGCCCCCCTCCCCCCCCTCCCCTCCTCCCCTCGCCCCTTATAGAAGCCTCCCATTAGCTAGTCCAAGTCATGTGACCAAAAGGGAGGCGTAGTCTGTCTATTGTCTATATTATGCAAATGAGGGAGGGGGTCAGGTCACGTGACCAAGGGGGTGTGGCCTATTTTCTAAATAAAGAGCGCTTCCGGTCACGTGACCAAGGGGTGTGGTCCTATTATGCAAATGAAAGAGTCACGTGATCCATGATTATGCAAATGAGGGAGTCACCTGACCAAATGGAAGCCACTGATTGGCTGGTGATCAAAGGGGCGTAGTCTACTATGCAAATGAGGGGGTCACGTGATCAAGGGGGCGTGGTCTATTATGCAAATGAGGGGGTCACGTGGGGGTCACGTGACCAAATGGTGGCCCCTGATTGGCTGGTGATCAAGGGGGTGTGGCCTATTACGTAATTATGCAAATGAGGGGCGTGGCCTATTACGTAATTATGCAAATGAGGGGGTCACGTGACCAAATGGAGGCCTCTGATTGGCTGCATGTCGATTGAGTAATAAACAGTACTTAACTATAGTCCCGTTCCGATACATACTATACTACTCATGTGGCTCGGTTGCGTGCTTGGGCTGGAAGGGAGCTCACCCCGGAAACGGAGGTGGAGAAGGGAACTTCGGATGCTAAATTTGTACCTTTGGAGGGGGTGTCAGTGGATACCCCTAAGAGAGTGGTACAAAAGAAGCTCCGGAAGACCGTGAAAAAGAAAGTCTCGGCAGGCGAAGGAAGAAGGGCACGGAAAACTAAAATCAAGGCTGGAGTTTTAGTTAAGAACGAGTGTCCTTCGGCCAGGTTACGAGAGGTGGACGGGAAACCCGTTCGGCGAAGCCCAAGGCTGGTGGCTAGAGGGGCTGTAACCTAGCTTGTTTACACAACGAGTGTGGTGTCCTGTGTTGTCCTATATGTTATATGTATGTTACCAACAGGGGCGCTCAAAGTCAATATGAAAAGAATGTAAGAGTGCTCCCCGAGGGTGGTGGACGGATAATCCGGTGGGGTAATCTTCGATTTCCCATAAATATCCACTAATACTCCTGATGAGCTCTTTATTCGAAGTATATTTTGACTTTTGTGAGCCGCCTACGTAGCAGTGTGATCCCCCGAGCCCGAGCTGCGGGCGGGAAAGGTCGTGACCTGATTAAACAGTAATTGGGTCACACCGGGTAACGGGATCGCGTCCAATCACGCGAGACGCTGCGCATGCGCTTTGTTTTAAAAACAAAAGCGAGGGAACGCCATATTGATTTTGGGCTCGCCCCGGTCAATAGCGGTGTTGGTCGGCAGCGTGGAAGTTGGTGTTTTGGGCGGCTAGAAGAGGAGAAAAGTCAGTAAAAGAGTTGTAAGCAGTGAGTACTCTTTCCTGGTGCGTCTGAGACAAAGAGGGAGACGGGGAACTAGTGTTTTCCCCGTCAAAACTCCCGTCGAAAGACACTTTGACGAAGTGAGGATGGCCGAGCAACAGCTCCGTCAATCCGAACTTTCCGGACACTCCGAGGTGGCATCCGCCACCGAGGAGGCAATGGATGCTCAGAGCCCTAGTGGTGATGAGTTGAGCCAGACACTGTCGGAACTCCGTGTAGATCCGGCCGTGTCCCCGATCCGAAAGTCCCCGTCGCCGGACGGCAGCGAGGACTCCGGAGTGCTGCAAGGACTCGCCTACACCCAGGTAGCGGTGGATCCTTCCGAGACGACTGCACGTCCCTCCCGGATATGCAGTCTCAGCATATCACCAAACCTCCAGAAGACGGTTGCTCGCAAACTGTCTATGGGGAGTGGAAGTGATTCCGACACTTCACGTCCGAGGACGCGCGGTGGGAAGGGTGCTACCCGAGATCGGTCCAAGTCGGCCGATACTAAGGCTAGCACTAAGGCTATCAAACACTCTGGTGTGGGAAAGAAGCCTCCGGGAAAGGACGAGCCTAAAAAGCCCGCTCTGAAGAAGGAAAGTACTGCGAGTACAAAGAAGCCGGGTTCCAAGGCTGCCACTGCAGCGGCCTCCAAGGATCCGAAGACGGTGGACCCCAAGGCTCCTGCTACGAAGGCGCCTAAGGGTCAAAAGAAAGCTGATCCGAAGCCTGGAGCTAAGGACCAGCCAGGGAAGGGGCCGACGTCTGACAGCACTAAAACTGTCAAGACTCCGGGTCCCAGTAAGTCCAACCTACCGATCCCGTCCAAGGGGAAAGGTAGTGGGAAGGCAGTTGTAACAACAGCTGCTCCGACCTCAGCCGTTGACGTGTTGTCCTTCTCGCGAGGGTTAGACAATAGCTCAGCAGTAGCTGCTACAGCCGCTGCGATGGCTAGTACGAAGGGACATGGGGGAGCCCGTCCGAAAACGGTAGTTCCCCCCGAGGCACCTCGGACCGAGGAAGCTATGGATACAGCATCCGCAGCCCATACGGTCCAGGTAGTGCAGGATGTGCTGTCTGGCATCACATTCAACCTCCCGACTCCCCTGGAGCCAAGGAAGGAGGTACCCGTTCGGGTGGAGTTACCTCCTCCAAAAGAGGTACCCGTCCGAGTGGATACTCCTCCACAGTCTACCGAGCCTGCTCTGGAACCATCCAATACCATGGATATTTCAGAGGAAGCCGGGAAACTGGATCAGGCTGCAGGTGGTGGTCCGACTGGATCGGGGGTGCAAATCCTCGCTCAACATCGGCATGACGCATGGGATAAGGAGGAAGCCGACGTCCCATCCCTGCTCCGAGGTGCTATCATCGACCAGATGAGCGCCACAGAGGTCAGATCCTTCGATCTGATCCAAATGCGAACCTTCCGGGGGCTGGACGAGTTGTCTGCCAGGTTCCCGGCTTGGTTCCCAGATCGCCTAACGGCGGCCATGGAGGATCTTAGCAAACAGTCAGAGACAGCTCGCTTAGTTGCTGAGACCGAGGGACGTCCCGAACTTATCGCGGCCTTGGAGTACGACCTGCAAACTGCAGCGGAATTCAAGACCGTGCATAGCCGGCGGGAGAAGAGGAGACTTCTGACGCCAGCGATGAAGCTGGCTCGGAGTATGGAACAGAAGACCAAAGAGTCCATTCTGGATGCCACTCTGGAGGGTGAAATGATCCAACAGAACACGGCCGCGGCTAGGTCTGCAGACACTAATCAAATGGAAAAGGCCAATCGGAGGGACCAATACCTACGAGAGACCATCAAGGTAACCTCTCGGAAGGGGGGTCGATCCGACGAGGAGGTAGAAGCGGTTCTGAAGGGATTGGATGAAAATTCTCTCCCGGACGACGAACTTCAGGTTCTGGTCCGGAATGCACTCCGAGCCAATGCTGCAAGTGGGTTTAAATATTTTAAACCCATGTGTGTGAATGACTGTGTCAAAGACAAGCGGGCCTCACACATTCCGGAAGAGGTGGGTCCTGACGGTCTCTCCGATGACGAGGAGTGGATTAAGACCGATCCACTCGAGAAGTCGGTACAGTTGTACCACTTTGAGCTCCTGGACAAGGTTCGCAATGGTAGTACCAAATACCATTCAATCTTCCAGAAAGCTAAGTTGGCATGGGCTATGTCTAGATGGCATCCATTTAGCAAGTGCCCCTTTGAGCCTTGTCTGAACATCGACGAGACACTGGAAACGCCCCGAACTTGGCCTAGCAAGGTTCGGTACGCAAGACATGTTACCCGCTTTCATTTGCGTCACTACATGCGGTATGACTGCTTGAGTGTGGGTCCAAAGCAGAGCAAGGGTTGTCCGAATGGTGGCTGGTTCTACACTAGAGCCGATATCATCAGGCATCTTGCTAAGCAGCACGGGTTGGCTCTGGATGTCGCAGCGGAACGCATCCAGACAGCCCATCAGGAAGTCTACGCCCACTTCCCTCCAGTAGTGGGCCGAAATGAGAATCTCGAGGTGGATTTTGGCACCAACGAGAGAGGAAAGGTCCGGGTGTTTTACAAGGTAAACCCGGACGGCAACTACAACCGGGTTCCGGAAGGTGAGCTCTTCGATGAATTCGAGGAGTACCAGAAGCGTACCAGCACGCGAAAGGTGCGGCACGCTCAGAAGAGACCTAGTGGGTCTTCCGAGCAGGCCAACTCTAAGAAGGCCAAAACGGATGAAAGGAAATCCGTTATGGAGAAGGCGGATCCGGGCTATAAAGGACCGGCATTTACCTCTCACACGACTGACTGGAAAAAGGGTCCCCAGGGCAGGCCACCTCGGTCTGATCCGGAGGATCCGAACTCCAGCACGATGGGGTCCTTCGCAGAGGAGTTCCCCGAAAATAACATGGTTCCGGGTGATGAGTCGCAGACTCTAACCCAGACCGGTAAGACCAAGGCTCCGGCAAAGAAAACGCCGAAGCCAGTGCAGACCCCGGATCTCCCACCCGAGACCGCAGAGGAGGGGCGTCTAGTCTTGCGACTGAACAGCCCTCCTTCGTTCCCTCCCGCCGACTTCACTTCCTATGAAGCCAGACAGGAGGCCTTCGGTCAATGGCAAGACAATTTTCATCGGTTGCTTGCTGGCCTGAGTCAGGAGGTGGCGATGTTGTCGTTAAACACGGTGCATCATCTCCATCAGAGGGAGGTCGCTACCCAGAAGGCAGCGGCTGCGGAGTCCGTACAGGAAGAGCGTGAAAACGCTCAGACTGAACGATGTGCTGCTAAAACCGAAAGGAAGAAGCAGAAGCTGGCAGTTAAGAACGCCGAGGAAAAGCTGGACCACGAACGTCGTCGGTTCCGGGACTGCTTCGCGCATGAAATGCACGAGTGGGATGGAACTCGGGCTCAAATCGAGCTCTGGCTCCAGGAGCTGACTCTGGCGGAAGCGGCGTCGGACTCCGAGGAGGAAGAGGAGCCGGCTCAACCCGGTTCCGGAGACGAGTCGGGCTAGATCATCCTATTCTAGGAGCCGATTAGGAAAAAAAAGGGGGGGTATCCTAAATATACCAACCCTACAAGCAAAACCCTTAGGAAGGGTTTAGGAGTGTCCGGACAGAGGAACGCGGCAGGCTGGCTACGCAAGGATCCAGTCTGCCAGGTGGTACTGACGGAGGAGGACAAGGAGATCCGGAAGGGACGCTGAACTCGGGACTGGAGCACTTTACCAACATGGATCCGATACAGGATGTTTTTTTTATATATAAACTATGGATATCAGGACCGAGTGCTCCTAATTATAAGTCCGAAGATCGCCTGGAGGCAGGACTATTTTTTTCTCTCTATTTATCACCTAAAAAGCTCCCGAGCATGAGCTATGAACTTTCTCGTTCCGGTGAGTAGGAGCTGAACGAAGTAGGTTCTGAAAGCCGGGCGGAATGCAACACCATCAACAGAGGATCCGGATCTTCGCTACACGTATGATGTCTTTTTGTAATAATACTTTAATATGTCTTTAAAACTTTAAAAGAAGTGGTATTGTTTATCACTTATAAGTATTATTCGTTACGAGTTTAATTAGCTCAGGGTCCTGAAGGGACGAAATTTTTTTACTGTGATGTTGTACTTTTTCAAGTGTTTGTATACTATATGTATAGATTAACTCCATCTATCCTAGGGAATGGGACGTAATTGTCATTACGGTCTATATGTGTAGAAATGTGTGTAATTAATACCTTTTTGTGTTCAACAGTATACGTCATATTGTTTGTAAGGTATAACTTTAATAAACCCCTAAGGTGGTATTTATAAGATAATGCCAGTCCGAAGTGTTTTCGGACTTTAACCTTAATTAATTTTTTACCTCCCGGTTATTATCTGGTAGGGGGTAGTGTAGGGGCTAGGGTTATACGGGTATGTTATATGACGAGTGCTGTTGGATGTTGTGTTGCGAGCTCAGTCCGAACCCTTCAGTCCGACGGTAGGTGGCAGCACCTACCCCGGGCTTGGGGTATGGACAGAGGTCGCTATAGGCTTCCGGTCTGCGTGTGCGCGCGCAGGCTGGCTGCCTATATATACCCAGCATCTGGCGGTACTCGTCGGTTACTCTGAGCCACGCTGGCAAGGGGACCCTGTGATCAATACGGCTGATTAGCCTACTGACCCGTTCCGAACTCTATAGGGAGTTCGCACACATAGATACTGCTTGTCTAGGTTCTCTGAATAAACCTGATTTGCAACCTGTAACACTTGATCCGAACTGTGTCGACTTTGTTCTTTAATTGATACTCTACCAATATCATAAAGAGACAAAGTATCGTTTATTACACATATTAGTGAAATAAATGATTGCTTAATTTTTGAACAGCTAACAGAAAAATAATAACATAATTCTCTTGACTAGGAATTGAGATGCATCGTGCAAACTATGAAAAGCGGATGATGAAAGGAACACTCTTTGACATGGGCAGTGAGGATCCAGATGGAAATGTTGTAGATATAGGACAATGTTATATCGCGACTTCACCAAAACTGGACACGATTGGGAGGTACACTGTAAAAATATTTCCGTTAAAATAACGGAGATTCACTGGCACCACTGGGTGCCGGACTTTCACCGTTATTTTGACGGTCACCGTTTTTTTCCTAAGTCACCGTTATTTTAACGGAACTGTCACCGCTATTTTTAAACAAGAAATCTCCGTTATAAAACTTTTTAACAGTGATTCTCAGTACCGTTAAAAAAACGATGATTCACTGGCACCACTGGGTGCCGGATTTTTACCGTTATTTTCACGGTCACCGTTATTTTCAACACCTCGTAACATACTAGAAGTATGTTGATGATGATTTGCTAAGCACATACACAATACTCTTATTAATTCAAATACGTTATGTTTCAATGTGACTGTTAAACTCAAACCAAAACTCTAATCGCCTTTTTATTGATTTGTTTATAGAAATGCTTTAGAAATTTCAATGACAGATCTCTTTGAGAAAATTGGTGATGAGCCTGCACCTACATCAGTCCGTATCCATGGTGACGGAGGAGCTGGGAAAACTACCTATCTAAAACATCTGGCACATTCTTGGAGCCGAGGGGAAATTAAATGGAAACTAATAATATTTGTCTCACCACTCAAAATAAAGACTAATATTTGGGAAACCATCAGAGATAGTCTTTTATGTGACCAGGCACTCAAGAATTCCACCATGCAGTATATACAAATGGATGGCAAATTCACCATAATCATTTTTGACGCTATTGATGAAATAACTAATCAGAGTCTCCTAAGCAATCTTGAAAAATTCATTGAACAACAAACCAACAAGAGATGGCCCAAGATATTGGTATCTGGAAGGACCAATGATTTTCGAATCAAAGCAATTTTATTTGACCGTACTCTAAAGCTACCTGGATTTACGTCTAAGCAAGGCCTAGAGTATGTATTAAAGTGCAGTCAGGCAATCTTTGGAGAACAGAAACACAGGATTGTGGAGTATACACAATCAAATAAAGACAAGCTGGAGCCCATTCTGTCCAGTCCCCTGTACAGCCACATATTTATAGTATTGGCAGGAAGGGGACTGCTAAACTTAGTGGATAAATATAGATTTGACATTGACACTCTGATGAAGGCTCTAGAAGACTTTATAATTGCCAGGCACTATGAAAGAAATGGTGAGCGATTCCCACCACAGGCAACACTTGAAGCCCATGCAAAGACTTTCTACAAACTATGCCTCTATGGAATCTTGACATATCAAGACATAACAGATGAAATGATGAAGGACGTTGGTGTGGAAAAAAATTCACCATACCGTTCATTTCTAGTTAAAGAGCCTACCTTTAGAGATATATCTGCAAAACGGATCATTCAATATACATTTCAACATCAAAGAATTAAGGAGTATTTTGCAGGTTGCGCTGTTGTCAATGCTAAACCTGAGATAAGGAGGGCACTTGTACTATTTCTGTTCTCCTCTAGGTCTCTGGATTACATATCATGTATAGTTATAAAATCAGCAATGAGGACAAACAATTACCAAGCACAGGAAAGTGTTAGAGCATTCCTGGTTCTTTTTCTGCTGTCTGAATATCCTGAATATCATCCAGATGATCCCGAAGTAGTTGATACAGAGGATACAGTTGACATAGATTATACGGAAGTAGCTGACATGGACATATTCAATGTTATAGAGAAAGTGTTTCTAAAAGTAGATTTTCTGACTTTGTTGCGGAACTCTACTTTGACTCAGCATCAATATAAGATGATGGATCTCGTCTGGATGAATATTAACATTAGATTCGAGCTTAAGACACTTGCAAATGAAAACAGGATAGTTTCCGGGAGGCGCTTGGACATGGATAAATGTCTATGGTTCTTACATACAGCATTGACCAGTAACAAGGAGCTTTATTCTGCTACTGTAGGACGACTTCTTCCCATAAAGGTGTAAGTTGATACAATAGTCACCAGCATTATATCATATCAAACAGTTATAGTTTTACTGCAATAGATACTATGATACCATCTGATTTGCTATTGTCGGCCCTCAACAGGATTGTCCGGATACATGTTGTGTTCATCATGTCCACTCTATCCTCTTAACTGAACTGCTTAGCTGATATATAACAAAGTGCTTAGCTGATATATAACAAAGTGTCATACTTGAAACCTTTATCAACATCTACAGAATGTTCTGATGTCTTTGCATTTCATAGGTTTCGTGCAATGGTGTACCCTGCTGCAGAAACATCCTTTGGATATGTTGGGGACGATGATGACACTATTTCTGTTGGATCTGTTTCCTATGAGTCTATGGCCGAAGTCCTGAAGCAGCATATCCAGCTCCACTACACCAACACCACCTTCACTGACTCATACAGTGTAAGTGTGCATCTTCTTAGACCTCTGTTACTCCTTGATGGAAATGACAGAACAAGCTCATGTAGAGCTGACCTATTGAGTCCTGTATCAGAGTCAATGCTGTACGACCTGTTCCAGCAGATTCTTATCACAGGAAAGACAATTGTTCATCTGGAAATTGATAATAATGAAATAAGTCTAGTTCCCCTGCACTGTGTTGAAAGCAATTATCCATTTGGCGTACTGGTAAGTATTGGAGTCGGTAAAGTACACCTGGAGCAGCATGAGCAAGATATGTATCACATAAAAGCCATGTTTGAGGGTACAAAGGGAGTGCTTGAGGAGCTCCATTTTGAGCTTCCAAACAGAGAAGATAGGACATTGCTGGATGCTGCTAAGGGTGTTGTAAAGGCCCAAACACACAGCAGGGAATTATTGTACTCTGTCCTAAAAGAGGGTAATAGACCTGTGTCTCAGGAATTGCACTGATTACATATGATAGTGTGTAACTACACATGGTGAGCTAATTAGCACATTCATGCATTTGGATTTATTCTTTTAGTAATTTTCCTGTGTCACTTAGTAAGGAAAGCTCGTTTGAAAACAACACCATTTTTGTAAACAATTCCTTATTTCATGTCATCCCAGATAGAGTTTGTGTAAAATTGGAAATAAGTACAACTATAAACAATTATCTTGAGAAGTAGTAGTAAAATTAAGTTAAAGTTATAAAGACCTCATAAGTCCTGTATATAGAGGAATGCTTGAATGGGGACTCTTAGTCTTAAAGATGGTGTATCAGCTAATCGACTTCCCAAAACTTTTCTTCAAAATGGATATCATTTTAATGTCAAGGGTTTTGTTATGATTTTAGCTGATATGCAGTACTCAATGTTAAATATATTTGTCTATAAATGCATGATTTGAGATAGAAAACAATGTTGCTTATTCACCTCACTGACTCAGTGTCCCCCCTATGTGAACATACCGGGAACTAAGCTAGTAGGGAAAGCACTGAGCCATGCAGTATAAACACATAGGGAGTTTTAGTGTCGACCTACAGTAAAGATTATGGCACTGCTTGTGCTAATTTCATATGTTTATATACTGCCAATCACCTTATAAGTTGGGAAAGACGTATGGGATAGGATATACAATAGGAATATGATAAGACTAAAAAATCTCCAAACATTTAGCTGACACACCATCTTTAATCCCTAAACAACATCATGCTATGCCTTAATCTGTTTTTAAAAATGGCCTGTTGTAACATTATCTCAGAATATAAACTCTATAAACTTACATGACTCGTGTCTTTATTAGGATTGCAATGACAATGTGAAAACTGTTGGAATCTTACATTACACTGCTTTCAATACTCGTGGAAGTCATAATGTATTATCGATCTGAATAGACTTATATGCTGGACCAAACAATGTATACATATATATATATGTTATTTTGGCTATTGCCCAAAGAATGTCTTGTATGATTTGTAACCAATAAAAATCGATTTCAACTCAACTCAACTCAATAGTTGTCCAAGGAAAAGCCTGCCCTGGTGAATAACCCATCCAAAATGACTGTGTAATGAAAAGTAGACAGAAACGACAAAAATGTTTGTGAAAATAAAGTTTATTGGTAATACCATTTATATATGGTAACAAGGTGTAAACGCATAGCAACACAAATACATCCATAAAATAAACACATCTTTCTGTATAGTCAAGACCGGAGAATTTGGCAAAGCCGCCGAAGAGAAAGTTAATTGATAAAACTGTAGGGGGTCATTAGGTGAGTGTAAATTTCTCAACAGGGGAGCATGCCTAAATGTCTAGTGGTCAGCTTTATTACCTCCAGGGTCCTATCACCACCTTAAATGACCACCCTAAACTCCAGGGTGTGCCCTTAAATCCTCAGAAGTGGTATATCAATATAACCTTAATCACATTTTGAAGGGGTTGTTAAACTAAGACTGTAAGATGGTACCTAATTGTAATATATTAGCACCTATAAAGGGGCATTACGACCTCACAGTGGGGAGTTTCGCCAAATTCTTCGGTCTTGACTATATACTATGCTCGTGTACTATGCTCATGGTAACAACTCAAGCAGGAGCATGGACAAAAGAAATGATCTAACCTTAATTCATATAATCTTAATAGTATCATAATCTTGATTTCAAGATTCTCACATATATCTAAGATTATTTACAGCTAGGAGGCTGAAGATCCTTGGTATAAATAATTAACACGAGGTGGCTTCACTGGGCAGTAGGAGGGCCATGACAGGGCCGTACACACTGCATTTATTTCTGGATATATCGTATACATGATGTAACAGACTAGTTTCTAAATCCTGATGTCCCATACTGTACTCATTGGTAGGGCCGTGACTATTGACGGTTCGAACTGTCAATAACAGAATAAAATTTCCTTATTGACAGTTTGAACTGTCAATAACAGGATATAATGCTCTTATTGACAGTTCGAACTGTCAATAAGGAAAAAAAGATTCTCTTATTGACACTTCCAAAAAGGAACTGTCAATAAGAGGAAAATGAATCTCTTATTGCCAGTGTGAACTGTCAATAAGGGAATTATATCCTGGTATTGACAGTTTGAACTGTCAATAAGCGGAAAGTGTTCCACTATTGACAGTTTGCACTGTCAATAGCCGGCCCACCTTGATTTAGCTATTGACAGTTCAAACTGTCAATAGTGGAAAACTTTCCTCTTATTGACAGTTCAGACTGTCAATAGTGGGATATTTTTCTCTTATTGACAGTTCAAACTGTCAATAGTGGTAAATAATACGGCCATTGACGGTACTTCACTGAACTGTCAATAGTGAGAATTTCCTCTCTTATTGACAGTTCTCAATCATTACTGTCATAACCCTCAGAGTGATTTTGGTGGAAAAGTCGATTTTGGTGGAAAAGTCGATTTTGGTGGAAAAGTCGATTTTGGTGGAAAAGTCGATTTTGGTGGAAAAGTCGACTTTGGTAGCAAAGTCGATTTTGGTGGAAAAGGTTGATTTTGGTGGAAAGTCGATTTTGGTGGAAAAGTCAATTATTTGTGCAAAACTGATTTTTTGTGCAAAACTGTTTTTTGTGCAAAACCCGATTTTTGGGGCAAAACCGATTTTTTGGGGCAAAACCGATTTTGGGGGCAAAACCGATTTTGGGTCCAAAACCGATTTTGGTGAAAAAAACACTTTTGCCAAAAAAAAACACTTGCCAAAAAAAACACTTTTGCCAAAAAAAAACACACTTTTTTACTCCAATGTCAGTGGGAACTGTCAATAAGACAAAAATATTCCACTATGAACAGTTCCCATGAGGAACTGTCAATAACAGGAATAATTTCCACTGTTGACAGTGTGAACTGTCAATAACAGAAATATTTTCCACTATTGACAGTTCGAACTGTCAATAGCGTTTTTGCATTGGGCCCCATACCATGATTTGATTAAAAACTATATGAACTTGTGAGAAAGTATGGGCCCTAGCGTAAAAAAATGCAAAGCTCAGTAGCTAGATATAATGCATTTCTTGTAATTTTATCATTTTAACCCCAAAAAACACTTAAAATATAGTTCAATAAGCTGTACTACCTTGCAGCAAAAATGAGACGTTCAGCATGGGATAAAGCTAATGTTCAGGTATAGGGACGATGTGTGCTCAATTTTGAACAGTCATTACCCTGCAAGCAAAATCGCATGTGGAACTCGTGCCATTCTCGTGTCATAACTTGAGTATTGCAGAACATTTATTGAATGTTTTTTGAAAATTATCTTGCGTCATATTCCCTATCATTTTTGTGATGAAATTTGTGAAATACACATCTTCATTCTACTTGTGGAATTTCTGTTTTCTTTGCATGAGTAAAACTGGGGAAATACACATCACCATTGAACATGTCATTATGAAGGTTCACTATTCTCGAGAATCTCACGTGTCTAACTTGTGTATACAGCTTACATTCTTGAGTGCTGTTTGGAGGGTGTACTTCAGTGATTAGCCAATATGTAAAATGATAATAACATTTGGCACATATATCTTTCATATAATGTTATATATATCCGGTTGCTGATCACATTGATATGTAGGGAAGGTAAAAACATTAAACACTATCCATAAAATGCTGACTATTTGTCATCAATACCAGGCATAGTCAGGATATCAAACAAATGTTAATGAATAACATGATCAATGATAAAGGAGAATATATTACAGGGCCTTAACTATTAAGATACAGCTGTATTACACAGGCCTGCTTATACGATTTTACAGATCTATCATTGGTGATGGTCCATTTTTGCCCAACTCAAGTATTGTGGAACTTATCACTGTTTCCATCAAAATCAATGCTCAGATAAGTATGTGTTTCAATTGTCGATCTGCTCAGAACTTAACCCTGCAATATTAGATTAGCAGGTTAGACGAGGGAAATCCTCACAGCTGCACGTTATTGTTTGAACATGTCTTTATCAGTGCTAAGTTTGACACCTACAGGAGGAGGCCAGCCTCATCCCTTAGGTGTCGTCATCATGAGCCATAAAATGTGGGTAGAGGAGGAGAAATTCTGTTAGCACTGCAATTAAATACACTGGAGGAAGGGGCTAATGAGGGGAGAAGTTTGGGTTATTTGAAGTCTCAATTTAACCATTGATAACAGCTATATAAGACTCCCACAGAAAACTCATTAGCCAGGCCCTCTGTTGACTTCGCCAGGTTCGGGAGAGCGGCCTATCTAAACCATCTCTTACATCAACCTGTTATATAACCTACACTGGGACCCTGTACCTCTCCTTGTCTCAGTGTCCTGGTGACCACAGACACTCTCGATGTCAGGTTTCATTTCCCCATTTTAGACAGTAGATTTCCTGTCATGAACTACACTGAGGTTCCCCCAGACATGGTATAGGTGGCAGGAGAGGGCTCAGTAGCCTTGAACAAGGCTCGTCGTTTCACTGAGAATCTCGAAGTCATTTGCTGATTCGATACCATCGTAGACAGTTGATTCATTCTGATCCCGTCTCTCCAAAAATTTGATATACCTGTCAAGAAGAATTGTATATCATTTAACCACAACTATTCAATAGATATATAGGAATACATTAGAAAGAGTCACATATTATTTCTTTAAATCACAATAATTAGCTCTCATCTATGTTGGATTTATCTAAAAAAAAAACACCACATGTATATTCAATGCATGAATTACCTCGGGCATCACAAACACCCTCTACAAATCCTTTACAAGTAACTATAACCATTTACAAAAATGTAGGGTCTGTAGAGTGGATTTCTTTTTTTTCTTTTGAATTATTTTTTTAACATGAAAGTACTAGCCAGCCTCTCCGAATTGCCCCCAAATGGGTAAAAATATGAAAATTTCTTCAAAATTGCATAACAAAACTTGAGGTTGACCTATTTTGACAGGGTCGGTCACGTGACCTGAAACAAACCTCTTTTTTTTTGGCCTAATGAAAGTTAACGCCATTTCGACAACTAAGACCATTTTCATGGCAAAAAAATGATAATAAAAATGAAGGGCAAAATCATAGGATAACAAGAGGTAGTGTAGAATAATGGGTGCACGGTGCATCCACACAACAGTCCTACTGACGGGTGCATCGTCACTTTTTTGCCAGAGTAGAAAATACTCATCTGATTGGTCGTATGTTTCTTGTAATATGTAATATGTAATAAGTAATAAGTACCGGTAAAATGTGTGATAAATAACATTTATTACGGTTGTAGCATTGGTTACAATACCGGTATGACAAATAACCTAGCTGCGTCTGGGTTTACATTTACCTGAATCCATTCAAAACGACCTCTGAATTTGTACATCAACGCTGGAAATAATTTGTTGGCAATAAAGTTAAAACTTTTCTTAAAAAAAGGCAACTCACCCTAGCAGGATGAGGGGTATTATAAGTAATGTGGCAGACAGGAGGAAGACTGTGCCGGACATGTCGGCAGTCGTGGCAGCAAAGATGGCCGTGTGGACCGCCGGACCCGCGAAGCCGACAATGCTCTGAGCACTGTGCAACAGTCCGTACACCATGCCTAGACAATAGGGAGACATGGGCATGATAGATTTAGTGGTGTAATACCTATGTAAATGTATATGTATATGTATATATATATATATATATATATATATATATATATATATATATATATAATAATTATCTATGTTAACCGGGGTTAACATGTGTATATTGGGTGAGTAGGTAAGACGCCCTGTAGTGGCCGCTGCTGCTACCAGGGTGCAGTACATGTTCTATATATTCACAGTGTCAATATCCCTCACCAGGGGACTCAGTGTCGTCGGAGTTAGCCGCGCTACGCTTGGTACAGTTGGTTTTTGAAATTCCCAGTTTTAGTGCGAAGTAGGCTCAATGTTGCATTTAGATAATAAAGTCACTGGGTACAGTGTCGAGAATAGTGAATACTATGTAATGGATCTTCACAATCTTTCTACTGTCTGTGTAGGAGAGTCTTATATAGGCCCATAGGGGTTGCATCTTTAGCAATACACCCCTAGGAGGTGGTTGTATTTAAGAGCTCTTTTTCTCCTTGAGAGCCCAGGTATCTAGCAGGGTACGTACCCACAACCATAGAACATTGAGCCCAACAGCTAACCGACTGCTCCACTGGGACCCATGCAATGATACTAAACAGCCGATAGTATATGGCTCAGTCTCATGAGTCTGTAACAATTGAAACGTCTTTGACCGGGTGTAGTCTTTGACCGGGTGTAGTCTTTGACCAGCAAGTTACAAAAGTGTCACATTTTCATATTCTATGCATCCTGATCACTATATTTCCTATCTGCCATGCCCATAGGCATACACAGTGAATAGATGAGAAATTATTTTGAATAATTCCGCATAATTTCATTTTGCCCGTGACCCCCCTATTTTTTTCTTTTCAACATGTTCCCAATTATCATCTAAATGCATTCCTGCATTTTTATTGAGATATTGTTGGGAGATTTTTTTCCTGTGTCAAATAATGTAGAAAAATGTGATTTTCTCATGAGGGCCAGTAGTATAGTATGTATCGGAACGGGACTATAGTTAAGTACTGTTTATTACTCAATCGACATGCAGCCAATCAGAGGCCTCCATTTGGTCACGTGACCGGAAGTGACCTACTTAGGGGATTAGTGGTGACGTCACGTGACCTAGTTAGCCAATCAGAGGCCGCCATTTGGTCACGTGACCGGAAGTGACGTCATATGACCTACTTATGGACCGGAAGTGACGTCATATGACCTACTTAGGGGACCGGAAGTGACGTCATATGACCTAATTTAGGATCACGTGACCGGAAGTGACCTGATGAGTCACGTGACCGGAAGTGACGTCACATGACCTAATGGCCAACCGGAAGTGAGTGACCTCATTGAGGATCACGTGACCGGAAGTGACCTGATTGATCACGTGACCGGAAGAAGAAGTGACGTCACGCGACTTAATGAAGAGATGAGCGTCTTTAAGGGGTCACGCGCTTTAAAATGTGATATCTTTTTTTTTGGAGGAGGAGGAGGAGGAGGAGGAGGAGGAGAAGGAGAGGAGGAGGAGGCGAGTCTCTTATTTTTTTCGGTAAACTAATAAAAAACACTACGATATAAGTTTTTTTTTTTTTCATTTTTTATTGTTTTACGAGCGACTGGAAGTGACTTATTGAACTAGGTAGAAGCGTTCTTTAGAGTGTATAAGGGGGGGGGGAGGGGAGGGGAGGGGAGGGAAGGGGAGGGGGGCCCCTTTAAGATGCATGGGGAGGGGGGCGCTTTTAGGATGCATGGGGCGGGTGGGGGGAGGGGGGGAGGGGGGAGGGGGGCACTCTAGGGGGGTGGGGGGGCACTCTAAGGGGCGTTTGTCTCTTTTAAGAAAAAAAGAAAAGAAAAAGATTTCAATCGAGAGACACGCTTCTTCCTCTCGAGAGGAAGAAGAGTGTCTCTTCATTTTTTTTTGTTTATCACGTGCCTCGATGAGGCGATCAGCTGCGACTGGAGGAAGTGACACTTTAAGAGGGCGCGCGTCTTAATTGTTATGATATTTTTTTTTACTTACTAATAAAGAAGACGTATGAAAATAAAACACAACAATTCACATGTCCGTCGTTCTCGTTGTTTCTTGCTTGATAAAGTCAAGTAATATCGCGATGCCGAGGTCAAACTTTCCCATGTCCTCAGTCAACACTCGAAGGAGTTCAAAAGGTGTACCGCCGGCACCGTCAGCTTCATCTTGCCACATTTTCAACACTCGGAAGGCCCACTCAGCGGGACTTCCTCCGTATTCGCATTCTTCAGCGATCTTATCTAACCTCTCAGGCGACAATTTTAAATGGTCCCCCACCTCTTTCCACCTGCTACCTAGACGTCTGCCGAGGGTGCCCAAGTGCTTATGCATCGCGCGCAAGTCGGGGTTTTCGAAATCCAACCCCTGTCTGTGGAGAAGGGACATCCACTGAGCCAACAGTTCCACGCGTCTAATGCGGGTGAAGACGCGACCGAGCTCTCCCCATCTATCACGATGCGGGGTTTCACCCCACCAGACTCGGAACATCGCCGTACACAGCTCCTCCGGTGTCTTGACACTGCGCTCTACTAGAGCATCCATACGGGCGGCGGTAACTTTTAAGCTACTGCCCAACTCTCTCCAACAGCTGCTCAACTCTTTACCTAGTTGACGAAGCAAGGCGTCGCTATAGGCTAACCGCCGCTGTCCTACCTCTCTGTTCTCCCCATCGGTCTGCCTCGCGCGTCTCACGTCGTCAAGCCGCATTAACTTTTTTTCAGGTGGACAAGGCGGTGAAGGCGAGCTTGAAAGTGGAATAGCTTGAGCCATCTCGTCTCGTCTTGGCGGCGGCGGCGGCGGCGGCGGCGGCGGCGGCGGTGGTGGCGGTGGTGGTGGTAGTAGACGTTACTGTGGTCAGAGGCGATATGGTTTTTATCCAACAGAAATCAGAGCTTTTATACAGAGGGAGTTAATCCCATTTCCAACAGCACTCCAGCTGTCTAGCGACCTGTCCGCATGACGCTTTTTCAGCCGCTCCGCTCCTTAAGAGCTTAGATGACGAGGGGTATGTCATCGCTATCCGTGGAGACCAGCTGAAAACGGTGTTTCTTCCTCATCCATAGCCTTACCTCCTACCCCCTACCTGAGGACGTCTCCCTCCCTCTGACATTCATTGTAACAAACGTCAGAGGTCAGGTGAAAATCGGATTTTTTTCATGCACAGCCTTAGTCAGCTGTCACCCCTCCCTATTGAACTAGCCGGCCGCCGCCTGGCCGGCCCGGTCTACTCACCACGGCAGGAGGTGGTGATTTTTTTTTGTCTTACACTTAAGTCGCTCACCACATGCACACGCCTCTACTCACAGACAGACACGTTCGTCTTAGGGGGGGGGTCCTGCTTCACGCCACACGCCTCTTGTAGTTTTTTTTGTATACACACTCTAAGCTCATCACCGTTAATCCTTTATACAGCTAACGCGCGCTGAATTGCTGAACAGGGTGGTAAGTAGCTTAGCTCATGACAGTGGATCCCTCAAAAAAAGAGGGGAAAGGGATCCAGCTGAAAACGTCATACCTTATGTCTTTGTGAATGGCCGCCGGTCAGTCGACGGCAGCAACCGCTTAATCCTTTATACAGCTAATGCGCGTTGAATTGCTGAACAGGGTGGTAAGCGGCTTAGCTCATGACAGTCGATCTCTCAAAAGGGGGGAAAGGGATCCAGCTGAAAACGTCATGCCTTATGTCTTTTGTTTCTCTTTGTGAACAGGGTCAGTAAGTAGCTTAGCTCTAGAAGCGAGAAGGCGTATATAAGGGGCCTGGAAACCTCCATTCACTCACTCATTCTTTTGCTGCTCTCTACAGTCACCACCATGAGCAAAAGACAACACCTAGCGCCGTCCAAGAACAAGAAGACTACGCGGAACAGCGCTCGTTTAGCGTCAGTGCCTCCTCTTGCTACTGAAAATGAGACTACCGCCGCAGCCGCTTGGTCTTATCACCCTCCCGCTGTAGCGAGCGCTCGCAGCAGTAGTAGTAGTAGTAGTAGTAGTAGTAGTACTAGTAGTAGTAGTAGTAGTGGTAGTAGTACTACTGGTAGTACTCGTCGTGCTAGCGACGTTGTTACACTCGCGACGGTACACGTTGCTGCTAAGCGTGCTGCCGCTGCTACTGCCGCTCCGCCTGCTGCTGCTGCTGCTGCTGGTGATCCTCGGGCTGCGGCTGCTGCTGCTGCTGCTGCTGCACCTGCTACTGCTGCGCCTGCTACGGCTGCGCCTGCTGAGGCTGCTGAGGCTGCTGCTGTTGCGTCTGCTTCTGCTGCTGCTGCTGCTGCTTCTGCTGCACCTGCTGCTACCGCTACTACTACTGACGACAACGCTCCTGGCACAGCGCAGTACTGGCAACCGGGTTTTTACCTCCCCACTACTGTTGATGACTTTGATGACCTGCCGCACGTTGCACAGCCCCTCTCCTCCACCACTACATCGACCGACGCCCTCGACGCCGCTCGCGCTGAGAGTGACAGCTATTCGGACACTCAGCCCCTAAACCGAGAAGAAGAGGAGGAGGAGGAGCAGCAGCAACAGGGTGAGACAGAGAACGACGGTGACGACGAGGCGTACGAAGAACCCGAAGGGAAAGGGGTGGGCGGTACGTTTTTCGGCTCACCTCTTCGACCTTTCGACCTCACTTCCACTAGTAGCGCCCCGTCCGGTCCGTGGCGACTGCCCTCACCGCCACCTTACGAGGGCGGCGGCGCTTCATCTTCTACCGCTACACTCAGCACCGACGGCGTGTGGCTGCTCTGTTCCAACAACGAGACCTCGGATACCACCAGCGCTGACGCTGCTCCTGCTATCGGTTCTGCTGCTGATTCAGCTCACGCTGATGGTGTTACTCTTCCTGCGGGTGTGAAACGTTCTAAGGTGAGTTCCAGAACAACAAGGCCTACTAAGAAGAGAAAAATACAAGAAAAAGAACGAGATGGACGAGAAGAAGCAGAGAAACCCTTCTCCCGTCTTCTCGGGTTAGAGTTCTGCTTAGACGGAGCTTTGACGCTGGAGATCTGGGAGGACGTGGCTAGACTGTCTAGGAGGCCGCGCTACACAAAAGACGGCCAGGTGAAAGAGGCGTCTCTGACCAGAAGCAAGCGAGTGCACTTCACGGCCGACGCGCTGCGCGAGCTAATAGCACGCATCGCCAATATCCGCGCAGTGGTGCGCATACGCGACACAGCGGCCGCGCAAGGAAGACCTAATCACACCCCCTGGTTCGCAGTGCTGGATGAGGAGGGCGAAGTGTACGCAGCTGTGAGCTACTACAGCGGTAAGAACCTCGTCCACGTGCGCAAGTACGAAGGTCCTGACAAAAAACCCACACAGCAGGGGGTGACGCTGTCCGCCAGAGCGCTCAAAGAGTTGGATGACAAAACAGAGATTATTCTCAAATATCTCGGTATAGATTCGGAATGAGAGACGCTCAACGCTCACGCGCGCACACACACAGCGTTTGACGTACGCTGTATGAGACAGACAGACGGATACACAGACAGCAGACAGATAGATAGATAGATAGATAGACAATAGATTGATAGATAGATAGATAGACAGATAGATTGATAGATAGATAGATAGTTAGACGGCTAAGTAGTTGGTAACTGAGTGAAAAAAACATGACACAGTACGTATGCGAAAAGTGTTTCAAAATTTTTAAAAGACCGTACAACCACGAGAGACACGTAGAAAGTTGTAGAGTAATACCTAAGTTTTGCCCTCTATGCGGCGAAGGCGATTGCCGAAAGATCGCCTGTCGACGCGAATCTCTGGACGGGGTGACCATCCCTCCGCGCATACGTGCTGTACCGAACGGGGAGGAAACGTTCACGGCGAATTGGCCTGCGATACAAACGGGCGTCAGGATGCACGGGACTCGCGTGAGTGTAACAAACTTCAGGCTACCAACCGGCGAGTTGAGTGACGCTGTAGATACTATGCGTCGCATTCACTTGACACAAAGATTCAGATACAAAGTGGGTTTCTCGGTAGGCTTACTCTTACAACACAGAGAAGACAAGAGCAAACTGCGCTACTTTCACGCCTCCCAGAACAACGCAACTCTCATACAACCGCTCCCTACTATAACTAATTCAGAAACTTTGGAAGAGCTCCTCTCAAAGATGGAAAACACCGTCGCTTGCGAGGAAGTACGGAAACTTTGCGACGCTGACACAAAGTGGCACGTTCTTTTTCCTACCAATTTGAACATTTGCGTTTACATGGGACCGGGGGAATTCCCCATAGGCGGTAGGATCACTCAGGCCGGTCGAGTTGGAAAGAGAAGCGGCGTGTTAGATTTTCCCAACAAGGACAACCTCTGCATCTTCCGCTGCATTTCCTTTCACTTATACAACACCAGCAAGCGCGCTTCAGATTTGTTACGTCAGTTCTGTCCCGCTGCCACACCTGAATCCTTTCCGGGTCTGAACATCCGCGACTTACCCGCGTTAGAGAACTTGTTTGACGTACAAATAGCGGTCTACACCGCGTCGCGTCAAGTGCCGGGGCGGAAGTTGAGAAGACGCGTTACTCTGATCAGACCGCCTTCCAGAACTCTGGCCGCCCGAGGTAAAGTCAACCTACACCTGACGGCGAAAGGCGGTTTGCACGTCTCTCTCGTCACGGACTTCAACGCGTACGCGGGCATATACGAATGTTGCAAGTGTAAGGCGGCGTTCACCACCGAGTTCTTGCTGAAGAGACACAGGAACCAGCTTTCCTCTTGCCGACAAGTCAAGTTGCGCTACGTAGGTGGCATCTACCAAAATTCGAGAACGATTTTCGAAGCGCTAGCAGACTTCTCCATTATTCCCCCCGACGGACATTCCGGAATCTACCCTTACAAGATCGCCTTCGATTTCGAGGCTTTCTTCAGACCGTGCAAAGAACCGTCGACGGAACACGTGTCCCTGCTGTGGGATCACGTCCCTTTGTCGGCTAGCGTCGCATCCGACTTTCCGGGGTGGGAGGGGCCCGTCTGCTTCGTCAGAGAATCCGACGCAGATTCCGACCCCTTGTTGGACCGAGTTTTAAATCACATAAACGAGAACGCCAAAGTCATCGGGGAAGCTGTGCTAGAACTTTACCGACCGACGTTAGCGAAGTTAGATGCGGCGATAGGTGAAGCTCTCCTGCTGGAGGAGGCGACGTTCACCCCTTCTCCAGGCGGCTTCGCTGCGGCTCAGACCAGACACCCGTTAGTTCAACTGAAGAAGCGTCTTCTGAGATACATCCGTCAAGCTCCAGTCGTGGGCTTCAACTCGGGGCGTTACGACTTGAACCTGATCAAAATACGCCTTCACTCGTTCTTTGCCTCCGGAGACCGAAGAAACCAAGAATTCAGCGTCATAAAGAGAAGCAATCAATACTTGGCGGTTTACACACAGCACACGGTTTTCTTGGACGTAGTCAACTATTTGGCACCCGGTTACAACTACGCGACCTATTTGCGAGCTTTCACCAGGAACGAAGAGAAAGGTCACTTTCCTTACGAATGGATGACGTCTACCAGGAAACTGGCAAACAGAACGCTGCCACCGAGATCGGCTTTTGACAGCGAACTGACGGGCGTCAAAATGTCCGAATCCGACTACGCCGCATGTCAGAAAGTTTGGTCTGACGAGAAGATGCAAACTATGGAAGATTACTTGATCCACTACAACAACAAAGACGTCAAACCTTTCATAGAAGCTCTGAAAAATCACGCTAAATTTTTCCAAGATTGCGGCATTGACATGTTAAAAGACGGAGTTTCTCTCGCCGGTTTGACTTTACGGTTCCTCTTCCAAAACCTAGAAGACGCGTTCACAACGTTCCCCCAGTTCGACGCCGTCCTCCACGCTCTGATCAAAGAAAATCTAGTCGGCGGTCCTTCCATCATCTTCCATAGATTTCACGAGAAGGGCACCACGCGGATAAGGGAGCACAAGTACGGCGAAGAAGCGAGACCGTGCCAACACATCCTAGGACTAGACGCTAACTCTCTGTACTTGCGCTGCATGAGCGAAGCGCACTGCACGGGCTATTACGCGGTGAGACGACCTGAGACCGAGTTCAAGCCCGAAATTAGGCAAAGAAACTCTCACAGCGCTTTGGAGTGGTTACGCTTCGTAGAGCACGACCGCGACGTGAAACTGCGCCATGCTTTGAACGGCGGCGAGATGGTTGTAGGCTGTCGGAGAATTCGCGTGGACGGGTTTCACGCGGCCTCTAATACGGTTTTCCAGTTTCACGGGTGTTGGTTCCACGCTCACGAGTGCATACCGTCGCACCGATATCAGTGCGCTTCACTGAGGGAGGAGAGACGCGACAGAACGACTAGAGTAAGCGCGTACTTGAAAGCGCTAGGTTACAAGCTGGTCGTCGTGTGGGAGTGCGAATGGAGAGAGATGAAGCGTCGAGATGAGCGGGTTAAGGCCTCCCAACAACGCTGGAAGGTTGACGCTTTGAAAGTGTCTCGAAACGCGATGAGCGAGAGCGACATCCTTTCCGCTGTGAAAGACGGGAAAATGTTCGGTTTAGTTCAAGTGGACATCACTACGCCGCCTCACCTACGAGACTACTTCGAAGAAATGACCCCCGTTTTCAAGAACGTGACCGTTTCAAAATCGGACATAGGACCTCACATGTCAGACTTTGCGCAGGAAGAAAAGCTGTTGAACACGCCTCAGAGATGTCTGATAGGGAGTTACCACAGAAAAAATATTCTCTTGGGAACGCCGGTTCTCAAGTGGTATTTAGAGCACGGTTTGATAGTCACCAAAGTGCAGCTGGTCGTAGAATACCTACCTAAACGCTCCTTTGCCGGTTTCGCGGACGAAGTAACGGCGGCGCGAAGACGTGGCGACGTGAACGAGAACGAGAAAATTCTGTCAGACTGTTACAAGTTAATGGGAAACGCTACGTACGGTAAAACAATCTGCAACAAAGAAAAACACACGGCGGTGTTCGAACTATTGGCGGTGTTCGAACTATTGGCCAATTCGTGGCGCTTCAAAAAGGCGTCCGAGTTGAGTTCCGATCTGTTTGAAGTCGAACTACAACCGAAAACAGTCAAGAACAACCTCCCTATTCAAATAGGGTTCATGGTATACCAGTACGCGAAGTTGAAAATGTTAGAGTTCACATACGACTTCTTGGATAGATTCGTCGATCGGCGCGATTATGCCCTTTGTCAAATGGACACCGACAGTCTTTACATGGCTCTCAGCGGTGACACGTTGGATGACCTAGTCAAACCTCGCCTGAGAGAGACGTACTTCAGAGAGAAACGAAAGTGGCTTCCGACAGCGGTGTGCGACGATCACTTAGAGCTTTTCGTGAAGACAAAAACGGAAAGAGTGCGAGAATGGTGTCCGCCGCCCGGCGGATGTTGTGAGAGACGGTACCTTCACGATCTGAAAACTTCGGGGCTCATGAAAGCGGAGTGGGAAGGTGACGGGATCCTAAGTCTCAACCCTAAGACTTACATTTGCTACGATCGAGTCAGCGACACCGGTGAAAGAAAATCCAAAAAATGGAGTGCAAAAGGCGTACAGAAGAAACAAAACCCTCAGGAACCAGACAACTTCTTGGATGTTCTTCGCCAACGAAAAACTCTCATTGCTGTAAATAGAAATTTCAAAGTGGTGCGAAACAAAATGGTCACCTACACCATAGAGAAAGACGGCGTGCGCTACTTGTATTATAAGCGTCGCGTGCATTCTGACGGTGTGACAACGAGTCCTTTAGAGATATGAAAAAAAAAAATAAGCGTGTTATTGCTTGATTGAGTGCATCTTTTCAAAAATAGAGTGTTTATCAAGATTGAAAAAAAATAAATAAAAAAAATAAAATAAATTATTGTTGTGTTTTTATTTTCATACGTCTTCTTTTACTAGTAAGTCGCGCAGTCTCTTAAAGCGTCACTCATGTGACGACGTCGCTTCCAGTCACGTGATCCTAAAGACCCTCACTTCCTAAACAAAAAACTTCTTCTTCTTCTTCTTCTTCTTCTTCTTCCGATCACGTGGTCAATCAGGTCACTTCCGGTCACGTGATCCTCAATGAGGTCACTCACTTCCGGTTGGCCATTAGGTCATGTGACGTCACTTCCGGTCACGTGACTCATCAGGTCACTTCCGGTCACGTGATCCTAAATTAGGTCATATGAAGTCACTTCCGGTCCCCTAAGTAGGTCATATGACGTCACTTCCGGTCCATAAGTAGGTCATATGACGTCACTTCCGGTCACGTGACCAAATGGCGGCCTCTGATTGGCTAACTAGGTCACGTGACGTCACCACTAATCCCCTAAGTAGGTCACTTCCGGTCACGTGACCAAATGGAGGCCTCTGATTGGCTGCAGGTCGATTGAGTAATAAACAGTAGTGTAATAAACGATCTTTTGTATCTTTATGATATTGGTAGAGTATCAATTAAAGAACAAAGTCGACACAGTTCGGATCAAGTGTTACAGGTTGCAATATCAGGTTTATTCAGGTAAACCTAAACAAGCAGTCACTAAGTGTGCGAACTCCCTATAGAGTTCGGAACGGGTCAGTAGGCTAAGCAGCCGATATGATCACGGGGTCTCTTCACCAGCGTGGCTCAGAGTAACCGACGAGTACCGTCAGATGCCGGGTATATATAGGCAGCCAGCCTGCGTGCGCACACGCAGACCGGAAGCCTATAGCGACCTCTGTCCATACCCCAAGCCCGGAGTAGGTGTCGCCACCTACCGTCGGACTGAAGGGTTCGGACTGAGCTCGCAACACAGCATCCAACAGCACTCGTCATATAACAACCCCGTATAACCCTAGCCCCTACACTACCCCCTACCAGATAATAACCGGGAGGTAAATAATTAAGGTTATAGTCCGAAAACACTTCGGACTGGCATTATCTTATAAATACCACCTTAGGGGCTTATTAAAGTTATACCTTACAAACAATATGACGTTACTGTTGAACACAAAAAGGTATTAATTACACACATATCTACATATATAGATCGTAATTAAAATTACGCCCCATTCCCTAGGATAGATGGAGTTAATCTATACATATAGTATACACAACACTTGAAAAAGTACAATATCACAGTAAAAAAAATTTCGTCCCTTCAGGACCCCGAGCTAATTACACTCGTAATGAATAATACTTTATAAGTGATAAACACTATCACTTCTCTTAAGGTTTTTAGAAACATATTAAAGTATTATTACAAAAGATATCATACGTGATTTTATAGCGAAGATCCGGATCCTCTGTTGATGATGATGCATTCCGCCCGGCTTTCAGAACCTACTTCATTCAGCTCCTACTAACCGGAACGAGAAAGTTCATAGCTCATGCTCGGGAGCTTATAGTAGTATATATAAAAAAATTCCAAGTCCTGCCTCCAGGCGATCTTCGGACTTATAATTAGGAGCACTCGGTCCTGATATATATAGTTTATATAAAAAAAACATCTCGTATCAGATCCATGGTGTTAGTGTACTCCTGTCCCGAGCTTTGGGTTTCTCTCCGGATCTCCTCGTCCTGCTCCGTCCGTTCTGCCTGGCAGACTGCCTCCTTGCGTAGCCAGCCTGCCGCTTCTTCTCGTCCGGATCCTTGTACACCCTATAATAGAGTATTTTTCACATGTAGGGTTGGTATACTTAAAATACCCCCCCTTCTTCTTGATCGGGTCCTAAGATAGGATAATCCTATCCGGACTCCGAGTCGTCTTTAGGACTCGACTTGGCCGCAGCCTCCTCGTCCTCAGAGTCTGACGCAGCTTCCGCCAGCGTTAACTCCTGGAGCCAGAGCTCAATCTGAGCCCGAGTCCCATCCCATTCGTGCATCTCGTGCGCGAAACAGTCTCTGAACCTCCGACGTTCGTGGTCCAGTTTCTCCTCGGCGTTCTTGACTGCCAGCCTCTGCTTCTTCCTTTCGGATTTAGCAGCAACTCGTTCAGTCCGAGCATTTTCACGCTCCTCCTGAACCGACTCCATGGCCGCTGCTTTCTGAGTAGCGACTTCACTCCGGTGGAGATGATGCACTGTGTCCAGCGACAACATCGCCACCTCCTGACTTAAGCCAGCTAGCAATCGGTGGAAGTTATCCTGCCACCGATCCAAGGCCTCCTGTCCGGCTTCGTAGGACTTGAAGTCGGCGGGAGGAAACGAGGGAGGGCCCCTTAGTCGTAAGACATGGTGCCCCTCCGGAGCCTCCTGTGGGGGATCCGGAGTCTGTGTTGGCTTCGGCTTTTGCTTCACCGAAGCCCTGGTCTTCCCCGTCTGGGTGAGAGTCTGTGACTCCGCTCCCGGAACCAAATCCATATTGGGGAATTCGTCAACGAACGCCCCTCCCGTACTAGAGTTCGGATCCTCCGGACTTGGCCGAGGTGGCCTGCCCTGGGGGCCCGACTTCCAGTCAGTCGTGCGAGAGGTAAATGCCGGTCCTTTGTACCCCGGATCTGCCTTCTCCATAACGGACTGCCTTTCGTCCGTTTTCTGTTTCTTCGGGTCGGTGGGCTCCGAGGATCCGTCGGATTTTCTCGGAGCTCGCCGCTTCCGCGTACTGGTACGCTGCTGATACTCTTCGAATTCATCGAAGAGTTCGCCCTCCGGTACATGGAGATACGTGCGGTCCGGGTTTACCTTGTAGAATACCCGCACCTTCCCTTTCTCGTTGGTGCCAAAATCCACCTCGAGGTTGTCATTCTTGTCTACCGTGGTCCCAAAATGGGAGTAGACTTCTGCGTGAGCGGCCTGAATGCGTTCCGCTGCGGTCTCCAGAGCCAAGCCATGGAACTTGGCAAGGTGTCGAATGATATCTGCTCTGGTGTAGAACAGACCCCCATTCGGACAACCCTTGCTGCCCTTCGAACCCACACTCAGGCAGTCATATCGCATGAAATGACGTACATGATAGCGGGTAAGATGTCTTGCATACCGAAGCTTGGTAGGCCAAGTTCGGGGTTTCTCCAGGGTCTCGTCGATGTCCCGACAAGCTTTGAATGGGCACTTACTAAATGAATGCCATCTAGACATTGCCCATGCCAACTTTGCCTTCTGAAGGAGCGAATGGTATTTGGTGCTACCAGTTCGGACCTTCTCCAGCAATTCGAAGTGGTACAGCTGTACCGACTTGTCTAAAGGATCAGGTTTGATCCATTCTTCGTCGTCGGAGAGACCGTCGGGCCCCACCTCCTCCGGAAGCTTTGATGACCGCTTATCTTTAACACAGTCATTTATACACATGGGTTTAAAGAAATGAAACCCACTAGCGGCATTGGCTCGGAGGGCAGTCCGGACCAATTCCTGTAGTTCGTTGTCCGGGATTGTGTTCTTGTCCAATCCCTTCAGAACTTCATCCACCTCTTCAGGGGACTGACCCGCATTCAGAGATGTCAACCGGATGGTCTCTCGTAGGTATTGATGCCTACGACTGGCCTTCTCCATCTTACTAGTGTCAGCAGTTCTAGTCGCAGCTGTGCTCTGTTGGACAATCTCGTCCTCCAGAGTATCATTAAGAATAGACTCGTTAGTCTTTTTCTCCATGTTCCGGGCCAGCCTCATGGCTGGCGTCAGATGTCGCCTTTTCTCCCTCCGATTATGCACGACCTTGAATTCGTCTGCGATTAGCAGGTCGTATTCAAGGGCCGCGAGAAGTTCGGGGCGCCCTTCACTCTCAGCAACCAAGCGAGCGTTAGCCGCTTGGTCTTTGAGGCCTTCCATTGCAGCCGTCACGTGGGCCGGGAACCAGGTCGGGAACCGGTCGGACAGAATGTCCAGCCCCCGGAAGGTTCTCATCTGGACCAAGTCAAATGACCTGATCTCATCCTTGCTCATCTGTGCGATGATGGCTCCTCGTAGCAGGGATGGGACGTCGGCGTCCGCTTTATCCCATACTTCATGTTGGACTGGGGGGATTATTGGTACCCCCGATCCACCTGGACCACCGCCTGCGGCTTGGTCCAGCTTGCCGGCCTCATCAGAAGTATCCATAGTGGATGGCTCCAGACGGGGCTCGGATTGCTGTTGAGGAGTCTCCACTCGGACGGGGGCTGCTCCTTGAGGAGGCATCTCCACCCGAACGGGGACTTCTTTTCTTTGCCCCACTGGAGCAGGTAGCTGGAAGGTGATGCCGGACAGCACCTCCTGCACAACTTGGACCGTATGAGCTGCGGATGATGCATCCATAGCCTCCTCGGTCCTAGTGTCGGATGGGTGAGTTGTCGTTTTCGGACGAGCTCCCCCGTGCCCGGACGTACCAGCCATGGCTGCGGCCGTAGCGGCCACTGCAGAGCTGTTGTCCAACCCTCGCGAGAAGGACAACACATCCACGGCTGACGTCGGAGCAGCTGACGTTCCAACTGCTTTTCCAGTATCCTTCTCCTTGCTAGGGATCGGGATGTTTGACTTAGTAGGGCCCGGAGTCTTGACAGCCTGACTGCTGCCGGACGTCTGTCCCTTCTTCTTCTGATCCTTAGCCGCTGGCTTCGGATCAGCTTTCTTTTGTTCCTTTGGCACCTTTGGAGTCGGAGCCTTGGGAGTGACCGTCTTCGGATCTTTGGGTTACTGTGGCAGTGGCAACCTTCGGATCCGCTTTCTTAGTACCCTGGGTACTAGGCTTCTTCGGATCGGGCTTTTTAGGCTCGTCCTTCCCCAGAGGCTTCTTTCCAACACCTACGTGTTTGAGAGCCTTGGTACTAACCTTGCCATCGGCCGACCGGGACCGATCTCGGGTAGCACCCTTGCCACCGCGCGTCCTCGGACGTGCAGTGTCGGAGTCGCTGTCGCCTCCCATAGACAGTTTCCTGGTAACTGTCTTCTTGAGGCTTGGCGAAATGCTCAGACTGCACATCCGAGAGAGATGTCCAGTC
Source organism: Harmothoe impar (assembly GCA_947462335.1). Classification (NCBI taxonomy): domain Eukaryota; kingdom Metazoa; phylum Annelida; class Polychaeta; order Phyllodocida; family Polynoidae; genus Harmothoe; species Harmothoe impar. Next base: position 9,944,094 of record OX381704.1, on the reverse strand, counting down.
GACTCGGAGGGGTTCGATTCTACTGCACTGTAGGCGATCCCTCGCAACATTCCGGAGTCCTCGCTACCCTCGGGTGACGGAGACTTCCGAATCGGTGACACGATCGGATCCACACGTAGTTCCGACAGAGTCTGACTGAGCTCATCACCACTGGGGCTCTGAGCGTCCATGTGCTCCTCGGTGGCGGACGCCACCTCGGAGTGACCGGAGAGTTCGGACTGGCGGAGCTGCTGCTCGGCCATCCTCACTTCTTTCAAGTGTCTTACGACGGGAGTTTGACGGGGAAACACTTAGTTCCCCGTCTCCCTCTTTGTCTTAGACGGACCAGGAAAGAGTACTCACAGTTCCTACTCTTTTTATAACTCTTCTACTCTTCTAGTTGCCCAAAAACGCCGACTTCTCCGCTGCTGCCGCACGCACGATTGATCCGGGTGAGCCCCAAAATCAATATGGCGTTCCCTCGCTTTTGTTTTTAAAACAAAGCGCATGCGCAGCGTCTCGCGTGATTGGACGCGATCCCGTTACCCGGTGTGACCCAATTATAGATTAATCAGGTCACGACCTTTCCCGCCCGCAGCTCGGGCTCGGGGGATCACACTGCCACGTAGGCGGCTCGCAAAAGTCAAAATATACTTCGAATAAAGAGTTCGTCAGGAGTATTAGTGGATTAATATGGGAAATCGAAGATTACCCCACCGGATTATCCGTCCACCACCCTCGGGGAGCACTCCAACATTCTTTTCTATTCAACTCTGAGCGCCCCTGTTGGTAGCACACATATAACATATAAAACAACACAGGACACCACACTCGTTGTGTAAACAAGCTAGGTTACCGCCCCTCTGGCCACCAGCCTTGGGCTTCGCCGAACGGGTTTCCCGTTCACCTCTCGTAACCTGGCCGAAGGACTCTCGTTCTTAACTAAAATTCCAGCCTTGATTTTAGTTTTCCGGGCCCTTCTTCCTTCGCCTGCCGAGACTTTCTTTTTCACGGTCTTCTGGAGCTTCTTTCGTACCACTCTCTTAGGGGTATCCTCTGACACCCCTTCCAAAGGTACAAATTTAGCCTCCGAAGTTCCCTTTTCCACCTCCGTTTCCGGGGTGAGCTCCCTTCCAGCCCAAGCACGCAACCGAGCCACATGGCTCGTCCGGATGCGCCCTGCTTCGGACTGAATCAACACAGTCGTCTGACTGATACATTTAACCACGGTGTGTGGTCCATCCCAGTTATTCGCCAGCTTGATGTTGCAGAGCGGTTCGTGTAGGCGGATTACTCTATCCCCCACCACGAAACGTCGCAACTTCAATCCGGTGTCATAACCTACCTTCTGCCAATTCGCAGCTTTGAGCAAATGAGCCCTAACTGTTTCGTAGGCAAATTTGAACCTCTCTCGTAGAGATTCTACAAATAGCACCGTACATGGTGCTTCTGGACTGATCCCTACCACCCCGAATACCAAATCCGCCGGCATGATCAAGTCCTCTCCGAACACCAAGAGGTTTGGTGTGCAATTAGTCGAAGTGTGGACCGTATTGTTATACGCATGTACCACAAATTCGCACTGATCATCCCAATCATCCATATGGGAGTTCACTAATGGCTTCAAAACCTGGATCAAGGTCCGATTGAACCGCTCCACCTGCCCGTCGGACTGTGGTCGGTACGGATTGGTCCGAGTTTTGCATATAGCCAACTGATGACACATAGCTGCCCAAAGTTTGGACTCAAATTCTCTCCCTTGATCGCTATGTAACATCAAGGGAGCCCCCAGATGGAGGATCCACCCCTTCACCAGTGCTTCCGCACAAGTAGCAGCAGTATGATCCTCTAGTGGGTACACTCGGGTGTATTTGGTATAGTAGTCCGAGACTACCATCATACACGTATTACCCTTCGGAGTGGGTTTCACTCCACTGATAATATCCACGGCTATTCGAGCAAATCTCACCCCGAATAGCTCCTGCTGCAGTGGCAATTTCCCTAGTCCAGGACCAGGCTTGCCTAAACAACATGCCGGACATGTCTCTATCCACCTCAAAAGGTCGCCAGACATTCCGGGCCAGTAATATCTCCGACTCAGCCGTTCCAAAGAGCGTTTCTTTCCGAAATGCCCACTAGTGGAATGGCCGTGGCAGTAGTACAGGATGTCTTTCCTCATGGCAGCAGGGATTACCATTTGTAATACCCTCCGCTTTCCGGGACAAGTCTTCCACCTGCACAACAACGAGTCTCGGACCTCCAGTTCATGGAACTGTGCCAAGAAACGTCGCATTTCACGGTTTTCCAGCGATATTTCGGGTCTCACTGGACAGACCCCAGTAGGGACAAGCTCCCTCAGTCGTGCTATGGTAGGATCGGCCATCTGGTACGTCCTTATAGTGTCGGTGGACCAATCCAACAGGTTTTGCAACAACCCATCATAAGGCAAACGCACACTCGCTACCACAGCATTGTGAGCACCACAATCCCCACATTCCGGACGCACACAACGGCGTACCGGACGTCTACTTAGGCAGTCAGCATTAATATGCTTCGTGCCTGCTCGGTGCTGGATATGAGAGTTCTCCAGTCCGAACTCGCTGAGGTGATTCAACCATCGACCAATCATTCCCTCCGCATCCTTAAAATTAAGGAGCCACCTGAGGGCCGAATGATCGGTACGAAGTGTGAAATTCCCTCCATATAAGAAGTGCCGAAACTTCTTCGTGTATACCACCACTGCGAGCAACTCTCGCTTGGTAGTACAGTAATTTCTCTGTGCCTTGTTCATACTGTTACTAGCGAACGCCAACGGGACCTCTACTCCGTCCTGGATTTGGGACAATGCGGCCCCGATGCTCTCATTGCTCGCATCAGTGTCAAGGATGAAATGCCCCTTCTCCGTAGGGTATCTCAGCACCGGGGTGGTCCGGAATAACGCCTTAATCTCTTTGAAGGCTGCATTCTGTTCCATCCCCCATGGGAAGGGTTCTTTTTTCCTCCCCGGAGTCCAATGGCTCAACCGTTGAAGCGGCTGAGACACCCTCGAGAACCCGGGGATGAAGTCCCTGTAATAGGAACAGAACCCTAGAAAGGATCTGATATCCTTTGGTCCTTTTGGAACTTCCCAAGTCTCCACAGTCTCCAGTTTAGCCGGATCAGCCTGCACACCCTCGGTGGAGATGATCCGGCCCAAATAGACCATGGACTTCCGAAAAAGTTCACACTTCTTTGGCTTTAATGTCAAGCCATTGGACCGAATTCGTTCCAACACCTCTCCGAGGTTCAACGCACACTCCTCAAACGTCTTGCCGAAGACAATGACATCATCCAAGTATACCAAGCACTTGCGCCACAATAGATCACTCAACAGAGTTTCCATCATAGCCTCAAATGTGGCCGGGGCGTTGCATAACCCGAAAGGCATCAGTTCAAACTGATACAGTCCAATGTGACTCGTAAAAGCCGTCTTCTCTTTATCCTCCTCCTTCATCCCGATCTGCCAATACCCGGACTGCAGATCAAGGGTGCAGAACCATTGGTTCCCACCCAGCGAGTCCAGAGTCTCATCAATCCGGGGGAGAGGATATGCATTTTTCTTGGTTACTCCATTCAGGCGTCTATAATCGATACAAAATCGGATAGACCCATCCTTTTTAGTAACCATCTGAACCGGACTGGACCAGGGACTAGTGCTAGGCACTATCACCTTCTGTTCCAGCATGGTTTTC